>JASCZW010000344.1:363236-463198 GCA_034211315.2 Aedes japonicus | reverse complement strand
AGGATAGAGCCGATTACTCGCGGCCGTCTCGAGGTTAATAGGAATTACAAATTACGGATGGGAAAGAGGGTGGGAATTTAAAGTATGGTTTACATAACACATTAAATTTAAACTCTAAATTATTGAAACACTTATAACTACACAACTTTTGGTTTTCTTTTTATTCGAACATTTTTGAAAGAGAGAAAAAAAAAAACACACGAACACTGAAAAAAAAAACTTATACTAAACATACATGTTAAACTAACTACAATCTAATGCTAATGTTAGTCAAAAACACATAAATAAGTTTCATGTACTCCAAATCACGTACAGCCAAAATATCTCGAATTGGCACATTGGGTTGTCTACCTCGAGCCCGAAGGGAATCATAAAGCCCCGATCTGACCTCACGATGCTCAGAACAAGACCAAATAACGTGATCTGCGTCCTGATAGCTTTGTCCACATTCACAGAGATTGCTGTCGCTCAGCCTAACCCGGTATAAATGAGCGTTCAAAGAATAATGATTGGACATGAGGCGAGACATGACACGAATGAAGTCTCGACCCACATCCATCCCCCTAAACCAAGATTTCTTCGACACCTTTGGGATGATAGAATGTTGCCATCGCCCCAAATCTCCTTTACTCCATTTATGCTGCCAGCTGACGAGTGACTGTTGACGAAAAATAGTAAAAAATTCGTTGAAGGCGATTTGTCGATCATAAATATCGCCTTCCATAGCGCCCACCTTTGCAAGCGAGTCCGCTTTCTCATTGCCCAGAATTGAACAATGAGAAGGGACCCATACAAAGGTGATGGTAAAATAACGCGAAGATAAAGCACTTAGAAGCTCCTGTATTTTCATGAGAAAATACGAGGAGTGCTTTACCGGCCTCAAGGAGCGAATAGCCTCTATAGAACTGAGACTATCCGTGAAAATGAAGTACTGATCCGGTGGTAATGAGGCAAAAATTTCTAGCGTAAAATGTATTGCCGCTAATTCAGCGACATACACGGAACAAGGGGCTTGAAGTTTACGGGTGGCGCTATAAATTTCATTAAATATACCAAAGCCTGCTGACTTCTCTATCAAAGATCCGTCAGTGAAAAACGATTTAGTGGAATCAACTTGGCCAAACTTTGCAGCAAATATCACCGGAGCAATCATAGGACGATGATACTCTGGGATTCAACGAAGCTCCTGCTTCATGGATAAATCAAAATGAACCGAATTGTCGAAATCGGAGAAGCAAACACGATTGGAAATGTTCGGCGAAGGGCTGACATCCTGTGTTATGTACAAATGGTACAAAGTCATGAAGCGCGTTTGAGGATTCAACTCAAGAAGCTTCTCAAAATTTTCGATCACCTGGGGGTTCATAACTTCACACCTGGTGAGGAGCCGGAGAGATAATTCTGAAAACCGATCCGAGAGTGGCAACATGCCAGCCAGCACTTCAAGACTCATGGTGTGAGTCGAGTGCATGCAACCTAACGCGATACGAAGACACCGATACTGAATACGTTCCAGTTTGATGATGTGTGACCGAGCCGCCGATTGAAAACAAAAACTACCGTATTCCATAACCGACAAAATCGTTGTCCGGTACAACGTTAGAAGATCTTGCGGATGCGCTCCCCACCAGGTCCCGTTAATTGTGCAGAGAAAGTTGATCCTTGGCTGGCACTTTCGCTTCACATACTCAATATGGGATCTCCAGGTGCACTTAGAATCGAACCAGACCCCAAGGTATTTAAATGACATAGAATGAGTTATCGGCTTACCCCAAATTTGAAGCTTCGGTTGTGCTGGGTTATGCTTCCTAGAAAAAACTACCAACTCAGTTTTCTCCGTAGAGAATTCGATACCTAGCTCTAGAGCCCAAGTAGACAAATTGTCCAAGGTATCCTGTAAGGGTCCTTGCAGATCGACCCCATTGGGTCCCGTGACAGACACAACGCCGTCATCTGCAAGTTGTCTCAACGTACAGCTGTCACTTAGACAACTGTCAATATCTTTGACATAAAAATTATACAAAAGGGGGCTTAAACATGATCCCTGGGGGAGACCCATGTAGCTAAATCGTGAAGCTGTAGAGGTTCCATGAGAAAAGCTCATATGTTTCTCTGACAGCAAATTGTACAAAAAATTATTCATTAATGGTGAAAAGCCACAAGCGTGGAGTTTATCTGAAAGAACTTCAACAGATACTGAATCAAAAGCCCCCTTGATATCCAAGAATACAGAAGCCATTTGCTCTTTTTTAGCAAAAGCTAACTGAATATCCGTGGAAAGCAACGCGAGACAGTCGTTCGTTCCCTTACCCCTACGGAAACCATATTGAGTATCTGAAAGCAGGTTGTTCGTCTCAACCCATTTGTCCAGACGGAAAAGGATCATTTTCTCCAACAACTTTCGAATACAAGATAACATCGCGATGGGTCGATAGGAGTTGTGGTCGGACGCGGGCTTCCCAGGTTTTTGAATGGCAATAACTCTCACCCGTCTCCAATCATCCGGTACAATGTTGAGTTCTAGAAACTGATTAAACAAGTGCAACATGCGCCTCTTCGCGACGTCTGGGAGGTTCTTGAGCAAGTTGAACTTGATCCTATCAGCGCCTGGAGCCGTATTGCCACACGAAAGGAGTGCGAGAGAGAACTCTACCATTGAAAAGGGTTGGCTAATCTCATCTATCGAATTCGTGTTTTCGCGAGGAATCATCCGTGCCGGCACAGAATCTGGACAAACTTTTCGCGCAAACTTGAGGATCCATTGGTCCGAGTACTCTTCGCTCTCGTTGTTCGTAGTTCGGTTACGCAACCTTCGCGCCGTGTTCCAAAGAGTACTCATCGACGTTTCGCGCGACAGCCCGTTCACGAATGTTCGCCAGTAACCGCGTTTCTTGGCCTTGATGAGGCTCTTAAGTTCGCGTTCGAGAGCCGTGTATACTTCGAAGTGCTCAGGTGTTCCACGTCTACGGAAAACTTTAAACGCGTCGGACTTTTTACGGTAAACCTCGGTGCATTGCTGATCCCACCATGGAGAAGGAGGTTTCCTGCGAAATGACGTTCCTGGAACTGGTCGAGTTTGAGCTTGAAGCGCGCTGTCTAAGATCAGGTTGGAGAGGAAGTTATATTCTTCCAGCGGTGAAAGCCTTTCTACCGTCGTTACGGCTTCATCTACTGCTGTCCTAAACTTTGTCCAATCGATGTGACGGGTAAGATCATACGTGACGTTGACAGATTTCGACGGATTGAACCCGGTGGCAACCGAAATTTTTATGGGCAAATGATCACTACCGTGGGGATCTTGAATCACATTCCATGTGCAATCCAACGATAATGAATTCGAGCAAAGTGTGAGGTCTAATCTACTGCCAACTGAGGATGTACCAGCCAAACGTGTTACTTCTCCATTGTTAAGAACTGTCATATTGAAGTTGTCACAGAGGTCATATATCAGGGAAGATCGGTTGTCATCGTACAGTTCTCCCCAGCCTGTACCGTGAGAGTTAAAATCTCCCATGACCAACCGCGGAGCAGGAAGAACCGAACAAATATCTGAGAGTTGTTTTCGGTTAATGGAGGCTCTAGGAGGAATATAAACGGAAGCAATGCAAAGGCTTTTATTTTTAATAACAGCCTGACATGCGACAACTTCAATACCTGGAATTGGAGGAAAATTCACTCTATAGAAGGAGTAGCACTTTTTGATCCCCAAAAGTACTCCCCCTCCACGCGAATCCTCACGATCAAGACGAATAATATTGAAATCATGAATCGGAAGATTGATTTCGGAAGAGAGCCATGTTTCACAAAGAGCGAATGCATCACAACCGGTAGTGTGAGCTAAAAATTTGAATGATTCCAATTTAGGAATCAAACTTCGACAATTCCACTGTAGAACAGTGATCAAATCCCCGACCTCATTTGGAAAATTATCCATCGAAGGAAATGATAGCTGCAAGGATGGGCCACTTTAATGTTAATTTCTGCAAAAAAGTTTTCACAGCGGGAAGCATTGCCATAACAATGCTTTTGAGAGGGTCAGAAATCTCGAGGTACTTAAAGATACCTTCGGCAATGTCATCAAATGAGAACAGCCCACTAGAGGAGGGGGCTTCTGTTCTTAAAATTGGGGCTTCAGGGGTTTTGGATGTCCCCGGGAGAGATGGAATGTCCTGGGTGTAGTTAGTACTACGAAAACCAGGTGGATTAGGATTTTCCTTTTTTCCACCTTTCCTTGAATTGGGCAAGCTGGTCTCGGGCTTCTTTTCAGCAACTTTCCGTGGGCGGACGCGTCTCCGCTTCCTTGAAGCACCTTCCGGAAAGGTGAACGATGTTCCCTCTTCAACCGAATCAAAGTCAGACTCGTCATCTGACAGAGGAGCAAAGGGATTTGTATTGGCATCGGGTGATGGTGAGGCTTTTTTAACCATTTCAGCAAATGATTGCCTGGAACGCTGTTTGAGCGAGCGTTCTAATTTTTCCCCGCGTTGTTTGTACGCCGGGCACGATGAGAGAGCATGAGGAGGAGTTCCTTTACAAAAAGCGCATTTAGGTGTGCTGTCTGCGCACGCGCCATCCTCATGCTTCTCCCCGCAGTTGGAGCAGCGCGCCTTATTGCCGCAATGGGAGGTCGTATGTCCCATCTGCTTGCACTTTTCGCAGATCATGACCCGAGGTACAAACAATCGCACAGGTAGCCGAAGTTTTCCCAACTCGACGTATTGGGGGAGGGCTGAGCCAGAGAAGGTCACGCGAAACGAGTCTGATGGTGTAAACTTTTTTTCACCCTTATTGGTCGACACTGCGCCAAGTTGGCGCACATCCAGTATCTTAACTGGTGACAGCAGAGGGTTCTTAAATCGACCAACCCCCCGCTTCAGCAGGATCTCAGGGGTCAGACTCGTATCGGTGACCACACCCTCGATTTCAATACCCCGAGCTGGGATATATACCCGATACTCGAGTGTAAAAAACTGAGAGACAGCAATCTCATTCGCCTGCTTAAGGTTGGACACAACGACCCGAAGTTTATTCGGTCTTACTTTTATTATCTCGGTCACGGCCGAGAATCGCTTCGTCAGATCATCAGAAATCTGACAAACATTTAGAGGTTTCGATTTGGGCTGAAAATAAACAACCCATGGCCCAGTTGAACTATCTGGATAAGCACGTGATCTGGTAACTCTATGAGCTACCTCATCATTTCGTGCCATAGATGATTCATCTTGCGATAAATCATCCATGGCTCGCTTGTGGGAGCTTATCACGCTCAACCACTAACGTAATTATCTACAATCAATCACAGATAAACAAACTAAACCTAAAAAAAAAAATAAACTAAAACTAAGTTCACTCTCACACACACTATCAATCACTCTCCTCACTCACACACACACTACGATGAAAATGAATCAACTTATCTTATATACTACTAAAAAAAAACTTATCTTATAAGTATCACGGATCTACTGCAGCAGGGCGACGAATGTGTGCTGCTGCTGCCGAGCGACGATGAGTGACCGCGTGTACCGTCTAAGCGATGACGGTGATGTTGCTGATCGGTGGTAGTTGGTGGATGGAAGAATGCACGCTACACACGATGGGCTGCTGGTATGCGTGCCGTATAGATGCGGGACAATATGGCTTCTCGATCGTAGGCAATATTGCTTATTGCAATCAATGACGTTGTTGCACCACTTATCACACAATGTCCTCTTCTTCAGCAAACCAAGATTGGTTTAACTCGCGACGATTTCACTGGCGATCGACAAAAACTAATACTGAAGACTGTAAACAACTCGTGAAAAGCTTCCAAAGCAACGGAAAGCGGACCGAACGAACTGAACCGTTCGCTTGTTCACTGGGCAGTCAATTGACTTTCAACGGTTTGAACTTTGTGATTTTTCATGAGTAGTATACGTTCAACCTTAAAATGGACTAATGATCATATTCGCCATTCTGGGACAATCCAGATGGCCTGGGGACCCTTTTATGCATTTCGACGGCTCAAACTACATGACTTTTTGTAAACAATCTATTCCTAGTAATTAAATGGCACGTATTGGCTAATACATTCCGGGACAACCCACATACTTCGCGGCAACTCTTCCGAAGGAGACAAATACGGTTTATCATCGAAACAAGCCGATGCTACTAAATTTCAAAGGTGCATGAAGAAATTGACAAAGTAGAAATGGTCATTCATTCAAGCTAAGAGTCATTGCACAGTGGTCCAGAATGCGAATTTAGCTGGAAAGATACATTTTCAGCCTAAGCTTGAAGTTTTGGAGCAAAATTGTCTTCTACAAAGTGCTCCTTTTTTTCAGAGAAATCAAGAACCTAACTTTTATTATTTGCAGATATATAGGCGTACATTCTTGGGAAAAATTGTAGATTAAATAATTTTAGGCAACTTTGATGGAATTTTTTTTCTGTACCTTTTGAAATGACCGAATTAGAGCATTTTTAGTAGCTTAGGGTGCCCTATAAAAATCACTAATTTTGCTGTAACTTTTTTATTTCAAATTTTTGAGCACAAATTACTCATCAATAATACCGGACGTTAAGACTTTTATCAGGATAGTTTTCCTTAGATATTGTAGGGTATCCCTATAAAAAACAAAAACAGTTGATTGCTCTGACTTTTTTTATTTCAAATTTGCTAACAAAGTTGCCTACAAATGATTTTTAAACCAAAAGGATAAAACTTTTAACGTGTAAATCTTTCCGTTATCTCTTACCGTTAGCGAGAAGTATCCATTATCTTATAAAATTACGCCCTTTTCAAATGTGTTTAACTTTCAAAAAAATAACCTAAAATCTTTTCGAATGCTGTTGATAAATATATTTTTTGTTTGCCCCAACTGGAGAAATCAACATTTGAAAAAGGCCTATTTTGTTTACAAAAAACATAATATTTTTTTTGTTTGACATTTTCAGCACGCCAAAAGTTGTAGCTTGTATTGTTCTAGAATCAATGAGAAGACAACTGTGCTCAAAAGTCTGAAATAAAAAAGTTACAGCAAAATTAGTAATTTTTATAGGGACACCCCAAGCAACGTAGGAAAAAATGCTCTAATTTGGTCATTTCAGAAGGTACAGAAAAATGTATTCAATCAAAGTTGCCGTAAATTATTTAATCTGCAACTTTTCCTAAAAATGTACGCCTATATATCTGCAAATAAAAAAGTTAGATTTTCGATTTCTCTGAAAATAAAGGCCACCCTAATTTTCATTCACACAAAAAAGGACCTTGTTATTAGAAACAACTTTGTACAAGACAATTTTGCACTTCATACTCAGGCTGAAACTGTATCTTTCTAGCAAAATTTACATTCTGGACCACTGTGCATTATATAGGAAACAATTTCAATTTTACATTTGCGATCTAGCTGATATCCAACATGTGCCGTTTTATTATCCGTTAAATTGGTTACAAAATTATATAAATTCAGTTAAATATATCCATGGAGCCGGTGAAGCGAATAAGCATTCACTTCCTCTACTGTCTGGATAACAACCGGGGTGGACCACCCGCTCGCCCGATCATACTACGCCACTGCTCCTAAATGAGTAAAATTGATAAACAAACCAGCGAGCTGGCGGACAGAGATTTTCCTGTAGTCAACATCGCTAACAACCAAAAGTCAAAAGATTCATTGTTTGTAAACAATGCTGGCGTTCTTACCTGCAGTATTAACCAGCAGAAAAAATTGTGCACAGTTATTTGGAAAATCCATTGTGGTCTGCCTGTAGGCTAGCTAAACAGCTGAAATTGCCCAGAAATACCGTATGGCGCGTTATCAAACGGTATAAGGAAACATTGACGACGATTCGGAAGCCTCAAGCCAATCGTCGGAGTGGAACTGTCGACCAGAAACTGCGTGGTAAGATTTTGAAGACGATTAAGAGGAATCCCAATCTGTCGGACCGTGATTTGGCCAGAAAATTCGGTGCTGCCCATAGTACCGTGAGGAGAACTCGATTCCAGGAAGGAATCAAGTCGTATCGAGCTAGCAAACAGCCAAATCGGACCATAAAACAGAATAGTGTGGCCAAAATCCGTGCTCGGAAGCTATACGACCAGGTGCTGACCAAGTTCGACGGGTGTCTTCTGATGGACGATGAATCCTATGTCAAGGCTGACTTCGGGCAAATCCTAGGTCAAAAATTTTACTTGGCTTCGGCTCGGGGGGATGTTCCAGCCAAATTTAAATTTGTTTTTGCCGACAAATTTGCTCGAAAATTCATGATTTGGCAGGGCATTTGCAGCTGTGGCAAAAAAACGAAAGTTTTTGTTACAAATAAGACAATGACGTCGGAACTATACCAAAAAGAGTGTCTCCAAAAACGAATTTTGCCGTTCATTCGATCCCACGACCATCCCGTAATGTTTTGGCCAGATTTGGCAAGCTGTCATTACAGCAAAGTCGTTCAAGAATGGTATGCAGAGAAAGGGGTCCAGGTTGTTCCGAAAAACCTTAACCCATCCAACTGCCCCCAGTTCCGTCCTATTGAGAAATATTGGGCAATCATGAAGAGGAGACTCAAGGCAAAGGGAAAGGTTGTCAAAGATATCAATCAGATGAAGACCTGGTGGAATAAGATAGCTAAAACGATGGACGAAAAAGGTGTGCGCCGCCTAATGAGCCGTGTTACAGGAAAAATTCGAGAATTCCTTAGAAACCGTGACGAATAATTTTATCCGTATTTTTTCTTAAAAGTATGAAGAAAACGCTACATTTGTATAAAAAACCCACATTAATCCACCGATGGTGAGACTGAACCCTTCTTACACTTCTCCAGAATTACGTACTCAAATGTGGCCAATATGGTACTGGATACATATTTTCATCAGAAATTCCAAGAAGATCCAGGAATTTTCGAACATTTAGTTTATAAAATAAACTATTTGTCAATTCTGAACATATTGTTTATCGAAGTGATTAAAATATTGACATTAATAGTGCTTAACGACATATTATATAAAAGAATAATTTACACAAATATTAGAAATTTCGTATATTTAGTCCACAGAATGAATTTTTATTATCAAAACGGAATCAAGATGCTTAATGAATACTTAATACTTAATCGTCAAAATTGTGTAGTTATAGTAAATGAAAACTTTGTGTAATTTTCGAATATACTCGTTGCAATTCAAAACCACTCGAGCTAATCGATCCTGAATTCTATAGAGTCGCTTAGTGTGGCTAGTCCGCTGTATGTGCTATACAATGCCCCAGATTTGACACAATAGAATGCAAGCGGCATCGATGGGTGTGAGTGGTACTGTTTGGTTTTGAACTGCAACGAATATATTTTCATCTCACAATTCGTTGCTCTCGTTCTCTCAGGTATTGTTTTGGTCATATATCCAAAAAAATCAATAGCGTTCTATGGGAATGTTGTAGCTTCAATTTGCCGTCAACAGAACTGAAATCGGTTCACAAATGGCTGAGAAACCGATGTGACATTATTTGTAACGCACTCACACATACACACACATACACACACACATACACACACATGTGCTCAGTTCGTCGAGCTGAGTCGAATGGTATAATACACTCGGCCCTGTGGGCCTCGGATAAAAAGTCGAATTTTCAAGCGATCTTAATAACCTTCTATTGATGTAAGAAGGGTAAAAAGATCTTGAATTTGATAATAAATAACTGAAATACAGGCAATTGTTTTTGTTCCAATTCAATCTGAAGCAAGCTTTATCACGCAGGACAACTTCGTCATATATTCGCGATACAACTTGCAAGCCCGCGTTTTAGCCGGCACATTCTGTTTATCATAACGGTTCGGTACAGTTTGTACCTTGAACGACTTCATACCTTGCCGGTGCTGGGAATGCAAGAAAGTTGGGGACATTTTAATTATTCTCTTCTGGTCTCTTCTGTAATATTTGCTTCACCTTCGCGTCCTTCTGGTGGTTCTTGAGATCCGTTTTTGTTCCACTTCCTGCCTTTCTGACTGTTGTCAAACGTGTATCGAACGATTTAAGAAGGTTGGACATTGCTTGCAGGAACACCAAGCTTATTGGCAATTTTTCTTACTGACAGATCCGGATTTTCATTGCGACATCACACAATTGCTTTTCGCCATCTTCGATCTTAAAGCTTCTAGTATCACCAAAAATTGATTCAAAATAGTGAAGAGACATACCATAAGTCATCGAAATATTTCACGCGTTGATGAAGTATTTCCAGAGATATACGTATTTAGGGATATCCATATTTTCTCGCGAACAAGCCTTAAAATCCGTTGTGTCCCTCCTAAATTGTTCCCCTGGGATATCCTGATTGTCCCAGAAAAGACTATTATGACATTGGTCCATTTCAAGGCTAGAAGTAGACTATTCATGAAAAATCATGAAGTTTGAGCCGTCGAAAAGCATGTTCCGATGAAAATTTGTAGCTGTCGCCACCTCACGGATCGTGGCAAAACATGCTCTTCTCCGGCACAGATTCCTTATGGCTGGTCGGGTTAAAAAGGGCACCACAAATTAATAATTGAGATACTAATAAGCAGTTTGGCAGCAAAAACTTTGACAATTTGATCATATAAATTTTCCACAATGTGAATTTGAAATCCGAAACACCTTATTTGTCACAAAATGTTAGCACTCAAGGAAGAGTTAAGATTTCAACATTCGGAAACGAGCAGAAATCGTCTATTTGTGCCGTTGCGCATAGTAAGTTTAAAACTAAATGACTTCAAATTTTGGAAAGGTTATGAGTGTTTGGAGCATCGTTTAAGCATAGTAATGAAATCGATTAAGCATAGTGGACTGAAAATTTCAGAATTTGCATCAGTCTAGTGTACAAGTATTGATATTATTCGCAAATCGCTTTCTAAATAATTATGAGATTAAGATTTTGATCCTCAAAATAGAAAAATGATGGCTGCTGTTGTAGCGGATGGCTTTGTGATAGTTTCTAGCGGTAGTCTTCCCTTGAAGTAAAATTCGAACTCATCTGGGATGAAGCATGTAAAGAAAATTACCGCAACAAATATTTTCTGCCGTGTGGACACCAAGATTAAAATCAACTGTGCAGTAATAAAAATTATCTTCATCACAATAGCAACCCAGCACGGAATAAAAAAAACTAAATTTTCTCGAACTCCGCCATTCGACTTCGTTTTCGAAAACTCGCTTCCTCCGTGACTGCAAACACATTTTCCATTCCGCTCACGCTGTTCGATTACGCACACTTTCTCAATTGGGTGGCACTTTCTTCTAAGAAGCGCCACTGCTGCCTGCTTGGATTGTTGTCCACCAAATCGCATCGCCGCAGTCAATCTAGTAGGCCCGGGCAAGAGATAGGTAGTTAATATTCCGTGGAGCAAACGCGAGCGATTAGCGGGGGCCCCATATTGTTCCACATCGTTAGTGGACTGGACGCGTATCAACGGTATCTCTGTTACTCCTCTGCTGGTTCTGCTAAGTTGCCTAGTGGCTATAGGCTTTGTTTATATGTGTACATATAGTTAGTTGTGTCCAAGGGAAAAGAGTGCCTCCAGTCCACTCGGTCGGCCGGTACAGTATTGTTGAGCCTTTCCGCTCTCACTTCCGCATGGAATTGGTTATCTTTTCGCTGTTCGCCGGTGTTTTCATGGAAGAGTTTGGCGGAACATTACTCTTTTCTTCTGCTGGTGCTGCTGTTGATGGAGATTGCTGCTGCTTTGCTACTACGGTTGGGTGGGTTCGCAAGCGGTGGAGCGCTGGGTGCCACCAAATGGGTTATTGTTTTTAATTATGTCTGCATGTAGAATGGTAGGTGTACAAATACCTACGCAGTTTTTTCTTCTTCATTCGAGAGTTTTTTTTTCCTAACGTGGGATTGATAAAGAGAATTTTTTGAAAAACTCGGGTTCGTCGTTTCACCCACAACGTTTAGATGCAAATTTATTAGACTATCAGAGGAACTTGGTTCAATTTTTTTTTGCACATTTTACTGAAATTCATTAATGGACAGATTTCTTTCAGGGTTCTAGAAGAAACAAAATCAAAACTTTCTAACCCAACAAAAGATATAAAGACTGAAAATTAGTTTTTCATAAATCCGGAATTGTTGTTGTTTTCATGGCCTGAAACCCGCTGACCTCAAGATGAATAAAAAAAACCACTCATTAGCATCTGTCAATCAGTTTTTGAATTAAATCGTCAGGTTTTTTATCGATCAGGATGGATATAAGTCCTGGTCAACTCTAGTAAGTTTTGAGACATTGAAAATGTGTATTTCACGTTGCTTCTGAAAGTAGTCATCACGATACCTAGGCTTGTTTAATAGTATGGACTGGTGTAAAATCAACCCTGAGAATGTATAACGAAATGTATTTTGAATTGAAAATATCATTGCAGAAGTACTTTGCTCAATGTATAATTTTTATAGAACATACGTACATACAAACATACATTTCACAGTGGTCCAGAATGCGAATTAAGCAGGAAAGATACATTTGCTGCCTAAGTTTGAAGATTTGGAGAAAAATTGTCTTCTACAAAATTGTTTGTAATATTTAGGACCTGACTTGTTCTGTGCATGCATGCTATGGTTCTCTGGATCGATTTCTAAAGTATCCGGACCAACGTATGAAAACCATCAATGGATACAACGCTCCATAATCCGGCCATTGTTTCTCCAGAAAACCTAAAATTCTGTTTTTTCAGCTCCATAGTGCAAAGTTGTGAAGCCAAGTGCGATCTAAAATGACCGTGGGGATGATCAACCTGGAGTTAGAAGCCAGCAAGCTTCTTACTTAGAGGAGTCATTTTTCGTAGAGCCATGACGTAGAGCCACACCTGAATATCACCTGAAATCTATGATATAAAGACTATATTCGATGAAATTTGGACACACAAAATAGGTCACCAAAACTTTTCCTTGAGCCGATTCTTTTCAAACTTTCTGGAAATAAAGTTAAGTTTTGACATGATTGGTTTATTGAACCTCTTCTCCCAACCCAAATGCCCGCACCTTTGCCTTGACCCCTTTCATCAAATTTTGGGCAATGATAGGACAGACTTGCTTACTTATTTTTAACCACACTTTCTTTAGTTCAAGTTCATTTTCTATCAGTTTTGGAGTTTTAACGAGCTTTGCCTTCATGATTGCCCAAAATTTTTCAATTGGGTGAAGTTCCGGACTGTTTGGAGGGTTGACGTCTTTTTGTACAAAAACTACGTTATTATCTTTGTACCAGTCTAAGACGGGCCGGGCATAGTGGCAAGATGCCAAATCCGGCCAAAACAGTGTCGGGCCATCGTGAGATTTCAAGAAGGGCAGAAGTCGTTTTTGGAGGCATTCATCTTTGTAGATTTGTCCGTTGACGGTCCCAGAGGTGATGAAGGGCTGACTCATTTAGCCACATCCGCAGATATCTTGCCAGACAAGGAATTTTTGGAGAATTTCGACTAGTTTTTTCTTCCGTACACTCTTCGGAACGGCCAACTTAGAGGTGGCGACGCTAGTGTTCCTGTCCTGGCATTTGTTTGGTGTCGACTTTAATGTAGGTCTCATCGTCCATCACAATGCAGAACGGTTTTGTGAGCTACTCCCTGTACAGTTTTCTTGCACGAGTTTTGGCCACCGAGTTCTGTTTATCGCTCCGGTTCGGTGCGTTCTGGACTTTGTACACATGTAATCCAGAACGTTTCATTGTTTTGTGCACAAAACAAATTGAAACTTTCGCCTTTTCACATCATCCCTGATCGAAATGTTGGGATAACGCTTAAATTGGTTCAATACCATCCTCGCCTTCTCCGGATTTGATGTGCCACGTTTTTTTCCTCTACCATTTTTCCGCTTGGTTGTCTTACGGTCCTTGAACGTTTTTATCACATGAGATACGGTTGAATGTGCGATTACGAGCTGTTTTCCGATCCATCGATGAGAAGCGGTTGGGTTTTCGAAGTGAGTGCCCAAAATTTGTTGGGGCACTATTTCTTCATTCGAAGCCATCACTAAAATCACTCGACCGATTTTCACGAAACTCATTACATAATTGACACAACACAATGAAATACATTCAGTTAAAATTTGAATAATTTTTACCCACACGCTAAAAAGTTACGAACAATTGCGTGTGTCCAAATTTCATCGAATACAGTCTCTAGTTCACTATAATATACCCGTTATAGATATCTATGTCAAAGTTGTATCAGATTCAAGAACGGTTTCGCAAAAAAAGAGTTATGAAGTAAAAGTAGCTATGTAGTAGAAATGTGTACCGCAGCGCTATCACTTGACTTTTTTTTTGCAGTGTACTCACGATTGATTTTCTTTGTGGTTGCTTATATTCAGTTGTGAGCGTTTGAACAATAAATTCCGGAAGTTACCATGGGCACATTCGGTAGCTATGGACAGAGAATGGAAAAATGCTGAAGATACTGCATACATCATATTGAAAAGGCGGATAAAACGAAGAACTCGCAAAGTCTGGACAAAATCGTGGATTGCTCGTCTAGAAGGCTTGGAAATTGAGGCTAATCCGCTGAAGGAGCTAGTTACTAGTTCAGGGAAATTCTTCAGAGAAGCTCATCACAGAAGTACAGCGAAGTTCTTCAGAAAAGTACAGGAAAGTTCTTTAGAGAAGTACAGGGAAATTCTTCAGAAAAGTCTGGGGCTTTTCTTCAGAAAATTTCAGGGAAGTTCTTCAGAGAAATTTCTAGGAAGTTTATCAGAGAAATACAGGGAAGTTCTTCAGAGAAGTTCATCACAGAAGTACAGTGAGGTTCTTCAGAAAAGTACAGGGAAGTTCTTCAGAGAAGTTTGGGGAATTTCTTTAGAAAATTTCTGGGAAGTTCATCAGAGAAATACAGGGAAGTTCTTCAGAGAAGTTCATTGAAGTTCTTCAGAGAAGTTCGGGGAATTTATTCAAAGAACTTCAGGGAAGTTCTTCAGAGAACTTCAGATAATTCTTCAGCGAAGTTCGGGAAAATTCTTCGCAGAATTTCAGGAGCTCTTGAAAGGAACTACAGGGAAGTTCTTCAGAAGAATTTCCCTAAAATTACTTTCTTGAAAATCTCTGAAAAATTTTCTGGAACTTCTTGCAAGTTCTTCCAAAAAAATCGGGGAAGTTCTTCTGAGAAGTTCAGGGAAGTTCTTCATAGAAGCTCAGAGAAATCGGTTAAATTTATTCTCTTGAGTTTTTGAATTATTCGATTGTACCGGTTTTTAGAGCACCAAACATTACTAATTTTAATTTACCAATTGAGTAGGAGCGTTAGGCGGAAAGCACGTTAGTATAAAAGCCTCCGCAAAGAGCATCAGCGACTATTTAAATTACAAAAGGCAGTTCTGCATCGTTCTGATGGATTTGGTGGATGCTGAATACAAGTTTACATATGTCAACATAGGAAAGGAAAGGAAGGATCAGCGATGTTGGGTTATTTACCGAATGCTGATTGGAATCTGGTGCAGGATCTTCGGATGCCAAGATGTATGTTTTAGATTCGATGGTGGGCATGGCTCATCTAACGCGAGGACGATCAGCTGCTCTTGGGACAATCTGAAAATTATGTTCCATTCATAGCATAGCATAGCATAGCATTTTCCGACCATACACAATTCTGGGTTGGCTGTTGTAGAGGCGATGGAAGCGCCAGAAGAGCTGCCTTGGGTGTGACGGGCATCGATCTCTTTGTGCAACTCCTGGACAGGTCCTTATGATCAGCAAGGGATGGAAGGAAGTATTGATTAGATGTCTACTTAAGAAGATCCTGAGAACTCATGCTACCTTCATAGACATCTAGAGATCGAAGTTGGATGGGATTGTGCAGGAGGCTTTCCTTGGCGAGAAAGCATATGTGTATTTATATGTATAGCGGTCGTTGGGAGTGACGAAGCTAAGAATCTTAATGCACTCCTTTGCTGTCCGCTTTTCTAGGCTAGAACACAAACGTTTCTTTTTATATCAAGGTTTCTAAATCAACAATGTAGTGCTTGCGTGAGAGTTCGTCGGTCGGTTGGAACATGAGCACTAACTCATGTCCTAGCCGTTTATGGCTTATGGTTATAGCGCCAGTAGTCGCTTTCTGAAAAGAGAAGAAGGACGCGTTGACGCAAAGTCACATACACGCACACTCACCCACACCAAAACATCACACACAAACATACATAATACAATACCAATTAAAGAGGAATAGAAATAGGAAAATCCGCGCACATCAGGAAGCAGGAGGCAAAAAGAGTCAAACGATACACAATGACCCAGGTTAAACTAATACAAATTTAAATTCATATAAACATACATTAATTGTTATGTTATGTATTCTCCGTGCGAGGAGTACATCATATAAACATGTTACTTATTCATACCAACCTCCGATATGAGATGTTTTTTGTCGAGCAGTTATGCTTTCCTTGACGTCTACATTCGAAAAGCTTTCTTGTCGTTCGATTAGTTGTCCGTGTTGATTTGTAGTTTTCTCGGTTTTTGAACTCCAAGTGTGGGCTGCTTGGTAATCTTAGTCCTTTCATTCCCCTTTCGAAGCGAACCGTTTCACTTAAATTTGTTTAGGTGAGTTCCGCCTGTCATAAAAGCTCGGGTGTTGTTTCTTAACTAATCGAATAACGATCTCTATCTGTTATTTTTTTTGAATATAGTGGAGTCATCTTGACATAGATAGTGGGTTAAGCGTTTGGTGACGCTAACGCTTTCGAAACTGTATTCATATGAGAAACCTGCCCTGAGGAATGGATTTCTCGCCCGGCCTAACAACAGGTTCTTCCCGGAGTTGGTGCTTAAGCCACTCGTTAGAAAATCTGAGGGACAGAGAACCCCGCAGCCACTTGTTGTGTGCTAAAACTATATAGACCATACCGTATAACTAGTAAGAGCTACGGACTAGGCCATGAGACCAAAGCCTGACCCCCACAAGAGAATGGTCACCTTTGGGGACACGAAATTAATCTACCAGTGAACCAACTGAATAGAAATCCTATCAAATTACTTGAATTCTCACAATACAACAAAACAACAAAACATATAACATAACAATTAATGTATGTAAAACCATAAATGGTGGTAACCATTAATTATACTGGTGGGGATCAGTATGCACCGCTTCACGGTGTTTTCTCGAGGTCTCTACGTTGCGAACTGACGGAGAAACTTTAGTGATCGTCAGTCGGTGCGAATCGAAACAAACCCAAAAAGGGAGAGAGTTCCTCCATGTGCGCATCAGTAAACAGAGTGCACCACAATAGATCGCTAGAATAACTTCATACAAGCTACAGTGGTACATGAGCGTCTTCCAGCCGGACATTTTTCTGCTGCGTGAAGTGGCGGACGAGTAGTCACTGCTCGACCCACCCCGCAGTGGGATGTTGAGCAAAAATGTCGTTGGTTCGAGTACCACTTGCACACATGCCTTTTCACTCAATTTTCATAAAACATCTGTTAAATTTCCAAGCCTGCCGCACACTAGCGGAACTATCAAAACTTTCTGTCATATCTTTAATTTAGCCAAAAACATGTTGTTCATTCCAGCCTACTACTAAAACATATACACAAGCGCTTGAGTGTACACATGACAATGGGCACGGTTCTATATCATAGCGTCAAAATATTGCTTGTAAGTCATAACTATGAGCTATCACTGCATGGTTTACGTTCAGCAAGTTGAAAGTAATTTTTGATTTTTTTGGAATCTTGTAGTAAAACTCACTGTAACAGCACACAGCGTGCTAGCTGTTGGTTGAATAGCACCCAACACGTGTACCCCAGGAGGGTGTATTATTTGTACAAGCAAACAGCCGGGTGCTATTATTGTAGCCGTACTGCCTATCTCCAATAAAAGTGACACATCGCCCCATACAATTTAGTGGTGTTTTGTAGATGTACTAAGTTGTATTGGTACCCACCGAGCAGGCACGCTGCCTCTCGGTGAAAATAAATTGAATAAAAACCAAAATAGTCCGTTTTGTTTCGTTCGTCATCGTCGTTTCTCAATAAGTAAAATCACAACGTAGGGCCTGGTCAAGCCCTGGATGAAACACTCACTTTGATCAATTACATACTTGTCTCTAGGATTGCTTCAATCGGCCTCTGCTTCGACGACTTTACTTGATCTCTGCGTTTCTCCTGCCTCTCCTGTACAGCCATTCGTGTTTTTAAATCTTTCTCGAGTTAACTTCTTGTTGATCAATCCACGAAGTTTTCCCACCTTTTCGCTTGTCATTATGCTAACTTATTCGAGTTCTTTAAGGCGGATTATTTGCCCGGGCAAAGCATTCAGTTCACTTTTTAGCTGTTCTTGTGCAGGTGGTGAACGCTTTGCGCAACCGGATGTGCTGGACTGTGGTTTAACATTGATAGATTTTTCTTCATTTGAGTGTCTCTGTGATATCAGCAACAGCTTTCGAAGGAATTGCATCAGCCTTACCCTTAAAATGCAGCAATTTTCTTTTCCGATTCAAAGCGTGTGTTTGTAGTTCACGAATTTTATATTGAACTAATGCTGCTTGCTTGTGTGCAGAGTCTTGGTCGTCACGGCATCGATTTGGCACAAAGATTTTTTTCTTTTTCGAATATTTTTTGTAAATCGCATTTACGTATAAGTGATGTTGCCTATCGATCCATCCAACCCCTTTTTGGCCCTTCATACAATGACATGATTAGGATAATCAGTGGTTATTAAAGCTTGATCAAGTCTAACAGAGAGGAGAGCCTATTGCTGTCGGACGTAGTTTCCGTGCTACAATGGGTGGTAGTACATATCATCATCATACATTTTTTGTAAATCGCATTGTACAGCGCGATAAATAATTCATTTATATCCATTTTGATCAACTAAAACCACTTTACTAGCACTCAATGATAAAAAATATCAGTTTTATAAATTAGATTACGGAATGAATGAAAACAGCTGTCATTTTTCATTCCTATTTATAAACAAACGTCTACACGCTTACATAAGAGAACCCATTCATGAGGAAAAATTACCCATTTTGAAACAATGATGTAGATTCGTGGGCTTAAATAAGACATTCGCGAACGAGTTATATCCATATATTTTCAAAATTGGTTATTTTTCCTCATCAATGAGTTATTTCCACTGTAGATGATTAGTAACTCATTTATATATAACAGATCCTCATTGAATAGGTAAAAATAAATCTTTATGTTGTCAACATTTGCACTTCACCATGGCTGAAATTGGAACCATCAATGCCGGGTTCTTTCAATAAAGGTAGATAAAAGTGCATACTTCGGAATGGATTTTTAAGGCCAAATATCTTCCATTGAAAGAATTCATCAAATAAATGTTATTTACACTCAGCTAAATAATCTTAAGGTTTTCATAAGGTTCAATTCATGAACGATGCTTTGAAATTTCATAAGCCTAACTTATTAATGGATTTTGTTTTACACAGCGTTGTTCTTGTACGTCTTAATAGACTATTCCGAAAATTATAAATACACTAATGGTTAACCGTCAATTTAAAATGACTGAATTATTCTACCATCGTTTAGCTGCGTTCTGTTGTTTACAAACAAGTTGTCATTTTTTCAATTTTTCGCACGGAAGTTTGAAAATGCGTGGTCTTTCTCCCGCGCAAAGAAAATTGTACAGAAACTGTGCACCGTCAGTAGTCTTTCGATCAGAAAACTGGCTAAGGAAGAAGGTGTGGGTGTGAGCGTTGGAGTAGTTCAAACCGCATTCTGGAAGTATCAACAACAGTGCTCTTTCGTAGCTACCGTGAGACGGGGTAGAGAACCCGGTCCCGCTGACCCTACAATAGACAGAAAGGTAAGAGGGACTATTTCAAGCGTCATCCTTCAGCATTAGTCCGAGATGTGTCAAAAAAGGTAAGTACTTCGGTGACTAATGTTATGCGTACCATGGAGAGAATGGGCATGCAGACTCTTCGGAAGCAGAAGCAGCCAAAACGAAGCACCAAACAGGCTGAATATGTGAAACCGAGGACTCGAAAACTGTAAGACAAACTGCTGACTAAAAATCCTAGCTGTGTTATCGTGGACGGTGAAACCTACATAAAACTCTGCCGGGACTACAGTTTTATAACTCACCGAAGGGGAAGGATGTTCCTGGATCAGTGAAAGCCGTTCACACCGAACAATTCGGCAAGAAGATATTGGTGTGGCAGGCCATATGCGGAACAATGAATGGTCAAATCGACGTGAAGGAGTGCCTGCAAAAAAGGTTGCTACCTTGATCAAATTGATGAACAAGCCTACAAGCTTTTGGCATGATCTTGTTTCCTTCCATTACTCTAAATATGCACTAGAGTGGTACAAAAGGAACAATGTCGTATTTGTATCTAAGGAGATGAATCCATCAAACTCCCTCTCCATGGCTGGATTTTGTACCTGGACGCTGGTGGGAGGGCCTAATCTCATGTTAATGATTCATTGGAGATAGCTGATTTATAATAGATGTCGCTAGGTCATGTCATTGTATGACGTTCTACTCTAATGAACCATTCATGGGAGAGCCAAAGGTCCAGCCACACAAAGTAGTGATAATATCACACTCGCTCCTCTCTCTATTTAATAGCCGCGTCGTAGCACGCATGTATGCAGGCACTAAAGTTGAGTGTGATATTGGCGGGTTGGGCCGCAAAACACTAAAAATTTAATCATAGATAGGTTTATTCAATTTTGAAAACATTTAATATTCAATTTGAGGTGCAAGTTTGAACTGTGTCATAGAATTTCCTATGCAGTGGACTTCTAGACCGTGGCCATAAGTATTGTGGTTTTATGGGATACGGGGGGCCCGTTTAGGAACTCAAAGTATCGTATCACTGGGGTTTGTCATAGGGGTGTTTGTTCAGAATAAAAGAAGTGTGCTACCGGCAGGCTTTGCTGCAATTAACGCTTAGACGAGGCTAGAAACAGTTTATAGACGCCTGACATCAAATAGTTAAGGGACACGACAGGAGGTGCAGTTTTCATTAGCGTGGCAATTGTTTCATTGTTGTTTATTAATTGATTGTCATTAACTAAACACCAAACATACCTAAACAGAAATTATAATTCTAATTCTATTACAATTCATAATTTAAATATGTGCGATATACGACGGCCGACTTTCAAATTATAGCAAATTACTGAGAGATGTTTCTTTGATATAGCAACTTGCAGCGTAAACACAAAATTAAATTTACAGTAGCATCTCAAACAGCCTGGTCACTTTTTTTTTATTTAAAAAAAAATCACTATTTAATAAATATATTTTTGAGCGTGTTAGTAGAGTAATTGTGATTGAGAAACAGGGATAATTTCAAATTAACACTTCATTTGAACGATTTTTAAAATAAAAATATAACATTGAAACACTTTTTTCAGATAATCACTAGTAAACGCGAGCAAATTCCTTTATGTTCCACTGGAGAAGGCTTATCTTCTGATAGATAGGCCTATTTGGTCTGCGACTTACAGACTTCTTCAGTGTTATGCGCACGACTTATGATTTTCTTTTTGTAGCATTTTTAATCGGTCCAAAACGCCCTACCTTTACCACCTACCCTAACCTATCCTTTCCCATGGAGTTCATGTGGTCTAAAAAGACTAGTTTGCCATAACCCCTCCTTCACCATCGACTCTGGACTGACTTGCGCTCTTATTGCCCCACCAAATGCTGCAAAATGAAAAATGAAAAAAAAGGAGATGAATCCACCAAACTGCCCAGAGATTCGCTGTTGAAAGTCGTTTCAACGGGTTATTTTCCGTAATTATAATTCTCCACCGAAGGCAATAAAACGCAGTTTTCGGTTCTAGGAGAATATAATTTCCTGTAGAATGTAGGACGTTACAGAAAAATATTACTACTTTAAAATTTCATAGAATTCAGTCAATAAGCCTATTGTAATTTAGCTTTATGTGTAAGGAGTAGTAGTAATTGTAGTTCGAAGAGAAAATATTAGCTTATAGTTCTAGTTTCAAACTCACGTTTAGTTCCTTCAGTTTATATCCTGGGTACGGATCGGGCAGTTCTCGACTGGATTGTAATTCAGTAAATCCTATCCTATCGTTAACAATCGCTAACCACCGTTCTCACGCTATAGATGTAGGAAACCTATTTGTATGGATAGTGTTTAGGTTACATTTAAGTTAATTGATTTAAACTTACTGGCTCTAATAATATTCAGGATAGATTATACCTTTGCTCTATGTTTCGCTCTGAGTGTAACCTTTTATCCACTTCTTTCAAATCGGTGAAATCGTTTATTTAAAAAATCAAATTAAATTTCTTTTTCAAGTTCAATTAGTATAAAATTCAGGAAAAATATTCAGTTAGGCTTCCGCTTTTCCAAATCCGAATTGCCGGGCCATACGCTTGACCCCTTCCATCAGATTTTGTACAGCCACCTTGTCCACCTTCTTCGCCGCAGAAAGCCAGTTTGCCTTGAACTGCTGCTCGTCCTTAGCAGTTTTTTTGGTCTGCTTTAGG
The DNA here is from genome assembly GCA_034211315.2 of Aedes japonicus. Taxonomy (NCBI): domain Eukaryota; kingdom Metazoa; phylum Arthropoda; class Insecta; order Diptera; family Culicidae; genus Aedes; species Aedes japonicus. The sequence goes on along the minus strand of JASCZW010000344.1, from coordinate 440,766 downwards.
TTCCGCTTGACAATAGCCCAGTATTTCTCAATTGAGCGGAGCTCTGGCGTGTTGGGAGGGTTCGTGTCCTTGGGAACCACCTGCACGTTGTTGGCGGCGTACCACTCCATGGCCTTTTTACCGTAATGGCAAGATGCCAAATCCGGCCAAAACAGTACGGCACAACCGTGTTTCTTCAGGAAAGGCAGCAGACGTTTATTCAAACACTCTTTCACGTAAATTTCTTGGTTGACAGTCCCGAAAGCTGCTTTTCAAGCAAATGCTGCTTTTCAAGCCACAGGTACAGATGGCTTGCCAAACCAGATATTTCTTTGCGAACTTTGACAGTTTCGTGTGCTTGAAAATATCTGCTACCTTTCCCCTTCCTTTTGCCGTATAAAACTCCTGTCCCGAAAGCTGCTTGTAGTCGGCTTTGACGTAGGTTTCGTCGTCCATTACCACGCAGTCAAACTTCGTCAGCATCGTCGTGTACAGCCTCCGGGATCGCGCTTTGGCCGTCGTATTTTGTTTATCATCGCGATTTGGAGTCACTACCTTCTTGTAAGTCGATAGTCCGGCTCGTTTTTTGGCTCGATGCACGGTTGTAGACGATACACCCAGCTTATTTGCGGCATCTCGGAGAGATAGGTTAGGGTTTCGCTTGAAACTACCGGCAACTCTCTTTGTCGTCTCAGCGGCTTCCGGTTTTCGATTTCCCCCCGATCCAGACTTCCTGGCTGTCGACAAACGTTCCCCAAACACTTTAATTACATTTGTAACGGTTGATTTGGCAACTTTTAGCGATTTTGCCAACTTTGCGTGCGAGTAGCTCGGATTTTCGCGATGCGCGAGCAAAATTTTGATACGCTGCTCTTCTTGCTTGGACGGCATTTTGACAACTGAAGAGTGAATTCCAAAATCAAAATAGGAGCAACATTCTACACACACACACCTTCAAAATGAGGGGTGTTCAGGTTTTTTAAATGCAAAATTGAAAGAAATACGTCAAGTTGATATTGACCAAATTTTGACCGTATCGCCCTTTAGATGGAAAACTTTAATTTGATCGTTTTATGAACTTCATTGAGTAATCGGATAAAATTCAGTATAATATCTTATAGCAAATTTTCATACGATAATCGGATGAATTCTTACCGATTTGTTCGCTCAGTGTAACCTCAACGTTCAAGGTTCAAATCCAAGTTGCTACGAATTTTATTTTTTTCAACATCAATTATATACCATAAGGTGAAATGAAATTCATTCTGATTTCTTGTGGTAAATAATCATATACCAATCTTTTAAATATCGAATGTTTATTCCGCTGAGTGTATCGTGATCCTTAACGCGTGCAAAATTGTGTACACGGTAAATCTTGAAAACTCATTTTATTACTATATATTGCACATTTTCAAGATTGTAGTTGATAAGTCAAAAAGTGACTAGTTTATAAACCCGACTGAAGAGTCCTTTTCAATCCTTTTCAATCCTTTTCAAGTATGTCAATGGGGACAGAAATTGAGTAAAAAGTAGTCACCACTGAGAAAAGAAAATTTATTCTGCCCATGACTTAATGCTGACGCCATTCTAAAATTCTGCTAGCATTTGGTTAAATACCGGAATTGCGGAATGGTCGCAGTATAAAAAATTGAGGAATTTTCAATTGAAAAACTTGACGAAATCTATTGATGTATTTTTCACTTTCGAAGTAGAATTACGGATATGAGCCTCTTTTAGCAACACTCGAGCAATATTTATTTTCCAAAACGCGTGAAAAATACACATCTTTCATCTTTTCAAAAGGAGTAACAAGTATCAATATTTTACTTTTCAATAGGAGTAAAAAGTATGTCCATTTTGACGTATATTCAGTTTACGCAAATGAGAGTAAAACAAATATACTGCTATTTGGCGTAGTTCCAGTTTCCCTCGAAAGAGCATACTTTATAGTCATAAAAGCGTAAATTGAGATTACCGAGTAGCTTGAACCACTACGCTCGTCCTATGAGCTATAAATGAAAATTGATTAAATTCAAGCAAAACTAAGTAGTCTGGTGGGAGTATTTCGTTCTTTTCTCGATTGTACTTGCCACACAATGCAATATGGTACTGGCATCGAAAGCGCTTAATTATTAACTGTGGAAGTGCATTCAGAACACTGTGGTGAGGGTAGGCAACTCGCTTCTTATAATGTTATAAGAAACAACAAAATACCCCAACATTTGAAATTTATACTGACTATTTTTGAAAATGGAAAATTGCTTCCAAAAATTCCAACTTACAACTGTAAGACCAGATCGACCCTTTAAAAGAACATCCGCACATCGAGGCACCGCGTGGCATTCAGCTCCCACATGTGGGACGGGGGCGGCACCTTTTCGCGGTCTATGGGCACGTTCCCGAGGCGAATCGCACACACATATTGTACCAGTAGGCAAAGTGAAAAAAATATGTATCCCCCGATAAATCCCCGAGCGCCCAAGTCAGTCCGGTACCTACAGTTTGGGTAAGCTAACACCTGCCTTGCGAGAATGTAATCCGATCAAAGTGCCGTCCGTCGTCGTCGTCGTCTTCGCCTAGATGTAGCAAGCCACCAGGCTGCAACCTTACTCATGAGTAGCTTGCGCGTTTGGGGGGAAGAGAAAATCAAAGCCTTCGGCTCAGCCGGGGATCGACACCGGTATGTTGGCTCATCGATGAACGACGAGCGAAAGTCATTTGTTAATTTAATTTAACCCATTCAGTATCATCGGTAAAACGATCGTCGGTGCTTCTTCTCCAATGGGGGTGCCAGTTCTTTGCTAATGACTCCCCCGTTCTTGAAGATTGGTGCGCGCTTCCGTAGAAACAGGAGACGACAACTTCCGGTAGCATAAGTGCAATGGGGGCTGGAGGAAGGAAGTCAATGAACGAAAGACGACAGTCATGGTGGGTGTCAAGTTGTTTTGATGTGCCAGTATGTAAGCGATTACCCTTGGGTTCGGTGTGATGAGAGATTTTGATCGCGCGGTGCAGAATGAGCTTTAACGATCGTAATTAAGTACTTGGGTGACGGAATTGCTGTCTTGCAGAAGAAGTTGTGTGCGAATCACTTGGGCTAAAAGTGCAGTTGTCGAGTCACAAAAGTGAAACGAATGCAGCAGACCCGAAGAAGTAGTCTGGATGTGATGAAGAAAAAAAGTGGCAAGTTGTTTTATCTTCTCATAATTAATTTATGGGGTTCAGGTGTGAAACGTGCGCCGTGAGCCAAAGTTGTTCAACCAAGATTATCAGTTCATTCCTGAAACGAGAAGAGAGCGAAAAAAAGTGGTAGCAAGAGTAACAATTGCTGATGAAAATCAATTCGTAGCAAAAGGCGGTTAAATCACAGTGCAACTGAATTATTGAAGTTTGAGGTCGGTGCGCAGTTTGTAGTTTGTGGCGGATATAAAATAAACCCCAAATTGGGTAGCTGTGAAGGGGTTTTACGACTTCGAAACGGAGTAATAAATTCACCCGGTGAATCATGTTTTCCAGGCTCTGCAAAAATAGTATCTTCCCAAGTGGATCATCGTCTTCGGCGGCGACCGGTGAGAGATCGACGGCAGTTACAGGTTAGTAATTTGTAAGCTTTAAGCTTGTGTAAGAATGTACAATCTTTCATTTTTGAAGATATTCGGTATGAATGTCTAAATATTTCCGCAACTATTTGGAGATACCACGAAGACTTCTATTTTAACAGGAAATATCTCTTCTTGTTATTTCATGACATGTCAAGCTCATTACTCCATCATAATAAGCTCATAGCCTGCCCTCAACTTACCGTTCTAAATGCACTTCCACAGTTATTAATTGCCCAAGTAGCACACTACGGTCATAATTAGTTGTAGTAACTTGATTATAACTTAGCAAGTCATATTTATGTTATCTCAACCAAACGGAAACAAGTGTGCTTCTAGGGTGAGAGTTTGCAAGTCTGTACCAGTTTGCATTGCGAGGCAAGTACCCTATTTACAATAGACTAACGTAAAATTAGGTCCTTATTAGTCTTCAGAATGTGAACTCTTTGCGATCGTTTGAGCATTTTCCTTCACAACAGATTCCCAAACCAGACCAAGCGCTTGACCAGCCTCTTTCAGCATGGTTTTAGATTGTAGTTGCGGATCTACTGACTTAGCTTATAAAGGACCCAAGTGGAAATTCTTGTACCATAGTTTGAACATGACTTGTGACAACCTCCTTTAACGAACCAAACTGGGATTCATAAATTGCATTGACATGTAAAATCCTTCTTATCTATATAAATAAAAATGAGTTGGGGTTTCCTTTGTCACGATTTAACTCGCGAGTGGAAGGGCCGTTTGGCAAGATTTTTGCTTTGTTGGATTCGTCTTGGACACCGGAAGGTTCTTATGATGGTTTGAAACCCCTGCCTTCTATGGAAAGGGGGGCTCCCATACAGATGAAGCACAAATTTCTGCATAACTCGAGAACTGATCAAGCAAAGGAACCCAAATTTGGCATGTGGGGTTTTCTGGAGGAGAAAAAAGTTTTTATGGTGGTTTGAGACCCCTCCCCTCTCATAGAAGAGGTGCTGTCATACAAATGAAACTGTAATTTCTTCATAACTCTAGATCTAATAAAGCAAATGGAAACAAATTTGACATGCGGGGATTTTAAAGGCAATAAATGTTTCTACGATAGTTCGAGACCCCTCCTCTCTCTCTCTCTGTTAGGTTGGGGGGCGGTGCTTCTATACAAATGAAACAAAAGCTTCTGCATAACTCGAGAGCTAATCAAGTAAATGGAGCCAAATTTGGCAGGTAGAGGTTTTTGAAGGCAAGTAATGTTTCTAAGGTAAATCGAGACCCCTCCGCTCTCTGTAAGAGGCCCCCCTCTCATACAAATGAAACACAAATTTGTGCATAACTCGAGAACTAATCAAGCATATGGAACCCAATTTTGCATGTGGAGGTTTTTGGAGGAGATAAATGTTTCTATGGAAGTTTGAGACTCCTTCGCCATCTAAAAGGGGGCGGGAGGGGGGTTCCCATACAAATGAAACACAAATTTCTGAATAACTCGAGAACTTATCAGGTTAATGGAACCAAATTTGGCATGTGGAGGTTTTCGAAGGCAAAAAAAGTTTCTATTGTGGTTTGAAACTCCTCCGCTCACTGAAAGAGGGGTCTCTTATACAAATAAAACACGAATTTCAGCATAACTCGAGAACAAATCAAGCAAATGGAACCAGCTTTGGTATGTGGAGGTTTTTGGAGGGTAGATTTCTATATACATAAAAATGAATTTCTGTCTGTCTGTCTGCCTGTCAGACCCTTATAGACTCGGAAATTTCTGAACCGACCAACGTGAAAATTTATTTGAAGGGATTTTTGGGGCTGGGGAAGGTTCTTGTGATTGTTTGAGACCCCTACTCTCTCAGGAAGGGGGCTCTGATACATATGAGACACAAATTTCTTCATAACTCGAGAACTAATCAAGCAAATCGAATCAAATTTGGCATGTGGAGGGTTTTGAAGGCAATCATTGTATGGTGGTTTGAGAAACCACCCCCTCTGGAAGGCAGGGCTCCCATACAAATAAAACACAAATTTCTACCAAAAATGAGAATTATCCAGGATACTTAAACACAAAACGTGTATTTCTCGGGTAAGAAGCATGTTTTGATGGTAATTTGAACCCTTGCTTATTCAAAAAAGAAAAACTCATTCCGAAAAAGTGCCATAAAATTATTCTGTTCCATAAAATTTAAATTTACATTCAATTTTCCTTCATTTAGTTGCAAGCGTAGTAGCGCACGCACCGGGTTTAGCTAGTTAAGAATAAACTTTTTAAATAAATCAAAGTAGTCATGAAGATCTTGAAAATTTCATGAGAAATTGACTTATGTTTTATTCATACCATAGTATGCAGTGGAATTTATCAATTCTTGGCAACCTTAGCAGAATCTACACTCTCAGCGATGTGCACACATCTGACGTTTGTGTATGTTTGTATTTATTTTCCCCTTGCTCCCTTATCTATAACAATCGGTGAAATTATCAATAACGGCTTGAATTCCAAAAGCGTCTGTGTAATAATTGTAATTATGGATAAATAAATGTATTAGTACAAAACGGTTGTTAGTGATTGGTACACTGAAAATTTATTTTCGTAAATTAGCTTTCACTCGTTTCTTGTATGAAATATTCATATTCCTTTTTCTCTGGTGAAATGCTATCATTACACCTTTTTGTTTAATGCACGAATTGAATTTCGCGAAGACCAGCCAATCGCTGTGTTGCTGCTGGGATGAGCGGGAAGAATTTTTTTATACATAAAAAAGTAAAACGCTGTCGAGAGTTAGAACTTGCTGCTCATTAATCAAGAATCTTCTCACAAATCACTATGGCCTAGTGAGATCAACCACTGTTTCAGTAACAGCTCTTTCCAAAAATACAGGATCGAATCCCATGTCATAAACTTTAAAAATTAAACACTGGAAAACTCCACGTGGTTGCGCTTTTTTATTGACATAGACTACGTCTTACGGCAAGGGTAGAGTGTCAATTGAAAATATTTTTTTTTTGTCTTGATTATCGAGATTTTCAGCCTCGGGCTGGTTCATCTCCCGTCGTAGTCAGTCAAACACCTCTTTTGGGCATTTTCATAACTTCTCCGGGGGTGAGATTCGAACTCGTGACTTAGGCGTGAGAGGTATGGATGCTAACCAATACTTTAAAAAAAAAATAATGTTTCTTTTCTTTTTAATTTCTTTAGGCTTTCACAAAATTTTATTAGTTTGTGTTATTTCGTATGTTGTTGAAATATTTCTTCAAGTCTTGTCTCGACATAGTTAAGTCAATAGTTTTGTAGATTATATGTAGTCATTATTTGGTTGATTGGCCCATAATTGGCATAGTTCGTCTGATAATGATTCGTTATGAATAAGTTCCTACTTTTAAGTTGCCGCGAAGGAATACACAATATAAGTTTTGATAAAATGTTGTCTGGCCTTATTTCCTAAGAGCATATGATAGAAATGGTTTCTGTATGGATTCTATTCGGCCAATATGCGTTTTATGAAATGGGGTCCGGATCACACTACAGTAACGTTTGCATTAAAAAAATGACTTTTTTCGGATGATGATAAAAATCAGCTAAGACAGATAATTGCTTTTGATAAACTTCCCACAAATGGTAATTATTAAAGATTACTTACAAACAAAAATTTTACGGCCTTCCGGCAGTTAACAGGAACATTCACCATGGTAGACGAAAACATGCGTGTAGGCATGTTTTTGAGTTCTTTCTTCATTTTATTAATTAATTTCTCTTCAGTTTTCGCGACAAAATTGTTGGAGTAGATCTCACGGTTCAGTTTGGCCCAGAAATTCTCGATGGGACACAGCTGGGGGACCTTGGGCGGGTTCGTCGACTTTGGTACCACATCGATATTCAGCCGCTCCATCTCCTCCAACGATCGCTTCGAGTAGTGGGCAGATCCGGCCAGAACACCGCGTCTTTGCCCTTATGGTATTTCTTGATGAACGGCAGGAATTTTGTACTACAAATTTGTCCGTTCACGGCCAGTCCGGAGCTAAAGAACAGCGTCTTTGACATCCTCTCTCGCTGAGTGTCAGCCACAGCAGCACCTTATTGGGGAACTTGGTGTGTGAAATGAACTTCACCTCGGAGTTCACTTCCTTCGTGGGGGAAGTAAAATACGAAGTGCCCTGCCAGTTGTTACCATTCAGGGTGAGATAGGTCTCGTCGTCCATCACCACCGCCACGTCGCGATTCACCGGGAAAATCGAGTTCAGCCGCTGCCGCTGTGTCATTGCCTGCAGTTCCGAAACCAGTGGACGCGACTTCCGCCTTCTGACATGTATGTTAATGTTCGACAGGTACTTTTTCACTGTTTGGCCGGTTGAACCGACCTCCCGGCCAAGCGCACGCAGCGATGTAGCCACTTTTCCCTCGGTCTTCCTCTTCAGCATCCTTTGGAGCTTCTTGTCGCTCAAGGTCGTCGGCCGTCCGGAACCGGGCTTTCTTTCGATGCTCTGATTGTTGTCTAATAGTGCCAAGATGTTGTAGATGCCGGAACGGGCGTATCCGGCGTCCACAAAGTGCCGCACGATGTCCGTTTTCGATGCGGCGGGTTGCGGCTTTGAACGCGCACACTTCTGAACGAAGTTGCTTCACTGTTTTTGCCATCACGATAAGAGTTCGACTGATAAAGCCCTCAAATTTTGTCTTCTAACTCATGAGTTACTATGATTGATGCTGCATGGGTAGTTTCGTAAGTGCGGGTGAAGGTAAACCATGAAAAATCGGCAATTTTCTCAACCAGTCAAGGGGGTATCCTCCCCCATGCCTACCCTGCATTTAGTAGCTTGGTAAAGAGTTGTGTGCCTGATCGGATACTACCGTTCAATGCCCTCCGCTCGGTTTCAAACTTGTATCTTTCAATTTCAAAGCCTGCCGTTACCCTATACGGAACTATCAGTACACTTTCTCTTCATTTCTATTCGTTCTAGCAATAAATTACTGTCCACTCCCAGAACCTCGCATGAAGATTAGAAATTATCTGCTTCTGACAAATTTCATCAATTTTTGTTCTTTATTTTAATGCAAACGTTAAAACGAAATATGAATGTTTCAAACAATATACGAGACATTAGTTCTATGTACAAAATCCATGTTTACGAAACGAGTGAAAGATATTTTACAAAAATGAATTTTCAGCGTGGATTGGATATCAACAGTTGGAAAAACTCTGGAGCTGATGCTAGTCTGAAATAGAGTCGTTTTCAGCAACAGCGACGCCCGGGGTACCAAAGGTATATATCTTCTCGTGGACCAACCCACCAAGGCAACCAGCCAGATACCTTTTCTGTGGTCTAAGATCTAAGTGAAAAATCTATTGCAAGCCAGTTGGCTGGCTATCTCTTCCAATGTTACTAACGGAAAATGTCACCTTTTGAAAATCTTCAGTTTTCCCAGGCCATCCGGTTATCCAACAGTAGGGAGAATTCTCATGTTTAAAGGGTGATACGGTCAAAATTTGGTCAAGGGAAAACGCGTGTAAATCAGTGAAATCGTTTATTTAAAAAATCAAATTAAATTTCTTTTTCAAGTTCAATTAGTATAAAATTCAGGAAAAATATTCAGTTAGGCTTCCGCTTTTCCAAATCCGAATTGCCGGGCCTTACGCTTGACCCCTGCCATCAGATTTTGTACAGCTACCTTGTCCACCTTCTTCGCCGTAGAAAGCCAGTTTGCCTTGAACTGCTGCTCGTCCTTAGCAGTTTTTTGGTCTTCTTTAGGTTCCGCTTGACAATAGCCCAGTATTTCTCAATTGGGCGGAGCTCTGGCGTGTTGGGAGGGTTCTTGTCCTTGGGAACCACCTGCACGTTGTTGGCGGCGTACCACTCCATGGCCTTTTACCGTAATGGCAAGATGCCAAATCCGGCCAAAACAGTACGGAACAACCGTGTTTCTTCAGGAAAGGCAGCAGACGTTTATTCAAACACTCTTTCACGTAAATTTCTTGGTTGACAGTCCCGGAAGCTATGAAAATGCTGCTTTTCAAGCCACAGGTACAGATGGCTTGCCAAACCAGATATTTCTTCGCGAACTTTGACAGTTTCTGTGTGCTTGAAAATATCTGCTACCTTTCCCTTCCTTTTGCCGTATAAAACTCCTGTCCCGGAAGCTGCTTGTAGTCGGCTTTGACGTAGGTTTCGTCGTCCATTACCACGCAGTCAAACTTCGTCAGCATCGTCGGTACAGCCTCCGGGATCGCGCTTTGCCGTCGTATTTTGTTTATCATCGCGATTTGGAGTCACTACCTTCTTGTAAGTCGATAGTCCGGCTCGTTTTTTGGCTCGATGCACGGTTGTAGACGATACACCCAGCTTATTTGCGGCATCTCGGAGAGCGGCTTCCGGTTTTCGATTTCCCCCCGATCCAGACTTCCTGGCTGTCGACAAACGTTCCCCAAACACTTCAATAACATTTGTAACGGTTGATTTGGCAACTTTTAGCGATTTTGCCAACTTTGCGTGCGAGTAGCTCGGATTTCCGCGATGCGCGAGCAAAATTTTGATACGCTGCTCTTCTTGCTAGGACGGCATTTTGACAACTGAAGAGTGAATTCCAAAATCAAAATAGGAGCAACATTCTACACACACACCTTCAAAATAAGGGGTGTTCAGGTTTTTTAAATGCAAAATTGAAAGAAATACGTCAAGTTGATATTGACCAAATTTTGACGGTATCGCCCTTTAGTTTAAATTTGTGTTTCATTTGTATGAGAGTCTCCCTACCAGAGAGCGGAGGGGTCTCGAACCACCGTAGGAACCTTTCTGGCCTCCAAAATCCTCCCACATTCCAAAATTTGATTCCATTTGCTTGATTAGTTCTTGAGTTTTGCAAAAATTTCTGTTTTATTTTTATGGAATTCATCCCATCCAGATCTCAATCCACTCTAGAAACATTTCTCGTCTCCAAAAACTCCCACATGCTAAGTTTGGCTGCCTTTGCTAGATTAGTTCTCGAGTTATGCAGAAATTTTTGTTTCATTTGTATAGGGTCCTCCCTTAGCTCAGTCAGTAAAGGCGCAGCTACAAAGCAACACCATGCTGGCGGTGGCTGGGTTCGATTCCCGGTCTGGTCTAGGAATTTTTCGTTTAGGAAAAATTTCTCGACTCCCTGGGCATAGCGTATGATTGTACTTGCCACACAATCATACTAATGCAAAAATGGTAACTGGCATCGAAAGCTCTCTATTAATAACTGTGGAAGTGCATCTAGAACACTAATTTGAGAGCAAGCAATAAGCTTATTGTGAAAGCAATAAGCTTGAAATGCTAAAGAAGAAGTTGTATAGGAGCTCCCCTTTCTAGAGTAAGGAGGGGTCTCTAATTATCATAAGAACCGTCCTCGGCCCCAACAACCCCTCCACACACTTCCACACATCCACACCCAGCTGTTCAGTTTTATCACCCATCACAGTGTGCTCAACAGATGGTGCAACATGTTCAATGAGTTAAGTTGAGTTGCTATAAAAATATATCCATAAAACGAAAGTAATGCAGAAAAATAGCAAAACTACCAATTATAAAATGTCTTTTGCTCCTGAAGGTGACAAAAGGGGACACATAATTTGGAAAAAAAAGTTAGTACTTTAAGTTCACGTATTCCATGTTTGCAAATAATTGCAAATAAAGGAACACGATATCTTGAAAAAAAAACCCTGTTTTTAACACTTAAACCTCAACAACTTCTTTATACAATAAATAGAAACTATCTTTTATCTTTGAAATGCCCTTTGCCTCACATCCCACTGCGAGGTAGGCCGAGGCACAGACGAATCCGCCACCTCAACAGGCAAAAGGTAACGTTTGGTAAGCGCACATGTACCACTGATAGTTTTGTGATTTTTTTTCTAGCGATAGATTGTATGTACTCTGTTTTTTATGCGCACATGGGAGAGGAACTCTCTCCTTTTTTGGGTTTGTTTTGATTCTTCAACACTTTCTCTTCATGTGGCTTCGTTGACTTTCAACACTTTCTCTTCATATCTTTCATTCTAGCAAACATTACTGTCCACTCTGCAACTGTTCATGAGGCACCGTGGTGATGAGCGAACATCTCCTTCTGCATCATAATCGTTACTCCATGTACGGAGAATACAAAAACATAACAATTAGACTTTTTTCAAGTCCAAATCTAACGAAAGTTAGAAAAACTGTCATGAAACAATAAGTAGATGGAATAGAAGTTAAGTTTTTTCAGCAAAGTTACATTAAATTAAATTATCTACAATAGGGTATTTTTGGGGTACGTGGATTATGGCATAAGGAGTGTATCGAATATAAGCTATCCACATACATTTGCGTTGTACGCATGTATTTGTGATGGTTTTTTATGCTCTGAACACTGCATGCTGTGCGTTTGACTGCGTTTGGTTTCTTTTGTTTACTTGTTTGTGCGGTTCAAGTTCTGCGTTTTCAAAATGTCGCGTATTGAAAAGGAAGTGAAAATTAAGGTTCTGGACACATGGCTAAGTGAAAAGGGTATTACTATGCAAAAATTGGCGAAGCGGTTTGGAATTCATCATGCGAGTGTTAAAACCATCATTAATAAGTTTGGGGAACACTATTCTTTGGATGAGCTACCAGGAAGAGGCAGAAAACCCGGTTCTTCCAACCCGAAACTGGAGCAGAAAGTGGTATCTCTAATCATGAAAAACAAATCAATGTCAATACGTGATTTGGCGAAAAAATCAGGAACGAGTGTCAGAATGATCCAGCGTATCAAGAGGCGAAACCACCTGAAGACCTACAAGAAGCAGAAAATCTCGAAACAAAGTGCAGAACAGAAGAAGCGAGCTGTAACAAGGGTCCGGAAATTGTATTCGCGTTTTTTGCATGCGTTTTGGACGGACGATGAGACCTATGTAAAGGAGGACTCAAAAACCCTTCCAATTCCACAATACTTTACTGCCGTCGTTGGGGAGGATGTGAGCGATGCGGACAGGTCGATTCAAGTGGAGAAATTCGGTCGAAAGGTACTGGTATGGAAAGCAATATGTTCCTGTGGTTTGAAGTCAACCATTTTTTACACTACCGGAACTATAAATGCGGAAATCTATCGATTTGAGTGTCTCCAGAAGAGATTGTTGCCTTTATATAAGAAGCATAGTACACCTCCACTGTTTTGGCCGGATTTAGCGTCGGCTCACTATGCCAAAACCACTCTCAATTGGCTTGCGGAAAAGGGTATAGATTTCGTTGAGAAAAATATCAATCCACCAAATTGCCCTCAGCTTCGACGCATTGAACGTTACTGGGCAATCGTGAAGAGGGTCTTCAAGAAGACTGGTAAGGCAGCTGGGAACATGCAGGAGTTCAAAAAAATTTGGGCTCAAGCGTCCAAAAAATGCGATGCAACACTTGTCCGGAACTTGATGAAGAGCATTCGATCCAAAGTTCGAAAATTCGTGAAGGAATAACTTAAATTTCATCCGGTCTTTATTTTTTTTCAAGTTTAACCTCGTACAATAAAGGATCACTTTTTTGTATGAATAAAATATCGGTTTTCAACATAATTTGAAAGAAAGTTTGTGGATAGCTTATTTTCGATACACTCCTTATGTCAATGAAACATATAATAATATGCCTGCATTCCAATTATTTTTTTTTAATTCTGACAAGTGCAACTATTGAAAAAATAATTTCAAAGTATTATGAAATAAAAATGATTGCAAGACAATACCATTATATTTCACTATGGAACACGCTACAAAAAAACAGACTACCTAAACTAACGAACCTATCAGACGATTTCCAACATCACAAACTCAAAAAAAGCGTTGCATTTTCCGATAGGCCAGCTTGTTGTCACTATGTGAACTCCATGCCTATTTGTAAAAATAAAAATTATTAGATTTTTTTGGTTTAAGATCGAGAAAAAATAGTGAAGATCTATTTTGGTGCTGGAACTTTTATTTTTATTTAAAACCCCCTATTTCTCCAAATTATGAAAATAAAAGGACCACCCTACACACTTAGATTTTTTTTTACAGAAATCTGTAAAGTTTAACCGAATTCTCAACAGCTGAACGTTCGGTAATCCGATTTTACGGATTTCGATGAAATTTTTCCGAAATCAATAAAATCAGATTACCGAACGTTCAGCTGTTGAGAATTCGGTAAAACCTTACAGATTTCTGTAAAATAATCTGAGTGTGTAGTCACCCTCCAAACCAAAAGATAGATCTTATTTTTTAAATTAAATCTTCCGCAAATACCATCGTCTAAAGTTAATGGTTTTCGAGTAGATTAGTGGATTTTTGTCACGAAATTTTGCCATTAGTACCATAGTGTATCGTTGGGATTTTTTTTTTGAGCTACACTTGAGAGTCGACTAGAACAGATTTAAACCTACAGTAAAGATACTGTTGCCACCACTCACAAATTGAGATGGAGGTTTTTTCTTCCTTTAGAAATAAGAAGAAAAACAACACTAACGATGCGTTTTGGGCCACTCCAAAAGTTTGACAGTGTCTTACATCATTGGGAAAACGAACATTTCTTAAGCTACACTTCAGATAGCACAGATTTAAACGTATAGTACGAATGCTGTTGGAGCCACTCACTTTTCAGACTGTACATAATATTCGATTCAAATCGATTTAAAGAAATAGTTAGGATTAGGTGGCTTGTTTCCTAATTGCGGCACTTCGATTTTCAATCCATACCTTTTGTGTGGCACACTGAGGAACACTTTTGACAGTTAGGCTTATAGAAATAAGAAACCAGCAACATTGCCAATATGCATTGCCTGGTTGTCAGTCTGGTTGCTCAGCAGAAAATAACAATTAGGGCTTTCAACACATCGGCGCCTTTGGCACATTCCCAGAACGTTTCACGCTTGTAGACACACTCAATAAAATAGTACAGGAGAAAAGTGTGCTGAGCGATTCACCACTTGGTTATTAACTTCAGCTGGATATACTTCTCTGTTAGAGACGATGCAATGTTTTCAAAGATCCAAAGATTATCAATTTTCGTATTTTTATTTCTTCTAAGTATTCGAAACTTTTCATGAACTTGAAAGTAGGAAAAAATTTCAACAATAGCAACAATAGCTCGTGAACATTCACGCTGATCAAAAGTGTTATTTGCGCTTTCAGTGAACTTTGGGGCAGACATTTTTGAAGTGCGAAGAAAGTTTTTCAATAGCTTTTTGTGAACTTTAAAATACAATGAAAGAGAAGGTAGAGTTTTTTATTTTGACCTTTCAATTTGGAATTTACAATTATGTGCACTCAATAAAGAACTATGTTATTCAGCAAGAAAGTTCCACGATACATAATTTGAACCGAATGCAAACTTTTTTTTCTCAAGTTGAGTTCGCACTTCAGGTTGCTTGAAAAAAATCGAAACAGGTTAATTAAAATAGTCTTTTAATCTCGTGAATTTGGTGACAGGAAAAAATCCATATCAATCTCCTTCCCATTAACTCGTTCATGACGCACTCATTTGTCATGCCCGCCTTTGTTTCTCCCAGCGCCCTTCAAACAGGAATGTTAATTCAATCCAAATTGCACCAAGGGCACAGAGCTTTCCAAACTCGCCCGGTGAAACCTAGCCTGCCTTAATACAGCCATGCAATCAGGGAGCCCTAAATCTAACTAGGTTGGAGTGATTGTTGTTACCCAGCCTACTTGTTTCCCGAGTGAGACGGACCGACCGGCCAGGCTTGCCTCGTTTCAATGCCCAACCGATGCCGGTCAACTCCACGGCCTCCTAGTAACTACAGAGCTTATCATAATTTAGACAAGTCGCGATGATGGCAACGGTGATAGCATGTAGTATTCATACTAACATGTACCTACTAGGGATGCTCAGGGGTGAGCGGGAAAGACAAATCGTTTTCATCGTTTTTGTTCCCCCATGTAATGGAGGTATGTGTGAGCACGATGGACTTGAGTACTTCATCATTGTGCAGCTCAGCAGAGTTCCGAATCGGTTTAAACCCGTTGGCATGTTAATGCTGCAATTAATATGCCTCGTGCCACGTGCGAGTTTGGCTGGTTTCTCTACACTGGGGTTGTTGATTTCATGCTTCTTGGCGAAGATTTCTCTTCGCCGATGTAATTCGATTATACCAAACCAAACCGTTGATGATCCACATACACATTTCACGAACGTGAACGCAGAAATCATTGCACTTCAGCAGCATAAGATTTATGCCTGCCCAGCCGATCCAAATTACGGGGGACGGGTTCTTCCTCGTGGAACGACAATGATGATGGATATCGGCGTAGGAAAGGGTGTATGCGCCTCCACAAATTTCCGCTCTCCTTCGGACTCAACAACGTTCTCAACAACGCTCCGTGGACAGATTAAAGATTTCCAACTTCGGAGAAACAGAGATTTCTTTTTCTCGCGGCTAATGATGAAATGGAATCCTTGCGTTGGCGCTTTAGAAAGTGGCATGGTCACAAGGGTGGAGGAGCAGGAGGAGGACAAAAATCAATCACGATTTCATCATAAAACAGCACAACAACCGGACGCTACTGTGGAGAGGAACCACGAGGTCGGCGTGACTCCCTCTGGAACTTCTCCCTTGCCCTATTTGCGGCTGGCGATCGTGGCGTGGTTGCGTTTTGGGCTGGAAAGACGAGCGAGGCTAGCAGAAGTATCATAGATCGTTGCACTTTTGCGTGATGCACAATTTCTCAGGGCTAGTGTTAAGCTGAGTCTAAACACATTTATCAGCTGAGAACTTCGATGATAGTGATCACGACTGAGCGGAGGAATTCTGATGGCACGGTACGGGGTAGGTGGGAGTCTCATGTTTTTTCCGACGATTGGTGTTCTACAATGTTGTTATTTGCAGGGAAAAACAGGATCTAATAATCGAACGTTTGTTTGATGTATTAAAATTTCCTTTTATTTTTTCTTATTGCCTTGAATCTCATTTTGGAAATGCTAATCATCCATAAAATTCATCATAGTGATTTTTACTGTTTATTGAATTTAGCAAATAGTAATTGAATAGTAGCAAATAGTAATATCAAAAATTGAACGTAGTAAGGCCTAATAACTTTCCTTATGTAAATGTAACCTACGTGCACTAAAATAAATGTTTTCCAGATTAAAACTGCAACTTCACACAAAGCGATTTACCAAAATCCGTCATCTAACCAAAAAATGTAAGAGTAACAAACAAAACATCTTAGCTTAGTTTGGCCATGCTCACGTTCTGCAACTTGAGCTCCAGTTGCAACGCTTTTAAGGTCTGTACCCCCAATAATCCGGACACCTCAACTTAAGTAAAACACAAATTTCGCATTATGTGGAATTAGGGAAATACCTCCCAGAATTCCAAAAATATACCTTCTACAATTCAAATGAAAACTTCTGGATTTCGAATGAAATACTTGCAGGAATTGGAATGAAATTTCTTTCGGAGCAAATTAAATACTTCTGGAATTCAAATGAAATGCCTTTCTAAATTTTTGTGAAAACTCTTCAGGAAATCGAGTAAAATATCTTCACGAATTCGAATGAAATACCTTTCTGGATTCGTAAGAAATATCTTCCGGAATACCAGAATTTGCATGAAATACTTGAATCCTAGAGGGTTTGAGCTGTTTAGTGGAATACCTGTAACTAGAAATTAGAAGAAGAATTAGTATCTTCCATTTAATTCCAACTACCTTTGCTTATCTTCGACAGATACGCGTATTTCGTCTGCAATTGCAGACTTCTTCAGTGTCTCGTACTAATAACTCGAGTCGAGTTATTAGTACGAGACACTGAAGAAGTCCGTACATTGTAGACGAAATACGCGTATCTGTCGAAGATAAGCAAAGGTAGTTGGAATTAAATGGAAGATACTAATTCTTCTTCTAATTTCTAGTTATGAAACACTTTCCAGAATTCAAATATAACACTTACCGAAAGTCTAATTAAGGAATTCGAGTGACTCCTGTCCAGAGTACAAATTAAAATTCAAATTTAGAATTCGCTAGAACCGCTTTTCTAGTTTGAATGAACTCTTTCGGAATTTGAATGAGTTGCTTATGAAATATGATGCGGAATACAAAGGAGCATACGTGCCAGAATTCGAATGAACTACGAATGAGTTCGAACGAAACGATGTTTTTCTGCAAATCAAATGAATTTTTCCCGGAATTCATATAGATTACTTCCGGAATTCGAATGAATTCTATCCAGAATTCGAATGAATTACTTTCAGAATTTGAAAGGATACCTTCTGGAACTCGTATGAAATTTAAATGAATTGTTCCCAAAACTCGACTGAATTCCGAAAACTCGACTGAAGGCATACATTCTTCAAAAAAATTTGTAGAATAAATAATGTTAGGCAACTTTTTTTCCTGTATCTTTTGATATGACCGATGTAGAACATATTTTGCGGTGTCCGCACAGTAAAAAAAAGTGTTTTGCTCTAACTTTTTTATTTTAAATTTTCCAACAACGTTTTTTTAAAAACATGATTTTAAAAACATGAAAAGATAATAGTTTTGACGTATAAATCTTGCCGATGTCTCCTACCGTTATCAAGGAATTAACGATTTTCTCATAAAGTTACGCCCTTTTAAAATGTGTGTAACTCAATTTACAAAAAAAACCTATCTTCAGTTATCAAACATGATATGCAATAACAAAAATCCTTTCAAATGCTGTTTTGAAATAATTCTTTGGTTTGCCCCAACTAGAAAAACCAACATTTGAAAAAGACATATTTTGTTTACAAAAACCATAATAACTATTGTTTGACATACGATAGAGACAACTTCAGCACACCAAAAGTTGTAACTTTTATTGTTCAAGAATCAATGCGAAGGCTCTGCTCAAAAATTTGAAATAAAAAAGATTCCGAATAATGTATGCCTTTATTTCTGCAAATAAAAAAGTTCGATTACTCTGAAAATGAGGACCCCTCTAGTTTTCATTCACACCAAAAGAAACGAATTGATATTAGAAACAACTTTGTCGAATACAGTTTTGCTCCAAAACTTCAAACTTAGGGTGAAAATGTATCTTTCCAGCTGAATTGGAATTCTATACAGCGCATTGTTTTCCATTTTTTCATGGACTATTTTATAATATACACCAGAATGTTTTATTATGTAAATTTTAAATATCAGTGAGCGAGATAAGGCGCTATAACCTTGGACAATTATTGTCAGACTTCTGGTTCAAACGCCACAAGTCCACCCACAGGCAAAAGGAGCATAAACTAATCTTTCAAGCATCTATGTTCCCAACGACAAAATACAAATTATCACGTTATTTAACTTTATATGGGAGCAAATGGTTTTTTTTCCGGAATACAGATGAGTTCCTTCTAGAACTCAAATTTTTTTTCCGGCATTATGAACGAAGTCCTTCAGGAATTCCAACAGATCTTATGCTGAATTTCTCCAGGAAATTGGAAATCAGAATGATTTGTTTTAGTTACGTGGATCGGACGTATTCCGGAATACGGTACTATTTCTTCCCGAATTTAGAGCAAATTTCTTTCCGGAATTCACATAACTTGTTTCAAAATTCGAACGAATTCCTTCTGGATTTCATTTTGAAACCCATGATGAATTTCTTTCGGAATTGAAATGAATTCTCTCCATTATTCAAATGAGCTTTTTTTTCCGGAGTTTGAACGAACTCCTTCTATTAATAAAACATTTTTTTCCGGCGATAAAAACGAAAATTAAGTTTAAAATGAGTATTTTTACGGTATGCAGACTGGATTTATTCCAGAATCTGATATGAATTATTCCAAAATTGAGAACGATTTCGTTTGAATGAATTCCTACTGGGAATTGAAAGAATTTATTTCGAAATTCGAATGAATTCATCCTGGATTAGAATTTGCCTGAATTCGACTGAGTTCTTTCCGGAATTCGAATAAATTCCTTTCGTAATTTCAATGATTTCAAATGAAATCCGTTTAGAACTAAAACGATTTTTCCGGCATTAAAAATAATCTGATTCAGGAGTTCACTCAGAGCTTAGTTTAACTTACTCCCAAAAATTGAATTTGTTATTATTTTTCGGTGTATGGAATGGATCTGTTCTGGAATCCAGTATAAATTCTTTCAGAGTGCAGAATGACTTCCTGCCGGAAATCAGCATTGCTCATTGAATTCGAAAATAAAGCCCTTCCGAATTAACACAGCTAACACAGATAATTGCTTTTGATAAATTTAGCCGAGCAAAATTTTGCTTTCAAAAAATGCGTTGTGCAACCCTCTATAACTTTGTCAATTAGCAATATATCAAGCTGAAATTTTGACAACTCTATAACTATTGTTTCGACCTTATGTGACCAAATTTTGATGTTGATGAAGTTTATAAATTTGAAGTTATCGTAACATATGTGAAAGAAGTCATTTTTGGACATACCAATTACAAATATCCGTATATCATCTGTGAAAAATTTAGGTAGCATATTAAAATTTTCTCCATGGCTGAAAACAATACAAAGATTAATGTGGACAAAATTTGAACTGTTTCCATTTAGTGGTTTGGACTACAGCTGGCGTCAAAGCTGACGCTCCAACATGAGTATTTTCCTGTTTCACTCGATATTTGCCATGCTGAGCTATCGCTGCAAAAACAAAGCCCAAACGAATTCATCTTATAAACCTGTATGATGACAACGCCTCGGCTTTTTTTGCACCGATATTTCAGCATGGTCAATATCGGGTGAAAAAGGAAAATACTCATGTTGGAGCGTAAATTTTGACGCCAGCTGTAGTCTAAACCACTTAATAGAAACAGTTCAAATTTTGTTCACATTAGTTTCTGTATTGTTTTAAGCCATGGATAAATTTTTAATATGCTATCTAAATTTTTCACAGAAATACTGATTTTTGAAATTGGTATGTCCAAAAATGACTTTTTTCACATATGTTATGAAAACTTCAAGTTTAATAAACTTCATCAACATCAAAATTTGGTCACAAACTGACGTCACGTGAAATTTGGTCGAAACATTAGTTATAGTGTTGTCAAAAGTTCAGCTAAATTTATTGATAATTCACTAAGTTACAGAGGGTTGAACAACGCGTTTTTTGGAAGCAAAATCAAGCTCGGCTTTGTTTTGCTACTGAGTGTACTTGCAAAAAACATCGACGCCCTTGCGAGCGGCCTTCCGGCAGTTAACCGGAACATTCGCCATGAGGGTCGAAAACATGCGTGTAGGCACGTTTTTGAATTCTTTCTTCGTTTTATTTATCATTTGCTCCTCAGTTTTCGAGACAAAACTGTTGGGATAGATCTTACGCTTCAGGTTGGCCCAGAAATTCTCAATGGGACGCCTCTGGGGGACGTTGTCCGGCTCACCGACTTGGGTACCACATCGATATTCAGCCGCTCCATCTCCTCCAACGATCACTTAGAGTAGTGGGCCAACGCCAGATCCGGCCAGAACACCGCTTCTTCGCCTTTTCGACGCGGCCGGGTGCCGTTCTTTGAACGCGCACACCTCTCAACGGAGTTGCTTCACTGTTTTTGCCATCATCACGGTTAGAGTTCGACTGATAGAGCTGTCAAATTTTGTCTGCTGACTCGTTGGTTACTATGATTGTTTCTGCATGGGTAGTTTCGTCAGTGCGGGTGAAGGTTGTCAGATGGAAATTTTAATTAATTTTTGTAAATCCAAAAGCTTGTTCCCGAGAAAGATGCTGATATGCCCAGGATTATGAAAGTGACAATTGGCCAACTGAATTGATCCAGGAATTGGCCAATCCGTTACGATTATTGGCGTTCTTGTTTACGGCACTGTCAAATAGATCAAAATGAGCATTTTGGACAAGAACCATTGAGCTACTACCTGCGTTAGTTGCGGTGAGGCTACTGGAAATAAGTCCGATGAATTCTGCTTGTTGATGTGCCAGCTGATGAATGGCAACGTCGCCATCTTGGGATGATGCCTCGTGACGGATCGAAGGAAATCGAACGTTTTCCAAAGATTCACCAGGGAAGTCTTAAAGGGAACGAAAACATCCTCAAATTTGGCCTGATGTTTTAAAGCTTCCTCCATCACTTCATCCTTGCAGCTGTCCGTCATTCGTTTGTGAACCGAGAGATAAGTCGCCCATATTTCCAAGACATTATCCAACTCAGCTTGTGTGTCCATGTCATGGATATCCTCCGTCCTCTGGAGTATCTTAAAAAAATTTGCAGCACGTTTTAAACGCGCTTACAGTGATTTCTTCTCGCGTAACAATTTCCCCATGGTGGTCACACTCAACGACAATAGTTTCAATGCGGCCCACTTTCACGTAGATTGTTCTCTTCGGAGATGCTCTTCCAACCTCATTCTGGTATTCACACTTTGCGAATCACGACACGCACCTTTTGATCAAATTCAGGCCCGATCCGGTTCGAAGGTCCAATTTATGAAACGGCCAGAGCTCGAATTCTCAACGGAACTTAACGAAAAATCGCGATCGGAAGAGCGACTTAAGCTTCCACGCTACTTCAATTCAATTTATTGTTCAACTTCAATTAAAACTAGTTGTACGATACAATTGTATATGTAGTGAATACACAGATTTGTGACATCACAATCAAAGGTGACAGTAGTCGATACATGAGCTGCTGCAGGGGTACATCTCAGTTGGAAGAGGGACGCACACTCCGTTCCATTTTACGTTAATTGTTTTGAGTACAATTGTCTACTATCTCTTTTTCTCGGCAGCCCTAAGTTTGCACCTTTAAACTGAAGAAATGATCCATTAAAAATTGAATTTCATTCCATAAAAAACGTATTCATGACCCATTAAACTCTGGTCAATATCCATAATAAAATGGATATGATCCTTAAATTTTATCAATGTGATCCATAATTTATACAAAATTTAGCAATAAAATGTCAAAAATGTACCGTTATATATCTAGGGTATGATCAATAAAATTGTACGGATTACCCATAAACATATAGCAAATGTTCCGTAAAGGTTCAATATCATTCCTTAAAGTTGTAAAATTGATCCTTAGAATGTAACGTTTGTGAACTTAAATATATACACATGATCAGTAAATTATTTAAAATATTACATAAATATATCGTCAATGGTCCATGATAGGTTTGAAAAATTAACAACAAACTTTATATATGGTCCATAGGAAATGAACTTTGGGCATTTAAACTAATATGCAGGATTCATAAATTATGCCAGAATTATTTCAATGTTGGGTTAATATTTTTTAAATTTTGGCACGGGAAATCGATCCTTGACTGCGCTACTACTCAGATCTATTAACATGCCGCAACTGCGATGTTTCCATCGCAATGTTTCCAATAAATTTGGTAAAGAGCACTTGTGCATGTGAAGAACTAGGGAAGATGTTCCTATATTAATCTCATCACTTTGCAATTCATCCTACTTGAAATTAAACGATGGGCACGTGACAGGATTAGTTAGTAATGTTTGTTGTTGTTATTAAACGTTAGCAAACATTATTAGAAAACGAAACCGATCCTTCAACTGCCCAATTGTTTGATTCATCGTAAGATGAATAAAGGAACAATGAGATTAATATGGGGGCAGTTACGCTACATGTAAAATTTAAGGCTTGATCAAACTGTTGTTTAAGATTTGTTTTACAAAATTATGCCGGGCAAACGTTTGCCGTCCAACTCGCTATCGCTCGTCGGACCTAACTACAAAAACATCCTCCGTTTGCATTATACCGGGCAAATGCTTGAATCAGTCGTTAACTTGAAACATCGACCGCTTTCTACTTAGTTTTTCAATCGTCAACAGCAGGCAACATTGATATTTCAAGCACTTGGAGTACAGCATAACAAATCGTGGCTACTATGTCACATTGTACAATATAGTGTGTCATTCCAAAAGATTATCAATCTCTTATGAATTGATTAAAAACATTCATACTAAAGGTTTTTTTTTCTTTCTGAAAACCAATGTTTGGCAAAATTGTAGTTGAGAAAATTATCTATAAGAATAACTTTTGAACGAAACGTTTGTTTTCTTATAGTACTCGTAATTTCGTAATAAAAATTCTAATTAGTATTAGTTTCTTATCAAATGTGCTCAAATTTCTAGATGTTGTTAACGACATGATTTGAAATCGTTTAAGCATAGGGGAGAGAATATTTCAAAATTTGCATCACTCCAACGGGAAGGTTAGGTTAGATTAACTTCCCAATTTTTATGCACCTAAAATTGAAACAAATAGTGACCAAAACATAATTCATTGTAGGCATGGCAGGCATAATTCATTGATCACACCCATATGTTCAATTGCACAAAGTTGATATGTTACGGATCGTTTCTTTGAGTTTATAGATTATTATTCATAAACAATTTATTTATGGAACATTTTCAATAATTTATGAATCATGTGCATATATTTTAGTGCACAAATGTTACATTCTGTGGATCAATTTTGCAAGTTTAAGGAATGATATTGAACCTTTTACGGAACATTTGTTATATGTTTATGGGTAATCCGTACAATTTTATTGATCATACCCTAGATATATAACGGTACATTTCTGACATTTTATTGCTAAATTTTGTATAAATTATGGATCACATTGATAAATTTTATGGATCATATTAATTTTATTATGGATATTGACCAGAGTTTTATGGGTCATAAATGCGTTTTTTGTGGAACGATTTTAATTTTTTTATGTATCGTTTATTAGTTTTTATATGCAAAGCATGCTTGCTCTTTTTTTCCTCACGGAAATAGCATATTAATTTTCGTAAAAGTGGATCTACATCAAAATTGAGTTGATCCACTTTTACGAAAATTGAGTAATATTTCCGCGAGAGAAAAATATATAGTATACAATTGTACTCCGAAATTGAGTAAAATGAAACGAGAGTGTACAGAAATGTCGTTCGAACAGGGCAAATGTCAACATTTAAATAGAGGAACCATTCTACACGCACACACTACTGGGTTTTTACAATCTATTTATCTAAAAATGAATTTCTGTCTGTCTGACACTTATAGATTCGGAAACTACTGAACCAATCGGCGTGAAAATTTGTATGCAAGCGTTTTTGGGACTGGAGAAGGTTATTAGGATGGTTTGAGACCCCTTCCCTGTCTGAAAAGGGGGGCTTCCATACATATGAAACAAAAATGTCAGCATAACTCGAGAACTAATCAAGCAAATGAAACCAGATTTAGCATCTGGTGGTTTTTGGAGGTAGGTTTCTATATACACCGATAGGCAAAATAAAGTGCCATCATTTTTTTGAATTTCTCACTGTAGTCTTTTTTGATATCTTATGTTTTATATATTTTACAACGACTTAAAAAACTAAAATAATAATTTGTAAAAATAAAATGAGTGACAAAAATAATTCCAGCCGTACAGTACTCCTCCCGGCTGTGTTGTTAAGGCTAAATTCAAATTTTTTCTTGTCTACCAACATCTCCTCTATACTGCTTTAAAGTCGATATATGTACAAAGTGGTCCACTCTATAGACGGTTGTGAAAACAAGTTAATAAAAGCTTTACAAGACCATAGAGATTTTGAAAATGTTCTAGTAAAACATGTTATGACAACTTGAGAACCTTCGTAAAACCTATTGACTGCCATGCAAACCAGCACATACGGCCAAATGGCTACAGCTATCAAGCTGTGATATCGTGGTTGGTGTTTATTGTTCTGCTTTGTTCGATTATTTGCTCTTCTGATTGATTTAGCAGTAAACAGTATCTAGGAGAAAAGTCCTGGTGTTGTGGGAAATTTTGTTTGATAGCAAAATATCGAATACAAATTGAGTATTTTTTTACAGCATTTCATGCTCCAAACCATATGCGTATTTAGATTTATGGTGAATATTGGGACGATAAGAGTCAAGAATTAAAGCGCCTTCGGAAATTATGCGAGTTTACAACAACAAAAATTAAATTGAAACAAATATGTGCGATAAATTAATCACAAATTTCTTGAAAATTGATGAAATTCAATAAGGTATTCTAAAAGAATGCCAAAATTGATCTTCGATCTACAGTCCACTTGCATTACATTTAAAATTCGGTGCATTTATTTTTCCACACATCAATTATTTCTCATATTTCAAAATGGCGATTGGAAAAAAATCAAAGTTTCACCAAAAAGTCAACTTATCATCGAAATTGCTACTATAAAACTATTTGGTAATTTGGTGACATCCCTCAATACCAATTTGCCGTTTAATGCATTTACTGGAGGCAAAATGGTTTTAAAATGCTTTTTCAACTGACCATAACAAGATAATATGAATGAGTCTTAAAACGGCATTTCAAAACAACATTTTACGAGTTCATAAAGTCATAATAAAACCTTTGATAGGATTAAAAGGAATTTCAGAAAACAATGTTTTTGACATCGTTGTAAACAAGCTGTGTAGGTTCTCATAAATCCGACTAAAATATGAAACCTATTGGCACCTCTTGGTACCATAATAAAACCAAATTGACTTCTAGTGGCTTTCATAAAACTTTAATAAAACTTAGTAACGCTGGATGGTTTTGGCAATGTTACTTGGGAAGTGCCCACTTCATTTTGTCTCCCGGGAAGATAAATTTAAGTAAATGAAAAGCATTTTAAGAATCAATTTGTTCTTCTTTGGCCTTCAGCACTAGCTGCAGGCGCTTTGGCATGCTCTTCACGCGCACTTCAGGGCGTCAAAATAGTGGAATTTATTGGTAACACCAGTTTTGTCAACCCTGGCATCTAAAATCGGCCACAAATTCTTGAAGGGTGTTCCGATCCGAAATTTGGTCAAACAGTAATGTGTCTGAGTCGATCAAAGCTTTTATTAATAGGTCAAATTTTTTTTTTCAAGTTTAGTTAATACTAAGTACAGGAGAAATATTCAGCTAAGCTATCTTTTTACCGAATGCGAATTGTCAGGCCTTTCGTTTAACACCTGTCATAAGATTTTGTGCAGTCTCTTTGTCCACTTTATTCACCACAGAACGCCAGTTTGCCTTGAACTGTTGCTCGCTCACAACAGCTTTTTGAGTCTTCTTAAGGTTCCGCTTGACGATGGCCCAATATTGTTCGATTGGGCGGAGCTCTGGCGTGTTGAGAGGGTTCTTGTCCTTGGGCACTAGGGCACCACTTGAATGTTGTTGGCAGCATACCACTCTATGGCCTTTTTCGGAACGGAACAATTGTGTCGTCACAGGTACAGATGTCCTGCCACACCAGATATTTCTTCGCAAACTCGTACAGTTTAATGTGCTTGAAAATATCTGCCGCCTTTCCCCGTCCGGTTGCAGTATAAAGTTCCTGCCTAGGAAGCTGTTTAAAGTCTGCCTTTATGTATGTTTCATCGTCCTGTACCATGCAATCAAACTTCGTCAGCATCAACGTGTACAACTTTCGCGATCGTGCTTTGGTCGTTTGGTGTTTTGTTTATCATCGCGATTTCACCACTTTTTGGTAAGTCAACAGTCCAGCTCGTTAACTCTTTTTGTCGTCGCTGTGGCCTCTGGCTTTCGATTTCCCCCCGATCCAGCTTTCCTGGCTCTCGACAAACGTTCACCGAACTTAAAAAGGTTGGTAACAGTTGACTTAGCCACATTCAACAATTTCGCCATGCACGTGCAAAATTTTGATGCGTTGCTTATCTTCCTTCGACGACATTTTGATAACTGAAGTGCTAATCTCAAAATCAAAATAGAAGCATGATGCTACATGCACACATCTTCAGATGAGGGGTGTGCAAAATTTTTGAATGCACGATGAAATGAAATGCGTCAAGTTTGAGTCGACCAAATTTTGATCGAAGCACCCTTTACATATAAATCAATTTTTGTCTGTTTGTCTGACCCTTATTGACTCGGAAACTACAAAACCGATTAGCGTGACAATTTGTATTCCCCTTCCCGCTTTGGAAGGGAGGGTTCTCATACAAATGAAACATAAATTTCAACGAAACATGAGAATCATCCCGGTAACTAAAACACAAAATGTGTATTTCTCGGGTAAGAAGTATGTTCTGATAAAAGTTTGAATTCCTTCTTAGTAAAGAAAAAAAAATCATTCCGAAAAACAACCACAAACGTGCCAACTCTATTAAATTTGCAATCATTTAGTTGCAAGCGTTGCAGCGCTCGCACCGGTTCCGCTGGTGCACGATAAAATTAAATTTGCCAAGTCCTTCGTGATTTTGATCTTAACACGAGTTAGTAAGTAAAACCTTTTCTAATAAAGCAAAAATCTAGAAGGTGCCATCACCTGAAATCTGAAAAAATACCCCAATCATTTGTGGCAAAATCATTCTGCTTTGGCAGCTCGCATTCGTTTCAGCCAATTCCTACAGTTCCAAATACCATCAACACATAACACCTTATGGCCTTCGAAAAAAAAAAGCAAAAAACCTATAGAAATGGCATTTCCTTTTCACAACAAACAACGCCAGAATTAGCATACCAAATGAATAAAAAACATCGTTTCACAAGATCACACCCCATTAGGTAAGAAGAAGCCCCGGGCGCTGGCTGGTGAAGAAGATCAGAACAAATAAAAGTGAAAAATAGGTCCCACCAAATAAATTGCCATTATGGTTGTCCGATGTCTCGGGAACCCGACGAACCCTATTGAGATATTGAGCTGAATCTAAATGGGTTTTTTTTTCGGAGGAGGGCGGCGCTGCTCGGCTGGATTTAAATAGTGAGTGATTGAAAGGTGAAGTCGGTCGTAATTCACATTGATTGTTCTGTGTGCGTGTGTGTGACTGAGAGATCCCGCGCGATCGTACACACGCGTTAATCAACACCGCTCGATCGATCGTCGCGTTAGGGCTGGAGTGAGAGATTCCGCTGGGATGCTGGGAAATAAATAAGCTTTTATTGACTAAATCGATTGGGTTCTACTGGTGGTCTGCCGTGTAGATAGAGTTGAATATCGTTTCAACTAATCGAGCCGCAATCAGCGTGTTTTACTAGCATGGCATTTTGAGGATGTTTTACGACCGCCGTGAGGGATTGCGAGAAAACTTCGAGTAGGAAGTGGCGACTCGACATACATTCGAGCGCATGTCATAAATCCCATCAGATTGAAGCTCATCGTCGTCGTCGTCGTCGTCGTGGTTTAATTTCGTCCGTTCCGTGCCATATTTCACGGAAGGAATCTTCCGCTCTCGGATCGAGTCAATTTTTCATCGGGTCCCCCCCTGACACCGCCGCCGCCGCCGCCGCCATCAACCGTGATGTGGGAAGGGCACAATTAATTGCTATTTTCGGGGCCGAAATCGCATATATGCATCACCACTGACTGCGCTGGGATGCATCGTCAAGCTCACCTCACGGACTCAATAATTATATGATTTAAAAAAAAATTCTCTCTGTCTTCCATCAAACCAACTGGATGAGGACGAGGACGACGAGGATTTAAGTCGTTCCTTATTGTGCGCTTTTTGCGCCGCCAAAAGTTGAGACCTTTCGGCTTTCGGATGGCCTTTTCCTTCCAGAAGGGGGTTTATCCCCTTCATTGATCTCTCTTCAAATTCGCTTTCTGTGTGCCATACCGGTTCTGCCGGGATCGGAACATTTCGCGCGTTGGGACGAAAGCCATAAATAATCGCTGTCTATACGAAACTGCCCGGCTGAAGGTTTCGGTTTGGATTGGTTAACATGGGAGAAAAGTAAAAAGAATGAGCGATCTGTTTCGGTGAAGGGGTGCATTTTTGGTAATTGCAAAAATAATCGCTTAGTTATAATTCGGTGCGTTTCAATTTTGAACTCGATGATGATCCTTAAGCTGGTAGAACGCTATTTGGGCACTGACTATGGCTTTCATCGGGCAAGAATGTATGATTCTGTATGAAAGTTGTCTATCTGCCTATGACAGGAAATTGGTCATCGTACAGTATTTCGAAGTGCTAGAACATCTAATACCGTTTGCATTAAAAAAATTGGCGTTTTTTCATGGGTTCACTTTCACCCGCACTGACAAAACTACCCATGCAGCATCAATCATAGCAACCCATGAGTCTGCAGACTAAATTTGACAGCTCTATCAGTCGAACTCTAACCGTGATGGCAAAAACAGTGAAGCAACTTCGTTTAGAAGAGTGCGCGTTCAGAGAACGGACATCGTGCGGCACTTTGTGAACGCCGGATACGCCCGTTTCGACATCTACAACATCTGGCACTATTAGACAACAATCAAAGCATCGAAAGAAAACCCGATTTCGGACGACCGACGACCCTGAGCGACAAGAAGCTCCAAAGGATGCTGAAGAGGAAGACCTGGAGGTCTGTTCAACCGGCCAAACAGTGAAAAAGTACCTGGCGAACATGAACATACATGTCAGGAAGCGGAAGTCGCGTTCACTGGTTTCGGAGCTGCAATGACACAGCGGCAGTGGCTGAATAAGGTGAACTCGATTTTCCCGGCGAATCACGGCGTGGCGTTGGTAATGGCCGACAAGACCTATCTCACCCTGGATGTCAAGCGAGTGGCAGGGATCTTCGTATTTTACTTCCCCTCGAAGGAAGTGAGCTCCGAGGTGAAGTTCATTTCACGCACCAAGTTCCTCAAGAAGGTGCTGCTGTGGCTGACAATCAGCGAGAAGGGGATGTCAAAGCCGCTTTTCATTCGCTCCGGACTGGCCGTGAATGGGGAAATTTATAGTACAAAATGCCTACCTGCCGTCCATCAAGAAATACCGTAAGGGCAAAGACGCGGTGTTCTGGCCGGATCTGGCATCGGTCCACTACTCGAAGCGATCGTTGGAGGAGATGGAACGGCTGAATATCGATGTGGTACCCAAGTCGGCGAACCCTCCCAACGTCCTCCAGCTGCGTCCTATCGAGAATTTCTGGACCAATCTGAAGCGTAAGATCTACTCCAACAATTTTGTCGCGAAAACTGAGTAGGAATTGATAAATAAAACGAAGAAAAAACTCAAAAACATGCCTACACGCATGTTTTTGTCCGCCATGGCGAATGTTCTGGTTAACTGCCGGAAGGCTGATCGCAAGGGCGTAGATTTTTGTACAAGTAAGCTTAGATAATTACCTTCCATGGGAAATTCATCAAAAGGAATTATCACCATCCGAAAAATAAGTCAATTTTTTAATGCAAACGTTACGCTTGATTTTCGTTTTTTCCTTTGACAGGCAAAAAGTTTTGAAAGCGACATCTGTGGAGCAGTAGGAAAACCCACATTATCACGCCATTTTTGATCTGTAAATTCATTCTTTGTTGACAAGCCATTTGAAGTTGACGTGTCAGTGTATTTTATAACAATGGAAAAATCGGAATATCGTGCAGTAATTAAATTCTTTGTTTTGGAAGGTTTATCGGCTACTGAGTCGGTACAAAGATGGAGAGAGTATTAAAGGAGTCTTCTCCTTCATTTCCCACCGTTCATCGATGGGTTTTGGAGTTTAAGCGTGGCCGTACAAGCGTTGAAGACGATCCACGTTCAGGACATCCAAAAAGTGCATTAACACCAGAAATCAGAGTTGGTTTTGGAAGATTGTCGCGAATATAACGTGCCCACTCACCATCTTTTCATCGATTTCAAATCAGCTTATGATACAATCAATCGTGACTAGCTATGGCAGATTATGCACGAATATGGATTTTCAGAAAAGCTGACGCGGTTGGTCAAAACAACGATGGATAGAGTGGTGTGTGTCGTCCGAGTATCAGGGACACTCTCGAGTCCTTTTAAATCTCGGAGAGGGTTACGGCTAGATGATAGGATGTCATTTTTTATTATTTAACATTACATTGGAAGGTGTGATTCGAAGTGCTTGCATAGACACGAGTGGCACGATCTTCACGAAGTATGTCCAGTTTCTGGCTTCGCTGACGATGTTGATATCGTAGCACGTAACTTTGAGACGATGGTGGACACGTACATCATACTTAAGGCTGAAGCTGGTAGTATTGGGCTTGCGATTAATGCGTTGAAAACGACACCAGCTGAGAGATACAAAGGCGCATTTTGGCAGGCAATCGTGCCTACTTTGGACTCCGAAGGACGCTAAGATCGAACAAAGTTCGCCGTACCACAAAGTTGACCATCTACAAGACATTAATTAGACCGGTAGTTCTCTACGGCCACGAAACATGGACATTGCTAGTGGAGGACCAGCGCGCCCTTGGAGTCTTTGAACAGAAGGTGCTGCGTACCATCTACGGTGGAATGCGCTACCATTTAGCGGTGGAAACCGCTAAAATCGGTCGACTACAATAGGCTGGGCGTGCCGTAAGAATGTTGGACGACAGCCCTGCTAAAATGATTCTCGAAAACGAACCGACGGATACAAGAAGAAGAGGCACGCAACGAGCAAGGTGGATCGATCAAGTAGACGGCGACCAGCGGACTCTCCGCAGACAGCGAGGATAGCTATGGACCGTTTGCAATGGCGACAACTTCTGTGTACAGCAGAGACCACACCGGCCTTGTTCAGATTTAAGGTAAGTAAGGTTTTGGATGATCGTCGATCGACTGTGGTTGTGAGAGCTTATACCAACTTATACCAACCAACTGGACAATCAACTCTGATTATTATTGTGTCCTTTTGGACCAGTTGGATGAGAAAAATTGTGAAAAAAGACTCGGTTTGCAAAAGGAAAGAAATCATTTTTCATCAAGAAAATGCACCTGCTCACACAGCTCTAAAAACCATCGCGAAAATCAGTGGATTGGGGTACGATTTATTACAGCATCCACTCTATTTGCAAGATTCAGCTCCCTCTGACGTCTGGCTGTTCTCACACATCAAAAAATTCCTTTGTTAAATGCATTTTTCAGCAAACGATGAGGTTATAACCTTCGCAGTGGAGCATTTTGCAGGCTTTCCAGAAAGTCACTTCCGTGATGGGACAACACGGTTGGAAGTTCTTTGGACAACGTGTATTGATCTTGAAGACAGAAAAAAAAATTAAATTTAACAAGCGCGTAAAATTCCCCCTCGTTTAAATCCAATCCAAAGGAAGCGTAAACAACGAAATTGTTTGTAATCTTTTATGCGCCATACAATAATGTTTGCAATCTTTCATACAACAGGCTGCATTCAGGCGTTATCTTTTCTGCCAAATCAAGCATTCCCTTTATGTGCATTAGATAACGCAGAAAATTCAATATTTTTATCTGTGAGACTATACTGAGCAATAAAAGTGATTTCCTAAAAAAAAATATTCTGATTTCTGCTTCAAAACTTTTTAACTAACCTAGTACATCGCTACTAGTCCAATGCCCCAGAAAGATCACACCTTCTTAACAATGTTTCACCACAAAACTCGGATAAGGGCTGCTTAAACCATAGACTTTTCAGATTGCATACTAAGGCTTGTTCACGACAAAATCTGGACACCACTAGATACGTATATCTCTGGAAATGCTTCAACAACGCGTTAAATATTTCGTGTATATCTTTTTGTCGTGATTTCCGGCTTTGTGGCCGGGTGTTCTGACGAATTTGTTTTCTTCCATTGTCACAACCAGTTCGCTTCGCCACCACAATGATCCTGGTAGGGGGATGGACGGTCGTTTTTTCGGACACCACTGTGGTAGCTGCTGCTGCTGATCCTGTTCGGAGGATGGACGCTTGTTCGTTCGGATACCGTTGTTGTTGCTGTTGCTGATCCTGTTCGGAGGATGGACGCTCGTTCGTTCGGATACCGCTGTTGTTGCTGCTGCTTCTGACAACGACCGTTCGCTACGACATTAGAATGTTGAATGAGCAACCAGGTCGAACTCAAGCTCTTATATACCTTTGAAACCCGCTCATTCTAGCGATTGTTTACCACGATTATCAATCGCTGAAAGTTTGGAACGAGCGAGATATAAAAGGAGGAGAGAACTACACTAAGAGAAGGGAGTGTGACTGATTCGAGGAAAGCGTTTCTTTGAGAATATTATGGTTTTTAATAAACGATACTTTTTGGAATTATTCATAAGCTTTTCATGTTTATTGTGTAAAATTAATTTTTGGTGATACTACAGGCTTTTAGATCGAAGATGGCGTCAAAAGAAGAGCAAGTGCGCAAAACAATTGTGAGCGATCACAATGAAAATCCGTATCTGTCAGTAAGGAAACCTTCAAAAAAGCTTAATTTTCCTGCAAACACTGTCCATAACGTTCTTAAATCTTTCAATACACGTTCGGCAACAGCAAGGAAAGCTGGGAGCTCAACAAAAACGGATCTCAGGAATCACCAGAAGAACGCGGAGGTGAGGCAAATATTGCAGAACTTCGTGAACCCTAACTTTCGTGCACACTTCCAAACACCGGCAAGGTATGACGTCGGTCAA
The DNA here is from genome assembly GCA_034211315.2 of Aedes japonicus. Classification (NCBI taxonomy): domain Eukaryota; kingdom Metazoa; phylum Arthropoda; class Insecta; order Diptera; family Culicidae; genus Aedes; species Aedes japonicus. The sequence goes on along the minus strand of JASCZW010000344.1, from coordinate 406,987 downwards.
GGTGAAAACTGTACCGATTACGGATAAACAGAATGTGACGGCTAAAACGTGGGCTCGCAAGTTGTATCGCGAATATATGACGAAGTTTTCCTGCTTGATAATGGGCGATCAAACTTATGTGCTGGAATACTTGACGCAGCTTCTCGGAATGTCTTATTATACTGTCATGCAACGGAACGGTGTAGAGATGCATTTCAGGACGAAGAAAACGGTCGAGTTTCCCAAAAAATATTTGGTTTGACAGGAAATATGCAGCTGCGGTCGAGCAAGCCAAAGCTTCATCACTACCGGAATGGTTAACAAGGAAATATACCGTGAAGAATGCCTAAAGAAGCGATTGTTGCCATTCCTACGCAGCCATGATGCTCCCTCGCTATTCTGGCCTGATTTTGCATCTTGTAACTACGTCAAAGATGTTTTGGAATGGTATAAGGCGAATGGAGTTCATGTTGTACCGAAAGAGACGAATCCACCTAACTGTCCGGAGTTGCGACCTATCGAGCGGTATTGGGCTCTCGTGAAGATAGAACTCTCACAATATAAACAACAAGCTACAACTATAGACAAATTTCGAAAATCATGGACAAAAGCAGCTAAATCGGTTACAGAGATGTCTGCTCAGACCATAATGGCTGGAGCAAACTCAAAAGTTCGTAGTTTCTTCATGCAACCTAATTAAGTAACTGAAATTAATGTAAAGATATGTAACTAATAATGCACAATTAAATGAATAAAAAATGCATCTTGGATTGAACTAACAGCAAATTTCAGAAAAAACAGCTTATGACAAGCTGTAGCAAAAAAGTGCAAAAAGTGGACATCCATGTGAATTTTTTATAAATTGTAAAGACTAAAATTTTTCTAACATATGATATTCTGCGGGCGAGACGAAAGGACTCATATCCCAGTTTCAAAGACAAGACAGCAGTTGTTTTATCCTATTCGAAGATTTTATCGGTTGCTATGAGCATGAGTAAGATAATAAACATGATTGACCACCCGAGGCTTCTAATCCGTTGCCAGATGAGTTGTTATTACACAGAGAACCACCATATGATGCTTGAGACTAGCATACATACTCAATGTGAATAAAAAACTGGTGATTTCAAACTAATGCAATAACCAGCACTTGCCTCGCCCGAATGCAAGTCAAATAAGGGAAAGACATTTCATAAGAAGGAAAACATCAACGCGATCCTACGTTAAACTTGCGGTTATATCCTAGATATAAACTACCTCTATTTGTTTAATGTTAATACGTATTTCTGATTTGAACCTATTTATACAAATAGTGCTATTGGAGCCAATCACAAAATGGGATAGTGGTTTACTTGCTCCAGTTTATGGTGGCACGGCAAGCATGGCAAATCAATACTATGGATCATAATTAATTGTGATCCCCACTACCAGATCTCCAGCCCGACGAACCCCCACATTTCACCAGAAAGCATTTTTTTGTTTATTTCTCTGTGCTCACTGAATTATAGATAACCGAACAAATGCGAAACGCGCCATATAACAAAATAGTGCGTAAAAAAGCATCGACACAACCTTTCACAGCCGATGCTCTAAGCAAACTTTTTATTGAAAACTTTCAATTGTTACAACTGTACCAATCCTATAGAAGCTTTTAAGAACAATCTATGCGAATCCATTTAAAATTGCGATTTAGGAATTTGGTGAAAGTAAGAGTGTGTAGTTGCATTTCGTGCGCTCTGGCAACTTTTATGCTTCTATTGATGTCTAGGCTCATTGGTTTAGCATCAACTGGGGGAGACTTGATCCTATACTTAATGATATCATTATTTCCAATCCGCTCAATCAATCGCTATGTTTTGTGATAAATTGGATGGATTAATATTACTTGAGATAACTCAATACAGACCCAAATTTTGAATATTGAGAGGCAATCTGTGAAAACCCACCTAGTACTGTATAGTAAGATGCTTAGAGGTGGACCGGAAGATTCGATGAGCTACCTCAAAGATTTTTGTCTGTTTCTATGGGAGAAAAACGGTCTTTTTGCGGTGTTGCTTTGTCAATATATACACTGATAATTTATATTCGTAAATTAGCTTTCACTTGTTTCGTAAATATATATTTTGTACATAAAACAAATGTCTCGTAAATTTTATGAAACATTCTCAATGCTTGTTATCTGGTGAAATGCTATCATTACATCTCTTTCTACAGTGCACGAAATGAATTTCATGAAGATCAACTAATTGCTGCTTCTTTTCAATCGTACTCATACATGTTGGTTATGCTGGTATTGATTTATTTTAATTTATTTTTTCAATTACACTGAGTTGATATAGAAGATCTGCCAGTCAATCATGCAACCTCCAGAGTTTCTTTTTTATTGATAACATAATATTCGTAGTAGTTTATACTGTTTTCGTACAATGCACGAATATTCTTTCTGTGTCAATAAATGCTTCGTGTTACGCGTGTGGCTTTGAGTACGAAGGTACCCAAGTAACCACTAGGCTATAATAGCATATATGGCCTTATATATGGTATATGCATAACGTCTAGTGCATCATTGAAGTTGGAAATCTATCTTTTGTAATGCAATAAGATATTGCTAAAGTAGCATTATTGCATTCGTAATGCATTACTACTTTTTCAAGCTTATCTAACGCTTTATTACTCGACAACTGTTGAATTGATGCGATCCCACATTATCGATGTTGATTTTGGGTTGAATAAGTGCAATAATATAATGCTTGTGGTTACTTGGGTAGCTTCTTGAAAAGTACAAATCTATTTACAACGATTACAATGAATAGATTTGTTAGTCCTACCTTTGATTTCGTAATAAAATCAAAATTTAATTTTCAGTGTGGATGATAGGGTCGTGGAGGAAAAGTACATTTTCAGTACAAACTGTGAACAACCTCGGTGGTTATCCTATACTAAAATCCAACAAGACTGTGAAGTGAATATTTCGACTCATGACAGTACCTGTTAGATTTTACCATGGTTGCTATTTAATGCGGTTCGATTTTAAAAGATGTAGAAAACCTAAGGTTTTTAAAATCCTTTTTGTTTTTTTTTTAAATTCCTGAACAAGCCTAGAATTGTTGAATCTTGTTGCCAAAATTTGACGGGTATTGTAAAGTACTTTGGGTAAGCGTAGCGAAGATAATCCACCCGTCGTTCAGGCGGATTGTCACAAAGTGAGGGCTCGACTCCTGCTCTAGCCGGTGGAACTTGAAAATGTCCCTACTCTACTGGTCCACCGAGCGTTGTGTTGTCCGTTGTTTAATGTTATGTGTTCAGTGTGTGCAACCGCTGGTTGAAGACGGTGTGATTCTCTCTACCTCTCATTCTCTCTCTCTCTCTCTCTCTCTCTCTCTGTCATAAAAAAATATCTTGCCCCACCCTATTTGAAATCCTGGCTACGCCTATGGATTAGTTCGATGTGCAAACAAATATGTCTATCTCGACTTACAGGTTACTGAGGACAATGATAACAGACGTGAGATCCGAGGGCGTGTTATCAGTGGAAGTCGAGCATACCACGGGCTTCACAAGCAACTGCATTCAAGCAGACTAAGCTCCCGTACGAAGTGTATCCTGTATAAAACTCTAAGAAGACCGGAAGTTCTCTACGAGCATGAGACGTGGACAATGCTTGAGGAGAACTTACGTGCACTCGGAGTTTTTGAGTGAAAGGTGGTCAAATTTGTACGAGTATACTGTCGTGCGAAATTTGTGCGAACTATCGTGCGAAAATTATGTTCAATAGGAATCCAGTTGGCTCAAGGGGTGCCACGAGCAAAATGGTTGGACCAAGTGAAGCAGATCTAGGTAGTACAATGTACCCACGAGATTGGAGGAGCAGCCATGAATCGAGAACGTTGCAGGAGTATTGTGTATCAGGTACTGCACTATATGACATTACGCTATGATGGAATTCTGGTATGGAACGTTCCGTAAAAAGGCAATAATGGGTGCCACAACAAGCGGAAGCTTGACGCTCGAATCCCTGAACACTACGTTGAAAATCGCGGCAGGTCGATCGTCAACAGTTTTCCACTGACGTACCTGTCCTTGGAACATGATCAACCATCAGCGACTGTTTTTGGAGGCCATGAATTCCGAGAGATACAGCCAACCCTTAAACAGAAGTGTGGTTCGGAGGCGACCTGGTGCTGATTGTGCAGGACGACAAGAGGAATAGTTGGATAATTGTTATAATTGCACCAATAGTTAATCTGTGACGTTTTGTACAAGTACGTTCCTGATCAGTTACTAATTTGATTGGGTCGAGTTTAACAATCATATCATGATTAAAATTAAGCAAAATTAATTATCGTATTTGGTTGAACTGATCCAAGCCAACCCACTATCCACGTCGTTCAGCTATACCGGACCAGCCTGTATTTCCCAGCCGCCGATCCCATCATCGATGAGCTACGTTGAACCTCAATTTCCCGGCAGGGCACAAGTGACGAGTCGCTTTCTCTCCACCGCTCCATAATAATCGAAAAGGCGACATTGTACCTCTTTTCAATAAAATCCCCATCTGATTTATATCCGTAACAGGTTAACGGTTCAACGTTCCGTATGCGTGTAACCCGAAACAGAATATGCAATTTAACGACCTCGGATTCGATCAAAAATTACCTTACCGGTATTTCGGTTCTGATTCTTTTACATGGATCAACAAGATTTAACAAGATTATAATGAAACATTGCTTGCAGCTTTGTCTGCGGCCAAGCTTTTGGAAGCCTTCTACTCATCACACGCCAAATCTTGGTGCAACTACAATTTAATTTAAATTTATAGTTATTATTAATTTAAAACGTTTATCGATCTTTACATCGACAAACATGGAGCGGAGCAGAGAATTTCGGCAAAGGTATGATACCTTGCTGGTGACACTAAGTTTTTGATCCAACCATCATTACCCAACCCAAGTCGCTTAAAAGCCGGTAGATATAACGTGACGGTGGCTGGCGGCCAGTGCAATAATGTGTTCGTTGATGGTACAAAACTGCACCGAAATAGTGACTTGGATCGATTTTACAGAGATAATTAAAAGCCGATTGGATCTTGGGAGGAGGGTGGCGTGGAACTTTTGGAGACCACTTGTGAATGCGGAATAGCAAAGGTTGATCGTGCCCAGCTACTCGGCATTTTATTTGCCACGAGATTAATTCAACTTTTATAGCTGGTATATTAAAAATCGAAATTTAACATGCCTGTAAATGTTTAAATATTTATACTTTTTGCTTTCATTTTAAAATGATACTTATGAAATTGGTCTTCGTAATAGGGAGGTGGTTGGATGAGTCCGAAGCAAAGGTTTATTCGGTGGACTGAAATCAAATGAACAAAAGTCAGCCAGAAGTTGATTGAATTTGCGACAATTGTCATTAGCGATATTACCGCGATGGGGATCATTACTGCGTCAACCTACATTTCCAATCCGGACACGACACTGTTGATCTAATTGATCCAATAACACACCACTTCCCTCAGTCCTGGTCTAATTCGGTCGCCTGCCACATTCCAGACGCAGAACATCCCAGTCGGTTTATCTGCCAATCTCGAGCGCGTCCTATTTTTCACTCTTTGTTCAGGAGTACAATTATGTTGTTAACCTGTTCGCGCTGTTTCGCTTGTTGAATTACAACAACGATGAACCTCGCTGGGCTCATCTCACTCACCTAAGGTTGCTGTTGATGCCTTGTTAAACATCTCCACAAATTCATTTTTTCCCCTTCGAAAGATTGGTAGAGTAATATCACATTTAATTGGCGGGAGCTATTTTCCTATCCACCTTTCTCCTTTCTTAAGTAAGTAGGTACCTACTTCGGTTCTTTCGGTGAATTCATGATTGCAGGAAAATTGCTCACAGGAAGAACACCTTCAGCAGCGGTGCAGTCACTGCAATGGCGTTTTTACCTCTGCCAAAACAGAACCTGCGGCGGAAATGTCATCACGGATGCGTTTATTCCATATCAACCTTTATCGTTGTGGTTTATGACTGCCATCATAACCAACAACACACCTCACACGAAAGTGCGTGGATTGCTGCGAGAGGTGAGACGCTTGATGCGTTGGATAATACCAAGCAGGAATGCCTTTCTCTACAGCTTGCCTTGCAATGTCCGGTTTGATTAATTAAAAAGATTGCCGGGGGCTGATCTGTTGGATGGATTTTAATTAAACTTTTTCGCCTCAATAACATCATAATGCATTGCATTGGTTTTGAAGCATGTAAGGTGTTGAAGAAGTGCACACATTGGGTTAGTTTGGTTTGAGAGGAAGACCACAGAACTCGCCTACACTGAAAATTAATTTTCGATTATAATACGAAATCAAGGGCAAGACAATCTTCATCTCAGGCAATTTCAATTTCTTTTGAGGCTGTAGGTAACTCACGTTACTAGTAGGCGGAGTCATTTTCTCTTTTCTACATAATTTTTTCTACAATAACATTGGGATCGAGAACCGACCAGCTACTGTCAAAACATGTATTCTGCTATCTGTGCAAATTCTTAACTAACAAGTTTGATGCTGCGGTTGATGATTAGCAATTCTTTTTACCATCAAAATGGATATAATTGTAGGTTTTATTTTCACTATATTATCAGCATACTCCCAAACATAACTATCTCCTATGGGATATACATAAACATGATTCAGGATCAAATTCTCCTTTGCTTCTGCATGGCTTGCAGCTCATCAAACTGTTTCAGATATGCGCCCTTTGATGTGGCTGTGCTCTTTGCCGCACGTTTGCTTCGCAATCCTTGCAGTTCAGTCTACGTTTTCTACGCTTTTATCCACACTCAAATGAAACACTTGAATCCGGCTGTGTTCATAAGAACCACAGAATTTTGCATCCATCGTTCACCGTCGCGCTGATGCTTCACGCCGCCGCCGAATCTACAACCGGCTCGGAATCTTTACCGCGACTTGAACGTTACGACACCTTAACTTGACTGGCTCTCTCAGGTCGCACAAACGAAATTTTTAATATGCTGCAAAGCAACTAAAGACTGGTTCCGTATTATAAACCGCTTTTATTTCCAATTTTCGGTGATTGGTAGAGCAGGGTTGAACATTTCTAACAATAACAATTTGCATAAGTTAAACTGGCTCCTCTTTAATAAGTACAGAATGCTATAGTGTTATTTCCTTAGTTTTAAATGTCTTCAGGTGATTTCTTCAATTATTTATCAGATCTGTGTTAACAGGTGTGCTGAAAATTTTATGTGGGTAGGTTAGGTTAGATATTTAGTTCACAAAGTTACAGTTTAGTTTTACACGAATTTACCTGCAGTAGCTTTTAAGTATACTATTTAAACTACGCGGGTATTATATAGTGACGTTTGACGCATTTTATCTCTCGTCGTATGGCGATACCACCTGTGCAACCGATAAAGCTCATAAACTAAGTTGAACAGGATTTGCAGGAACAACCTTATCCTCATCCAACTTACTTGACCAACGTTCCTGCATAACTTGTTCCGATGGTGGCATTCAAAGCCTCACTATCCGTCAGCGGTTTTCGCATTGTCTGTCCTGCAGTTGACGTTATCCTAACCTTGGCCGTTTAAATTTTCCCTCAGACTCAAAGTAGAACTCAGGAGACACTGGATCGCTTTGCCTTCTTTGTTTACAAATAAAACTGACGATAGGAGGTGTAACAAAGGGAGTAGCAAAAAGCAAAAAAATCGATGAACATCGATTAAATTTTGAGAGCACATCAAGTTACTCTCGGTAACGCGGTGCATAAAAGTAACTCTCAGAGTAGGCCTGTCTCACCTAGTACGAAATCGAAGATTGGCATTAACAAATCTGTTGGTTTATTTTCTGCAACGAAATTGATTTGTACGTTTTAAACGACCTTTGTATTTAATACCACACATGCAACTGTCAAAGCACTAAGCATTAGTTGACACAGAAAGAACATTCGTTCATTCTACGAAAACAAAACAAAGAAACTACGAGTACTTTGTTATCAATAAAAAAACGTCTCTCTGACGTGGCTGGATAACAATTGGTATCCGTTCCAACACCGAGCAGATGGTCGAGTTAAATCCCAGGCCCGTCTCCTTCCTTGTCATTTGTCACTTGTCTCTTTCTATCACCACTAGATTTAAAATAAAAAAAGCAGTCTACTGCGCTATCATTGATCGCATCACTTACCACAGTGAATCCATGATCTAAAAATATCCTGCCCTCACAAACACAAACTATCCTTCCCTTGACAATTGTGGAGACGCGAAGGTACGCTTTGGTCTCTAACCAACGATTGTCAAACTAATCATCAACCACTCCCGGGAGCCGTGAGGACGTGGCCGGCGCCAGTCTGATCTATAAATAGAATAAGTGAACTTGTACGCATTGAAGATGCAAAGCCTACACTCCCAAACCCATCTATGTGGTTCTCTATTGCAATTACACTAGTTCTGATCGGTAACAGATATAGCAACTACGCTACGCACGGTCTTTTAAAAAAAATAAAAAAAAAAATAAAGAAACGTCTCTCTGGTGTTGCATGAACAACTGACAGATCTACTTTGTCGGCTCAAAATGTAATTGAAAAAAAAAAATAGCGCACCCGAGGGTTCGGGGTATATATTTTTATTGTTTCTGACATGGGTTTCGATCCTATATTTTTAGGCAGAGCTATTATTGAGTCTGTGGTTGATCTCACTAAACCATGTTGACTCTTGTGAAGTGACTAGATTATTGTGCATAAGGTTCTCACTCTCGACAGCACTTTCATTTCTATTTTTGGATAAGTTAATGATTCCCGCCATCAGAAGAGGAACACCAACACTTATGAGTACCCTCGAAGAGAAGCAGCGATTGGCTGGTCTTCACGAAATTCATTTTGTTCATTCACAGGAAATAATGTGTTCTTCTAAACGAGAAGAACAGGTTATGATTTCATGAATATGTTGTTTTCGTGTTATGAATATACACCATGAACAAAATTCATGATATCATGAACTATTTTTCCGCCGCAATGAAATCTTGAACAAATCGGGTCAAAACCATTAGCTGAATTCCTGGTACAGAAAACTCTATTTATTAATCTGTCAAATCTACTTTATCGACTCTGAATTTTTATCGAAAACAAAAAAAAAATCCACCTTCAGGATTCAAACCTAGTGTTGTTGAAGAGTGCTGTGTTAGTACTTGGTGGATGTACTGACTACGCTATAGTTATTCTTGAAAAGACTCTTGACTTACAAAATTTAAGATTAGAGGCGAAACAAGACTTCCTAAGTTCATGACTCGCATCTGTCATTTCAATCATGAAAACATGAATAAGAGTCACGAATTCATTAAATAAGAAAAGAGTTAGTATCATGATGTCTTGTTTATGAAAACAGAAACAGATTTGTTTCCGTGTACTACAAAGTTTATGTATTGATAGCTTTCTGTTAAATGACAAGCCATACGAATGTTTCATACAATTTACGAGACATTTGTTCTATGTACAAAATCCATGTTTACGAAACGAGTGAAAGCTAAACTACGAAAATAAATTTTCAGTGTAACATTTCGAAAAATCATAAAACAAGAGGCTGCCCGAGCAGTAGCGAACAACATGATTAGAGCGCTGCATAAGATGCAAAATACTTGTGGGTAATACCATAAGAATGTTTCCACAATGTTTCCATTGTTTCCAGAATTTCAAGCTTATTGCTTTCTTAATTTGCTTATTGCTTACTCTCAACTTAGTGTTCTAAATGCACTTCCACATTTATTAATTAGGAGCTTTCGAAGCCAGGTGCCATTTTTGCATCAGTATGATTGTGTGGCAAGTACATTCACACCCAATGCCCAGGGAGTCGAGAAATTTTCCTTAACGATAAATTCTTAGACCAGACCGAGAATCGAACCCAGCCATCTCCAGCATGGTGTTGCTTTATAGCCGCGCCTTTACCGACTGACCTAAAAAAGGACCCCACAATGTTGTACGAATACCAAATTGAGGTGAGACAATACCAAAATAGTACCTCTCAGGTATTCCCAGATATCTCAACTTACAAGTTTTGTTATTCGAGAGATATTTTGCTAGCAATTCTTAGGTATTCTACGTCTTCCCGAGCAGGAGCGAATAACTTGATAACTGGTCTTGGTATTGAGGAGCTCAGATTAAGAGGTAAAATACCTGAGCAAAATACCATAAAATTGTTCCCACAATGTTTTGCGAATACCAAATTGAGGTAAGACAATACCAAAATAGTACCTCCTAGGTATTCTCAGGTATTCAAAATACCAAGTTTTGTTATTTGAGAGATATTTTGCTTGCAAATCTTTGGTACTTTGCTCTGGTTTTTTACCTCTTAATCTGAGCTCTTTTATACCAAGGCCAGTTATCAAGATCAAAATTAGGTATTCATATGTTGTTGTCTCCTGCTCGGGTTATGCTGTACTCTTATATACCAGTTATCAAGATCAAAATAAAGTATTCATAAGTTATTTCCTCCTGCGTGGGTATCTTTATTTAACGAGTGTTCATTAATAAAGGGGTCCGGCAAAAAACAGTTAAGGAGCGAAGAAGTCGTTTTCATTCTCATTTTTTTCAATTTTTTTTAATTTTAATCTTTGTATACTACATATTTTGATGTATTGGCATCCAAGCGTGGTCGAATCATCTCTCGAAACATGCGAAAGATCAGATGCGAATAATCTTTAAACAAAGTGTTTTGACAATCTATCTGATGTTTTGGGAACACTGCGGTGGGCTTTAGTATCAATCCATCAAAAGTAGTAATTGTACCTTTCACTAGGAAAAGGAAGTTTCGTCTAGAAGCTTTTAAGCTAGGAGGATTAAAGATTCATCTCAGTGAACTGGTTCAATATTTAGTAGTGATACTGGATGCCAATATGAACTGAAATGCTTATGTTGGGTGTGTTATGGGTAAGTCAACCAGTGCTTTCTGGATATGCTCAAAACATTTATCCATAATTCGTCCAATACTAACGTATGCTTCCCTTGTGTGGTGGCCAAAAACAAAAGAGGCTACTGCACAGTAAAAGCCGACGAAACTTCAACGGCTAGTGTCTATTGCTAAAACGGGAGCGATGCGCTGCACTCCGTCAAAATCTTTAAATTCTAAATCTGCTGATTTTGCACGTATACGTGCAATTAGAAACGCAAAAGAGTATGCTTAGACTCAAACGGTTGAAAACTTTCAAGTCTGGTGACTTAGTCGGTCACATGAGCATTTCACACTTTGTTCCGCAATATTTTGTTATCGGGCGTAGCGTTTCGTCTATTGTTAGTTGCGCGAGTGATCGAGTGAGCATGAGAAGTCGTGGTTCACCGGGTAAGATGGGTCGGTGGTGAGGTATATAATTAATTGTGATCCAATTTATTCATTCACCATGCTCGTCGGGCCACCTTATCTTGGAACAAATAAACCACTGTCCCATTTTTTAAGTGACTACAGCGGCATCCTTACTGTTGGTGTAGATCGGTCCAAGCTAGCTTTCAGGCGTTGATATGAATTGACTTGTTTTCCTAATTAAATACCACTATCACACTCTGTGAGTGGCCCCAATAGCATCCCTACTGTTGGTTTAAACCGGCCAAAAGCATTATTAAAAATCACTTTGTTTTCCCAATGAAAAACTACAATCACATTTTGTGAGTGGCCTTAATAGCATTCTTACTGTTGGTTTAAATCGGTTCAAATCGGAAATCGAAACTCATTTTCGAATACTTCACTTTACAGCTTATTGTTTACCAAAACGAACGCTGCAGCTATCCAGCCTGTTAATCAAAATCCCAGTGATATCTCAAGGAAATGCAGTGGACTCAGTGGCTTTCAATAAAGCGAGTATCATGTCAACATATTCCTACTCTTTCCTTACTTGACCTGCATTCGAGCGGGGCGGGGGAAGTATTACCTTAGTTTGGGATCACCAGTTTATACATATTGAAGAGGTATGTTAGTCTGCGGGTGAAGATAGATGGTTGTGTATCACGGCCGTTTTCTAACAAGTATGGAGTTCCACAAGGTAGTAATCTCGGACCACTATTGTTTATCTTGTTTTTCAATGATGCCGCTCTGATTTTGGGCGAAGGTTTCAAAGTAGTCTATGCAGATGATTTGAAGTTATACATCGTGGTGCGAAAGCAAGAAGACGGCTTACTTTTGCAAAATTCGTTGAGTTCATTTTCTGAGTGGTGACAGAGAAACAAACTGATACTTAGCGTAGATAAATGTCAGGTAATCACATTTTATCGAATAGAAAATCCAATTCTGTTTGACTACTACGTTGATGGCAATACTCTTAGTAGAGTGACCAGTGTAACTGATCTGGTTGTTCAACTAGATTCAAAGCTGACTTTTGAACGACACCTTTCTGCGATCATATCAAAAGCAACTCGACAGTTGGGTTTTTATATCCAAGGTGGCGAAGGGTTTTCGAACCCACACTGCTGGAAGTTATTGTACTTGTCCGTCCAATTTTGAAATATGATTCGGTGGTATGGCAGCCTTACCAGGTCACGTGGTGTTTCAGAATCGAACGACTGCAGAAGCGGTTTCTTCGTTTAGCTCTGAAAAACTTGCTGTTGCGAGATGCTGACAGCTTGCCACCGTATCCTGATAGATGCCGACTACTAGTTTTGGACACGCTCGAAACGACGTCGAAAAATACAGCAGTCGTTGATTTTTGCTAAACTGTTGAATGGTGAAGCTGATGCCCCCGAATTACTTTCTATGTTGAACTTTCGTGTACCAAATAGAAGCATACGGAACTCTACGTTGCTGCAACTAATTTTTCACCGGACTGTGTATGGATACAATGAACCAATTTCAGCATGTACAAGGTGCGGCAGAAAATAATGCAAAAATGTGCAAACTTGAGTATTGGGTTAATTCGTGTAGCTAGTGACTAATTTCTATCGAAAGTGTATTTGTTTATGTTTATCTATCCAAACATTCTATTTGTTTTATTGTAAATTCGTCAAAATGTTCGCGAAAGAAGTGATCACCAGTTTGTTACTCACCCAGAAGAAGCCGAAAGAGATTGCCAAGGTGGTAGGGTGCCATTTGGCAACAGTTTACCACATAAAAAAGTCCCTGTAGGATAGTCCTAAGCAGCTATGTTATTTATTCTTTCCATGCGTCAATTTTTGCCTGTTGAAGTGGCGGACTTGTTCCGTTGCTACAACTTACCCCGCAATGGGATGTTAGGCAAAGATTGACGTAAATAAAGTAAAATTCAAATTTCAAACCAAACATCCGGCTGGTGTTTGGCTTGGTGGCCTCCAACGGTTCGAAAATGCCGCCTGTTTTCATTGATGCTGGAGTTAAAATCAATACCGAAGTGTATATCGGTATTTTAAAGGACCAAGTGCTTCCCTGGGTGAAAGCCAACTTTTCCGAGGACCAAAACGTTTGTCCTACAGCAGGATAAAGCGCCGTGTCACACGTCCAATCGAACCCAACAATGGTTGAACGATAACATAGTTTTAAGTTTGTGGCCCTAGGTCGATCTTAACGTTGCTTTCGATTTGGGCATATGTTGAAGCACGAGTCTGCAGAATATCACACCCTAGTGTGAAAAAACCTTAAGTCAACCATAACACGCACATGGCAGTCAATGTCGGAGGACTACGTCAGAAAGGCATGCTCAGGCTTTCAGCGTTGGCTCGAGGATGTTATTAATAACAATGGAGGACAAATTGAATAAATTTCATTCGAAGGACTTTATAAAGATAATTGAACTCGAAAATCTTGATATTATTGTTTGAATTAGTTGAAAATGTGATTTGAAAGAAATAGAACAAATTTTCGCATTATTTTCTGCCGCACCCTGTAGCCGATGAGGAAGAAACTACTTCACATCCATTCGACAACTATTCTGCTGTTGCTCATTGGAGCGGTACCATGCTTTATGCAAGCAGTGCTAGTTACATACTATCAGCGTATCTTTAACCAAAAGAACCCTGCTACTAACCTTTTCCCAACTAAAGCTCGAGTCAAAGTAAATCTGTACGCACCGTTTAATACACCACCGCGTCCCTGGTGGTTGGAACAAAAACGTTTAACAGTCTTTTGTTGATGTTTCATTGATGAAGAAGTTGCTGAAAAGTTTTTCTGTGCACAAACATCTACAGAATCCTTCGTTGTATGCTTCAAAAATAGCAAAAGTGTTAAAATTCCCAAAGTAAACGGTGTGTCTTGTAATCAAACATTATAAGGATACTCTGGGTGTGGATAAAGCACAGTGCATCTATCATAAAAGTGGCACTAGGAACAAAGAGCTGAGGTACGAGAAAGGCAACCCAGGTGCCTCCATTCGTGATTTGGCAAAGAAATACGATTCCAACTTTTCCACCGTGCGTAACATGCTGTCAAGAGAAGGATTTAAGTCTTTTTGTGCCAGTAAACATCCGAATCGCTCCCTGAAACAAAATTTAGTGGCCAAAAAGCGAGCACGAATACTATACGAACGAGTTTTGACGAAATCTGATGGCTGTATTTTAATGGATGACGATGTCAAAATGAATTATAAACAAATTCCCGGATTGGTAATTTTACCTGGCAACTGGTGTTTTCCAGGTATAAATTTGTTTTTACTCGATAAATTTTCTACGAAACTAATGATTTGGCTAGGAATCTGCAGTTGTGGACTTAAAACCAAGGTTTTCATCACATCTAACACAATGACGTCGAAGGTTTACATTAAAGAGTGTCTGAAAAACCAAATTTTACTCTTAATTCGACAACACAAGACCAACGTTATGTTTTGGCCGGATCTAGCCAGCTGCCACCTTTCTAAGAAGGTACTAGAATGGTATGCTGCAAACAATGATAATCCCGTCACCAAAGAGATTAATCCTCCGAAATGCCTTGAGCTCAGACCGATCGAAAAATATTGGGTAATCGTCAAGAGAAAACTTCGAGAATACGGTAAAGAAGTGACAAATCCACAATGCGTTTAAAGTGGAATAAGTTCGCCGGTACAGTGTCACCAGCGACTGTGCAGATCATGATGGCAGCGATCACAAGTAAAGTGCGACAGCTCATTCGAAACGGTGAAATGTTATAGCTTGTTATAAATCGTTTGAAAGCTGAATAAATACCCTTTGGTTTGACGTTTTGATCAACCGTGATTGTTGTTTAATTCTTGAGTTATGCGTCCAAATTTACTTTGGATCGGACTTTATCTAACATCCCAGTGATTTCACGTGGAAGTGCAGAGGATTTCTCGGCGAATATCACATCAACACGTCCCTTCCCATTCCCTACTTGATCAGCATTCGGGCACGACTGGCGCCGGTATTGCTTCATAATGGGTCATCAGTTTTTACACATTGAGGATGTATGCTAGTCCCAAACATCATCTATTGGTTCTTTGTATAAATCTCGAGTACTTTTTCAAACAGACGTGTCTAATTTTGTGAACAAAGAGGGGAAGAAAGATTCAAACGTTAAATTCTTGAAACCCTTAGCATTTTCATGCAAAATAGGGCCACCCACACATGGAATAATATTTTCCGAGCATGATAGTAATGCTTATTTGTGTGAGGGTGCTGAAAATTACGTTTGAATTTTACTTCCCCCTTTGTTTACAATACGTCAGATACGTTTGTTTGAAAAAGTACTCGAGAAGTACAGCTGATCTGGCAATAACGGAGTAGCATTCGTGGGCGGTCAATCATGCTTAAATGGTTAAAAAATTAGTTATTTAACTACCCAAGTAACAATTTCAGTTCTATTCCAGCCGTATAGCAGTCCTCCCGGCTTTGTTGATGAAACTACATTCAAAACTGTATTGTCCATCAACACTTCCTATATGCATCTCTAAAGCCGAAATGTGTACAAAGTGGACCACTCTATAAGCGGTTTTGAAAACAAATTCATAAAACCTTTCTAAGTCCATAAAGATTTTGAAAATGTTCTAGTGAAAGATGTTATGACCACTTGAGAAACATCATAAAACCTATTGGCCGCCATCAAAACCAGCATAGGGCCGAATGGCCACAGCTGTCAAACGGCGATATCGTGGTTGGTTCTTGTTTTTCTGCTTTGTTCGATTCTCTGCTCTTCTGATTCATTCGACAGTAAATAATGGCTGAGAAAAAAGTTCTAGCGTTGCGGGAAATTATCTTTGATAGCAAAATATAAAAAAACAAATTGAGTTTATTTAAAGCGTATCATGCTCCAAATCATATGCGCATTTAATTTTATGGTGAATATTGGCACGATGAGAGCTGAACATTATTGCGCCTCGGAGATTATCGCGAGTTTACAACAACAAAAACAAAATTGAAAGAAATATATTCGGTAAATTAATCATGAAACTCCTGAAAATTGATTGAATTCAATAAGGTTATCGAAACGAATACCGAAGTTTGTCTCAGATCTACAGTTCAATTGTATTTCCTTTAAAATTTGGTGAATTTATTTTTCCACATTTCAATTATTTCATACTAGCTGAACCCGGTGCGAGCCTTGCTACGCATGCAACTAAATAAATGAAAATTCAATAGAACCTGCTCGGTTATGTTTTTTTTTGTGAATGCATCTGGTTAAAGTATTTTCGTTTACTAATGTAATTTCTGAAACTTAAACTTTTGGATCGATAGTTTCTATAGGTCTTTCTTTCTACGTAGAAGCATTTCATTGACAAAAAAATGTATCATCAAACGAAGCCGTATCCTGTCAGTTTGAATGTAATTTTCCCTTGCATAACCTTTGATCAACTTCTTGTGCATAATGTTGCACTGAAAGTAACTCAAGCATCAACCATTATTGGCTAAGCAGGGGTCAAACTTCTATCTGTACATGCTTCTTACCTGAGAAATACACATTTTGAGTTTAAGTTGCATGGATAATTCTCATGTTTGGTTCCAATTTCTGTTTCGTTTGTTTGAGAGGCCACCACCCACCTCCCCTCCCACCAGAGAGATGAGGTCTCAATCCACCTTTAGAAAAAAATCTTGTCTAAAACTCCCCACATGCCAAATTTGGTTCCATTTGCTTGCATTTTGCATTTTGCAATTTGTGATTCATTTGTGTAGACTGCCCCCCCCTCACCCTTCCAGAGGGGAGAAGAGCTTTGAACCATCATAAGAACCTTCTCCGGCCTCAACAACTTCTACATATAAATTTTCATTACAGTAGATATGATTCTCATGTTTGGTTGACATTTCTGTCTCATTTTCATGAGAACCCACCCCTACAAGGAAGGGGAGGAGTCTCAAAACTTCCATAAAAACATTTCTTGCCTTCAAAAACCCTCAAATACCGAATTTGGTTCCATTTGCTTGATTAGTTCTCGAGTGATGTGACAATTTGTGTTTCATTGGTGTGGGAACACCCCTTCCAGATGAGGGAGGAGTCTCAAACCATCATAAGGGACCTTCGCCGACTCCAAAAATCCCAGCATAAAAAATTTCATACCAGTGGGGATAATTCTCATGTTTGGTTCAAATTTGTGTTTCATTTGTCCGACCCCCCCCCCCCCCTCATTCTAAAGAGGAGAGAGGTCTCAAACCAACGTAGAAATATTTCTTGCCTTCAAAAACCTTCACATGCCAAATTTGGTTCCACTGGCTTGATTAGTTCTCGAGTTGTGATGTGATAATGTTCTAGTTCTCAAGTTATGCAGAAACTTTTGTTTCATTCATATGGGAGCCCCTCTTTCTAGAGGTGGGAGGGATCTCAAACTATCATTAGATCCTTTTCCGGACACACTGCATACAAATTTGCATAGCAGTAGGCATAGTTCTCATGATTGTTTGAAATTTGTGTTTCATCTGTATAGGGACCCCCGCTTTTCAGAGAGAGAGGAGGGGCTTCAAACTACAATAAAAACATTTCTTGCCTTCAAAAACTCGCCTATACCAAATTTGGTTCCATTTGCATGATTATTTCTCGAGTTATGCAGGATTTTGTTTTTCATTTGCATGGGAGCCCCCTTTTCTATAGGCGGGAGGGGTCTCGAACTATCATAGGATACTTTTCCAAACCATAAACCCCTGCATACAAATTTCCATGGCAGTAGGGATAGTTCTCATGTTTGGTTGAAATTTGTGTTTCATTTGTATGGGAGCCCCCTTTCCAGAGGGTGGCGGGGTCTCAAGAAACCATAGAAACATATCTTGTCTCCAAAAACTCCCACATGCTCAATTTGGTTTCCTTTGCTTGATTAGTTCTCGAGTTGTGCAGAAATGTGTGTTTCATTTGTATGGGAGCCCCCCCTTTCCAGATATGGGAGGGGTTCCAGACTATCATAAGAACCTTCTACGACCCCAAAAACCCCTTCACGCAAAATTTCACGCCGATCGGTTCAGTAGTTTTCGATTCTATAAGGTTCAGACAGACAGAAATTCATTGTTAAACACATAATAGCTGCGTCCGGTGCGTGCGCTGCTACGCTTGCAACTAAATGAAGGGAAATTTAATATAACTGGCATCTTTATGCTTTTTCTGCCTTCAAAACCCCCCACATGCCAAATTTGATTCGATTTGCTTGTTTAGTTCTCGAGTTATGAAGTAATTTGTGTCTCATTTGTATGAGAGCCTCCCTTCCTGAGAGAGTAGGGGTCTCAAACAATCATAAAAACCTTCTCCAGCCCCATAAACCCCTTCATATAAATTTTCACGTTGGTCGGTTCAGAACTTTCCGAGTCTATAAGAGTCTGACAAACAAACAGACAGACAGAAATTCATTTTTATGCATATAGAAATCTAGCCTCCAAAAACCTCCATATGCTAAAAGTGGTTTGATTTACTTGATTAGTTCTCCAGTTATGCAGAAATTTGCTTTTTATTTGTATGGGAGCCCCCCCCCTTTCAAAATGGGGAGGGGTATTGAACTTCCATAAAAATATTTCTTGCCTCCAAAAACCTCAACATGCCAAATTTGGTTTCATTTGCTTCATTGGCTCTCGAGTTATGCTAAAAATTATGTTTCATTTTTATGGAAGTCTCCTTTCGAAGGCGGAGGGTCTCAAACCACCTTAGAAACATTTGTTTCTTCAAACCTCCATTTGCCAAATTGGGTTCCATTTGCTTGATTTGTTCTTGAGTTATGCAAAAATTCGTGTTTCATCTATATTAGAGACCCCTCTTTCATAGTGGCGAACCAGCTCAGGAGTCTGAAAGCCACAATAATAAAGAAATAAAAAAAAAACCCTCTTTCAGTGAGCGGAAGAGTCTCAAACCACAAAAAGAAACATTTCTTGCCTTCGAAAACTCCACACGCCAAGTTTGGTTCCATTAACTTGATAAGTTCTCGAGTTATTCAGAAATTTGTGTTTCATTTGTATGGAAGACCGCCCCCCCCTTTGGCCCATTCCAGATGACAGAGGAGTCTCAAACCTCTATAGATACATTTCGGTCCTCCAAAACCTTCAGATGTCAAATTTGGTTCCATATGCTTGATTAGTTCTCGAGTTATGCACAAATGTGTGTTTCATTTGTATGAGAGCCCCCTCTTACAGAGGGCGGAGGGATGAAGAGTCACCTTAGAAATATTTCTTGCCTTCAAAAATCTCTACATGCCAAATTTGGTTCCATTTGATTAGTTCTCGAGATATATAGAAACTTTTGTTTCATTTATATGACACCCCCCTCCCAGAGAAGAGAGGAGGGGTCTCATACTATCGTAGAAACAATCATTGCCTTTAAAATCCCCGCATGCCAAATGTGGTTCCATTTGCTTTATTAGATCTAGAGTTATGGAGAAATTTTAGTTTCATTTGTATGACAGCACCCCTTCTAGGAGAGGGGAGGGGTCTCAAACCACCATAGAAAAAAAAATTGTCTCCACAAAACCCCACATGCAAAATTTGATTCCATTTGCTTGATTAGTTCTTGCGATATGCAGAAAATTCTGTTTCATTTGTATGGGAGCCTCCTTTTTAGAGAGGGGAGGGGTCTCTGACTACCATATAAACATTTATTGCCTCCAAAAACTTCCGCATGCCTAATTTGGGTTCCTTTGCTTGATCAGTTCTCGAGTTATTCAGAAATGTGTGCTTCATTTGTATGGGAGCCCCCCTTTCCAGAGAAGGGAGGGGTCTCAAACCATCATAAGAACCTTCCCCGGCCCCAAAACCTTTTCCATACAAAATTTCACGCCGATCGGTTCAGTAGTTTTTGAGCCTATTAGGTTCAGACAGACAGACAGACAGACAGACAGACAGACAGACAGACAGAAATCCATTTTTATATATATAGATTTGGCGATTGCAAGAAATCACAGTTTTGCCAAAAAGCCAATTTATCTTAGCAATGGCTACTATAAAACTATCTGGTCGCTTGGTAGCTTTCTTCAATGCCAATTAGCCGTTTAGTGCATATATTGGAGGCAAAATGGTTCTAAAATGCTTGTTCAACAGACCATAATAAGATAATACGAATGAGTCCTACAACGGCATTTTAAAACAGCATTTTATTAGTTTATAAAGTCAAAATAAAAACTTTGATAGAAGTAAATGGAATATTAATATCGTTGTAAAACAACTGTGTAGGTTCTTATAAAACTGACTAAAATTTCAAACCTATAGGTATCTCTTGCTGCTATAATAAAACCGAATTGATTTCTAATGGCTTTCATAAAATTTTAATAAAACTTAATAAAGCTGGATGGTTTTGGCAATGTTACTTTGGAAGTTTACCCAGCATTAATTCACTTCGCATATTCAGACATGATCTAGCCGAGCCCCCCGGGCCTTGGATTGAAAGTCAATTTTCCAAGCGATATGCATTCCCTTTCTGCCGAATCCGACAATTTCGCATCGTTTTCGGTAAATTAACTTTCCGTAAAAAAAACGAGCCTAAGTTGGGGGGATGATCAAACCTCATACGTGAGAACAAATCCTTCCCGAAAGCACTTTTCCCACGGGCAAAATCCCCTGAGCAACATACAAGGCTCGTTATTATTTTCGGTGTCCGAACTCCGCAATCGAAGTCCAGAAGTATGTTATTTGGGTGAAATCCATAAGTTTCGAGTGGCGAATCACGATTGCAAGCAACAAAAAACAACAACACTGAGATTGTTGCGTTCCTCCCGAAGATCCCTGCACTGCTGCACATATGCCAAACGACGACGACGACGACGACGGGGGAAAGGTCGGCCATTTCAAAACAAGCTAACAGCTAAAATATGATGGATTATCGCTTCGTTTCATATTTCTCTGCCGTTTCTCTACTTTGCTCACTATCCGAGCTGCAATTTTATCATTATCTCACGGCGATGATAAAGCGATGCAAGTGGTTTGGGACGGGGGTGGGTGAGTTTCGAGGAAGGTTTAAAATACCGAAACTCCTCCACGATCCTCTTCCAGAGACCACGCCAGTGCACCGAAGGGAACTCCGTTTTGGAAAGGAAGCCCATTTTGATCTTTATGAGACCGCCGCGTCGCTTCTCCTTCCCAAGCGCCAAACGGTGATCCTTGGAAAAGGCGTTGGACTCTGGGGAGATCGGAGAAGTGCATCACGCAGCAAAATGGCACCAACAGAAGAGACGACGACGACGACGACGATCCGGCGAAAATATTATATACTCTATCGAATTTAATAGCTCGATCGTGATATGCGTGACTTTGACCGTGGCAGCCGGTCATCAACGGCGATGGACAGGCCCCGTCTCGGCCGGGGAGTCCCTTCCTCTGCTTCATCAGTGCAAACGAAAATGCATGTGTTTATAGTAAAGGTACAACACTACACACTACTGATGCACGCTCGGAGAGTCTTCCTCGCCTTGCCGTGGTGGTTTGGCCAGAGGAGCAGTCAGCAGCAGCAGCGTGAGATAAGCCACAGAGCCATCGAATGCAAACAGCGATTCTTGATTTGGAAATTCAAGCGATAACACGATTTGACCGTTAACCTCCAAGTCTGCGCCCGCGCCGGTTGATGTTGAGTTGTCTTATTTTAAAATGAAAATGTAGGCCGCCGATTTTGCACTTACCACCGAAGGATGCAACTTTTTTCCCGGGACTGGGAGGAGCAAGTCACTCGAAAGCTTCAGCACTGGATGGATCAGAAATTTTGCATAATGTTATTCATGCCAGCGAAGAAAGTGTATGCCAAACATAAAAACGGCCAAGACAGGAAGATCGACGGGTCTCCTCGAACACGTAAATACAGAATCGTCCCATTCGGTGTGGAGCTCCGCAACTCCGGTAGCACGAAACCATCAGCCCAAACGGCTTATTATCAGCTCGCTGTATAATTCGACTACGTGTGGCTCGATTCTACTTGGGTGTTTTTTTATTTGCTTTCTCATCGTGTTGATTACGGGTCGATTCAGAACGATGGTTTTTTTTTGGGACACGCGAAGCACTTCTCGTGTTAGCTAAAACTTTACGAAAGGGATCCTCTGCAAAAATTATGATAAATATTTCATAAATACAAGTTTAGAAAGTGCCGGTTGATGAGTTGAAACAATGAACACCTTTTTATAAATAATATTTTGATGATGAATGAATACACTGCTTTTGATTTTTTGGGAAATAATGACGGCTGATTGCACGTCAACACGAAATTTTTGAAATGCTTCCAGTTTACTTCTACTTCATTTGCATACCATTTCGAATTCCATTTCCAATTACATTTCCAATTCCATTTCCAAATCTATTTCCAATTCCAATTCCATTTCCAATTCCATTTCCAATTCCATTTCCAATTCCATTTCCAATTCCATTTCCAATTCCATTTCCAATTCCATTTCCAATTCCATTTCCAATTCCATTTCCAATTCCATTTCCAATTCCATTTCCAATTCCATTTCCAATTCCATTTCCAATTCCATTTCAATTCCATTTCCAATTCCATTTCAATTCCATTTCTAATTCCATTTCCAATTCATTTCAATTCCATTTCCAATTCCATTTCAATTCCATTTCCAATTCCATTTCCAATTCCATTTCCAATTCCATTTCCAATTCCATTTCCAATTCCATTTCCAATTCCATTTCCAATTCCATTTTCCAATTCCATTTCCAATTCCATTTCCATATTCCAATTCCATTTCCATTTCCAATTCCATTTCTCAATTCCATTTCCAATTCCATTTCCAATTCCAATTCCATTTCAATTTCATTTCCAATTCCATTTCCAATTCCATTTCCAATTCCATTTCCAATTCCATTTCCAATTCCATTTCCAATTCCATTTCCATTTCCAATTCCATTTCCAATTCCAATACAATTACAAAAACTAAAAATATTAAAATCCCATGACTATCGAGTGAAACGTGAACATAACAATAATAATACACTTAAAAAAATCGTCACGTTACTTGCACCTGAACACGTAACCAAATCTTCTTTAGTAAAATCAGGTGAACATTACGTGCCAGTGAATTGTACACCAAGACTGGCTAAATTTTAGGCCCCATTGCATTCTCTCTGAAATGATATTATCAAATTTACCCATCAAAATGATGACTATTAAACAAAAATCATCTGTATCTCGGTAACGGATGGACGTACAAATCAATACAAATCTTTTCTCTTCGTTTCTAATGAAAATTCGCATTTTTTCCAAACGCTGCACACCTCCGGAGTCAACTTCCTTGGCACATTTGTTCCAGATTTTGGTCATCTGAGTCGCGTCTCGAGCCGTTTTTCCACTTTTCTCAAGCTTCCGCTTCATTATTGCCCAAAATCTCTCGATTGGCCGGAACTGCGGGCAGTTGGGTGGGTTTATGTTTTTATCGATGAAATCTACGTTGTTATCGCGGTACCACTGGATGACTTCCCGGCTGTAGTGGCAACTCGTCAAATCTGGCCAAAACTTCACGGGACCTTTATGGGCTTTAATGAAAGGTAGTATGTGGTTTTTGAGGCATTCTTCCTTGTTCAGCTTCAAGTCCACCGTCTCATTCGTCACAACACTTTGGTCTTTGCTCCGAAGCTGCATATCCCTTGCCTTATCATCAGTTTTTTGGCAAATTTGTTCATAAAAGCAACTTAAGAATTTTTGGCCAGGAAGTTGTCCGAAATCCATTTTGACGTAGGTTTCATCGTCGATGAGCCGGCATCCTTGGTACTTCGTCAAAACCTGCTGGTACAATTTCCCAGCTCGAGTTTTGGTGACTAAACTTTGCTTCAACGTTCTGTTTGGTTGCTTGCTGGCTCAATAAGAACGATTTCCTGCTCGCAAACGTATTATTCGAACGGTACTGCGAGCAGCAGCGTATTTTTGTGCGATTTCATTTTCTGATAGTCCAGGGTTTGCTCTGACGGTTCGCAACACCTTCTGGTTCAGCTTGCGGTCATATGTTCCACTACGATGCATACCTTGAGGCACTCGATCCACGCTCTTTCGCTCCCTGAAATGTTCGAGCACATCGTACACGGTTGACTTGGCGATTCTCAACGTATTTGCGATTTTTATTGCGGACCACGTTGGGTTATCAACGTGGGTGTGCAGAATTTTTTCTCTCCTCTCGGCTTCCATCTGGAATAAATTTTGACTCACTGCACGAAACATCGTGAAATACCACAAAAAGTGGGCGCGTAAGTAAACAAATCGCTGTGAAAGAATTCTTGCAGTGGTCATTTTCCGTGCCGCTGCAACTCAATAAGTGATTCCGGATTCTAACTGGACAGTACTTTAGGTCTAAAACTCTTACACTCTCCAAATCATTTCACTTTTGATTAAACGAACTTGAGCTCTATCTATCGGACTAATGATTCAATGTTTAAATCATGATGGGTTGCCAATTTATTACTGTCATTGTGAAGATTTAAAATACATCATCTAGAAACCCATCACTTTTCTACCTGCTGAAGAAGTTCGCTCAAATTTTGACTTTGTGTACTTTGCGTTTGTTCGCGTGTACCGGAGGGAATGTCTTCATCAACCCATTCTCACATCTAAGCTTGTTGCCAGAATGTGATGCTGAGCAATGAGTCAAATTTATTTCATATTTTGATGATCTGAAATCATTATTTATTTTATGTTTTTTCCCAGTCTTTTGAAGTTGGTGTATGCTATATGGTCCATCTTCTGGCAGTATCATATGCAATAAAATAATATGTTTCAGAGGTGTCCAATAGTTCTCAACGATAAACAATGCTTCACAGTTGAGCGGCAACTATGGAATCACTGTTGTCTTTGAGAGAGCCCTGTTCGCCTTCACATACATGCACGGAATCGGACTCATGCAATATTGTTAGATTACGTACAGATTGCGGAGCTGAAGGAAACATTTTCATGATTGGAAAGCAATCCGCATGCTTTTAATAAGTCCCTGCAATTGGGAACTTTATTCCATGGCTATGAAATTTTCTGAGTCCAATGCTCGTTTCTGAAGGTAAGTTCCGATAGATCAGAAGTCGGCAGAAGGATTAACGTCTAAATATTGGCAGTTCTAATTATAGATTACGTACAGCTTCATCAAATGTCCCAGGTGTTGAATAAACTGCTTCAAACCCGTCCCTTACCCTATATCTTCTACAAAACCTACAACCTCGAAACCCTTTTCCTTTAAGCTTCATAGAAGATCGCCTACAACTAAGGACCACATTAGTGGTGAGTTTAGTTGTCCGTACTGTAAGAGACGAGCTTCCCAGCTCTGAAGTTATTTCTCTTTTTGCAAGCACGGTGTGAACCCAGTTGATTATGTTCAAGTCAAAGCCTTTTTTCTTCATGGCACGAGCTATAGACGAATAGGAAGGGTTGTCGGAAGCTTTTCCAATTTCTAAGAAAGAACAAATTGCTATTTCTTTTACCAAAAAGTGTTGTTTCTACCTTTGAAACCACAGTATGCAATGGATACTTGTTCATGTAATTTGAATTGATATGATTATTCAACACTTTTTCCTTAGTCTTTAATAGGACTGATGAACGACTAATGGGTCTGTATGATTTAGGAAGTTCCTTATCTCGCCTTCCTATTTAAGGTATACAGCTAACATTCACTTGTGTCCATGGAGATGGAATATGGTTGAGTCTCAAACTTGCCTTAAAAATCTCAATTAATGGCGAGATCAACACTGCTTCGCCGTCATGAAGCAATGCTGGAAATATTCCGCCAATTTCTGAAGATTTATAAGGCTGAAAAGTTCTTAATGCATTTTCCACCTTGGCTTTCGTAGAAATAATATCAGCCAAGTCATGAACTGCGATTTTTGTTTTAACAGACATTTGGGGTGTCCTTGTAGAAATTATTTCACCTTCAAGTGATCTGTTTGAATCTATACAACCGAGCCAGGAAAATAGGTTTCCATAATCAATTTCAACGTCTCACTAGGAGTTTTTGTAAAAACGCCAACCTCATTTTTCAGATGTCCAAGTTCAATCGTATGATCCTTTGCAAGAGCCGTCTGTAGTTTTGCGACTTCCGGAGTATTGCTTATGTTTTCACACGTTAGAACCCAGGATCTTCGTTTGGATTTTCTTATTTCTTTGTTGTGCTCAGTAAGTGCATTCTTATAAGGGTTCCAATTTGAGCTAGATTCAGTTTCTCCGCCACATCTCGAACTGAACTGTTGGGATTCCTCTTGACAGCTTGAACTACCCGCTTGTTATCCTTAACACTATACGGAGATCCATTTTTGCCACTTTTTTTCTTTTCAATCGATTGTCAAACGTTCGTAGTACCGATTTAAATTTAGAATGTACCATTCCCAGCTTCCTGCAGATGGCACGATGAGAAAGATCCGGATTTTCGAGGTACGTGCGCCAAATTTCTTTGTGCCGCTGCTGTTCTTCCGACTCCATCTTCGCAACGATTGCACATCTGCAAGTGAAACTTACACAGCGTAAATAAAAACACGTAGAACTAATTCCACCCAAAATTTCAATACGGGTAAAAAGTTACATACCATTTAAAAGTGGTGCAATTTGATTACGTACGACCTTTAGACGAATCCATGCACCACCTCAGTCGCTCTAGATCGCACAGAGGTGGCCATCGGTACGGAACATTGTTGATGATGGAGAGTCTTGGGCGCAGTTTAACCGTCACCAGGTAGTGTTCAGAGTCATTGTTAGCACCACGATAGGTTCTGATGTCGATAATATCGGAGAATTGCCATCCATCAATGAGAAGTAAGTGCTACGAATTGCCATGTTCTTGGAGGCGGGTCGTAGGCCGTTGTCGTTCCAATTTTCAAACTTCCAATTGTCGGTTTAAACTTCTCCTCCTGGCCGGTCAGAAAACCGACGCTCAATATATCAATCGCCCGAAGGCGCACGAACGTTTGAATGCGCAGGGATACGCATGAGATCGCATTGCCTTGTTGATTTTCCGTTGCTAGATTGTCTACAGCTTGGCTCACAGGGCCTAACACGAGCCCCCTACATTCTGGAGGACCAGGGCTTACCTTCCGAAAAGCTACGGGTTCTGCATTGGCATTTCCTCCCATACAGTGCTAAATAGCTAGATTCAAGTGCCAGTCCTCACCGAGGGTGGTGTTTATTGATGGGCGCCCAGGAGATAACATAACACCAGAGTTTCCTACCGCCCAAGCACATATATCATAACTGTTTGTTTCAATCAGTCCAAGGCGACTCTGAAGCGTTGTTAAAATTATTATGTTTTCAGAAAAACCACCATTACACTTAGTGAGCGCCTCCAACAGCATCCTTACGGTTGGTTTAAATCTGTTCAAATCGGGTATTTGTATTATCAGAAATTTTCCGGGAGGTCTGCAAAGTACTCCTCCATGGCGTCCATGATTTTCTTTCCTGATTTTTTTTATTGACGAGCCATCTTTTGAGGTTTAGGAACGGATAATAGTAACAGAATCACCGCATTTCTTCCATTTTTCCCGCATTTGCTTGATGTCGCTGACTGCCCCCTGCATTGAAATTGTCCAGTATTTTTGGGTTGGTCGAAATTCTGGGCAATTTGGAGGATTTACTGGCTTGGGGACAAAATCGATCTTGTTGACAGCATAATATACCAGCACCATCATGGAGTAGTGGCAGCTGGCCAAATCGGCCAAAAAGATGACGTTGCCCCTATGCTTGCGCGTGAACAGCAATACACGTTTTTTTTTAAGGCATTGTTCGATGTAAACTTGGGATGTCATCGTCGAGGTTGTGACGAATGGTTGCGTTTTCAGGTCACAACTGCAAATCGCTTGCCAAATCATGGCCGTCATCGTGAACCTGTCGGCAAACACGACCTTGAATCTTCCCGGCACATCCCCACGTCTAGTCCCGATGTAAAACTTCTGACCGGGAAGCTGTTTAAAATAGAGTTTGGCGTTTGTTTCGTCATCGATCAAAGTGCAGCCCTTGCGTTTCGTCAAAACACGGTCGCACACGCTTTTTGGCCACGGAACTCTGCTTCATGTGCCAGTTCGGATGTTTACTGGCGTTGTACCTTCATGCATCCTTCTCTGGCAAGGATGCTCTGCATCAGTGGTGCTCATCCTGAGGCCCGCGGGCCGCATGCGGCCCGCCGAGGCGGCAAATGCGGCCCGCGATAGCATTTGAGAAATATGAGAACTTCATTGAATATGTAGCTATTTGCTGTTCGATTTGAGTTGCATTTCTTACTGTGCAATAATTGTGATTCTCATAGTTTTATGTGAACAATTTTTACCGTGCTTGTTACACAGATGATGAATGACCAAAAAGGCGGGATAGAAAGAAAGAATGCAGTCACCATTCAGTGTCTGTTGTCAATTGGTTCCGTTCTGTAGTCGCGTGCGTAGTTCTGAGAAGTTTCGAGCAATTATTCAGTGAAAATGGAAGCCAGCACTAGCAAAAAACGGAAAGTGGCTGATGAAGGACGTGTTTTCCCGGAGAAGTGGTCTGAAATGTTTTTCTTTACGTGCATTATTAAAAAACCGGTGTGTATGATTTGCAACGAAGCTGTTGCAGTTATGAAGGAATTTAATGTGAAGCGTCACTACGAGTCGAAACGTGCGTCAAAAATGGATAAATATGTCAAAACGAGTTGTGTACAAAGTCAAGTTTCAATATCGCAGAAAAACTCGCTTCCCATTCGAAGCCTTTTTCTGATGGCGAGTTTGTTAAGGAATGTATGGAAGCTGTGGTTCAAATGATTTGTCCCGAAAAAAGTCGCATCTTTGCGCAAGTGAGTTTGTCGCGGGCGACCATCACCAGGCGGGTTGAAGACATTGCTGAAAATCTTGTGTTGAATTTGAAGGAAAAAGTTGCCAGCTTTGAATTTTATTCAGTGGCGCTGGATGAGAGAACGGATATATCTGACACAGCTCAATTGGCAGTTTTTATCCGCGGCATATCTAAGAAATTTGAGGTGACTGAGGAATTGGCAAGCCTTTTCCCCATGAAAAGAACGACGAAAAGTTTGATCTACCGCTGAAGAAAATGTCCGGAGTTGGTACCGATGGAGCTCCCGCTATGTGTGGTATGTATTTTGTTTTCCATCTTATTTAAATTATTCAAGCTTATACCGCAGTGTAAAGACGTGCAAGCTCCTTAAAATTCTTGCCTAAAATGTTGTGCTATTTTTAACGTCGCCTTTTGACAGTACTGGCATTATAACATTTATTATGGACATTTGATGTATTTGGCGCTGGCATCAGGCCGTTAGTTTATTTACTTCTTACTTGAAGGGTTGCATAAAAATTGATGCAAAATATTCAGCTTTATCAGATTTACGGCCTTGGAAAATTTAGTACCAAGGATGGTGTTAAATTTTAGGTATTTTTCTTCATACATTTATGTATGTTTAAATTTATTTATTCATTTATGAATTATGTTTGAGCTTGTTTGTCTGTTCTCTGTGCTTAATCATTTTGTTACTGAAAAAAATGTTTATTCATAGGAAAACATGAAGGTGCAATTGCCCATCTTCGAAAATTACCAGAAGTGTCAGAGCAATTCTCCCAGTACCATTGCATCGTGCACCAGGAGAACCTCTGCGCAAAAAGCGTGGGATTCAAAGATGTCATGAAAGATGTCATCAAAATAGTTAATTTCATCCGATCGCACGCATTGAACCATCGCGAATTTCAGGCTCTTCTAGTAGACACGGATGCAGAATATGGTGACGTACCATATTATACTGAGGTACGTTGGCTGAGCAGGGGATAGGTGCTGCGACGCGAATTTGATCTTCGGAAAGAAATCGTCGAATTCATGGAGAGCAAAGGTAAATCAGTAAAGTTTTTCGATAATGCGGGGTGGGTGACAGATCTGGCTTTCCTGACTGACATTACAACGCACCTGAACGATTTGAATTTAAGTCTCCAGGGTAAAGGCAAATTGGTGCACAGCATGTTTAATCAAATCAGTACATTTGAAAACAAACTCGTGTTGTGGGAGAAACAGATGAAAATTTAAATTTTGCCCATTTCCCTACTCGGAAAATGCAATGTGACGTTGACTAAAAATACGTTGACGCACTCCGAACAATGAAAAATGATTTTCTCGTAGATTTGGAGATTTCAAAGCGCATGACAAAATTCTAAAACTTTTTTCTGCTCCATTCAGTGTTGATGCTGAACAAGCCCCAGATAATATCCAAATGGAACTAATTGAGTTACAGTGCGACACGGAACTGCGAGAAAAATTTGATCGACATGATTTGTTGGAGTTCTATGCCAAATTTGTTCCGGAAGAGCGCTTCCCAGAGCTGCGAAATCATGCTCTTTTCGTAGCTTCTTTGTTTGGATCCACATACATTTGTGAACAACTGTTTTCCGTGATGAAGCAAGTAAAGTCAAAAGCAAGAAATAAGATAAGTGATGAACATTTGGACAATTCATTGCGTATTTCGACCTCTAGCATGAAGGCTGATCTCGATAAGCTTGCTCAAGAAAAGTGTAAGTGAATTATATATTAAAATTTTGTTGTTTGTAATTTTTTTTATTTTGGAAGAAAGAGCATTGCTTTACATTTCAGGTACATCAACTAGTAACGTGTCCTCAACATAAGCTGTTTTTATTAATTATTTTTTTGTGCACAATATTTTTTCTTTTCTTCTTCGAGTTCCATTTATTTGTGAACGCGATCGACTACTTTGATCAAACTTGCACCAGTTCAAGCTAAACAATGCATTAGGTCCTAAGTGACAATGAGAGACTCTCTTTGCCGACTTTCTCTTTGCGTTCCTACGGCTATGTAAGTATATGTTCAAGTATTTCCTACATACAGTACGGTAGTATAAAGTGTGATTAAGGATCCAATACGTCGAAAACATCAGCAAATCGTTTTATAGACAAGCTATTAACCAAAGAGAAAGTCGACGAAGAGAATCTCTCAATGTTACTTAGGACCTAATGCATTGTTTTGCTTGAGTTGTTCTCCTTAGAAGTGTAAACAAACCATTGTCAAAGACTTTAGATTTCCAACACTAGGGGCGTACCAACTTACTTTTAGCAAGCCTTTAAGTGTCCCGCACATGAATTTGATCAACAAATGATATCTATTTGTAATCACACATATTTTCTATGTGTATAAGCAGGCCACTTATACTTTTCCTTTGGTAAATGAAATTCATTTTTTGTTTCTCGGAAGATTTGGTTTATGTGTGAATAAATGAATATTTTGTAGAATTTTACATGGATTTTTTCTAATAAATATGTGTGGATTGTTTCCCGTACAGAATCCAAATTTTCACCATTTCTACTTTCAGTTTGCTGTTTTAGGCCCATGGAGCAAAAGAAAGCCAGTTTGTGTGTGTGCCCGCAAATGATGTCTCCATAATTTTATTCTATGAAAAGTTCTCACACATTCCTTGAGATATTCCTTCAGACAATTCTGTAGGTATTCTTCAGGAGTTTATTGTCATTCCTCCAGGAATTGTTTAAGAAGTCTCTGCTGACATTTCATCGGAAGTTTTTAAAAAGTTTCGTACAATACAATATCTGAAACTCATTTATGTGTTTTTGACTAACATTAGCCTTAGATTGTAGTTAGTTTAACATGTATGTTTAGTATAAGTTTTTTTTCTGTGTGTGTGTGTTTTTCTTTCTCTTTCAAAAATGTTCAAATGAAAAGAAAACCAAAAGTTGTATAGTTTTAAGTTTTTTACAATTTAGAATATTAAATAAATGTGTTATGTAAACCATACTTTCAATTCCCACCCATCTCCCTATCCGTTAAATTGTTATTCCTATTAACCTCGAGACGGCCGCGAGTAATCGGCTCTATTCCCCTAACATTAGATTTAAGATACATCATGTATACAAATATGAAAACTTGGCTCTGTAAAGTTGATTCGATTGAGCCTGTACAAATAAATGATTAATAAAAAAAATACAATATCTGGAGGAATCCCTGAATTTGTAATGTTTTGAGGTTCTCAAAGAATCCTTAAAGAGCGCCTGATAGAACTACTCACAAACGATTAGGTAATTCCTGAAATATTTTTGAAGAAAATCCTGATTTTCTGGAGAAATCTAAGGAGAATTTGTTGCATGAATTCCATGATCTCATATATTAAATTCTGAACCGTAAGTTTCAGAGTACCTAAAGGGGCTATTCATATACCACGTACATTTTTTGGGGTCTAAGCTCCACTCGAAATTTAAAAAATACATATATGAAGAAAAGTCTACGAAGGGGAAGGTGGGTGGGTCTGAGATATTCACAAATGATTCTACGTTTAGGGAAGGTCCATTAATTTTGTCACGCAGTAAGGGGGGGGGGGGGCGTGACAATCCATACAAAAAAAATTGAAGGTCCATACAAAAAACGTGACAAGGGGAGAGGGGGGCTATGTAAAGTCACTTTTTGCGTGACATAGTTAATGGACGTTTCCTTATGAACAGGCCCCAAGAGATAACTCCACAAATTTCGCAGAATTTCCCGCAGAGATTTTTACAGAAGTACTGTTTCTTTATTTTACAAGTATTTTTACATTCACGCAGAGGAATTTCGAGAAGTTAGAATGATGTTCTCGATAGTTATTTTCGCTATTCGAAGCACAGCTTTTGGAAATCCCGAACATGTATAATCAGCTGAAGTCTCGCTAATGGTGCTCTTTGAAAATATTTGTAAGGATGGTCACCTAAAACCCCGGATGGATTTCGGAGTTTCTGATTTGAAGAAGACTTCTTCGAAAGAAGTCAGAAATATATTTCGGGGTAGCAGCAGGAGAAACGCTTGGATCCAAAACTCTAGATGATACCAGGAAGGAGGATTTCTACTCGATCTGATGTGCTTTCTATACCGAGTTGATTAAGCAGATCATTAAGCGCTTCGATCCAACCGAACTAGTTCTGACTACTGCATCGAGCGTTGACCCTGAGAAGTTGCATACTTTGAAGGAGTTCAACTCGATTATTAAACAATATCCGAACTTCTTTGAAAGCGATGAGAAACAAGATATCGAAAATGAGTATCTTGAGCTGAGGACGGCAATCATCTGCTAGGTCATCGAGGTGGAAGAATCGGATGACTTGGAAACTTGTTGAAGAAAACTGCTGTTATTTCAAACAAGCACCTGAAAAGCTTCCATTATGCTTTTACAGCACACAGTTTTGAGTAAAGATATTTGCCAAGATTTGCCAAGAAAAATAATGTGGCAACTCTGCCACTAGCTAGGTTAACTGACTGCATAACCAATAACTGACTAGCAGTGGTTGCCTAGCAAAAGGCGATAGACTCTTCAGCTACCTATCCAGGGGTTGTTCATCAGAGCACCCTCCACCCTCCACTACATTTGAAGTCTGTGATAGGAAAACAATTGTTTAAGAATTGAATTATTTTCAATAGTTTAATGTTGAAAATCAAATGGTTTCTATTTTGGAATCAATGCTAGAAATATTTCCAATCAATTGGGACAAACATTTTAAAAATGTTTGGAAAAACACCTGAAGTATTAACGCTCAAAACCTGACCGCTTTACGTAACGGTCGCAATAGGTCTTTTTGTTTTTAATTGTACCTCTGTGTAGAAACAAAGACGTAGTCTACGTCAAAAAAAGAAGAAGAAAAATAGCCAGCAGATCATAAAGCTACAATGTTTATCTCACACACAAAAAAGAAGTGATTGATGTCGCCCAAATCATCCCAAACACAGCACTAACCCGTCCAACGAGTTTGAAACTGAAATCGAAACCTTCTATTCTTCCAGAGAGCACACTGACCGCAAAGACCTGCCAAAAAAAAACCTTACTACCTAAAAAGACGATGACGATGAGAAACGAGCCACCCAACAGCCCAACGCTTCATAGCTCATAGCTAATTCAAGCTCCCCATTTATCTCATTCTATGGTCGTCTTGGTCATCGTCATCGTTGTCGTCTTCTTGGCCAAATGTTTTGATTGGCCATTTGATGAAAATTCTTTCCTAGCCACAGAACCAGACTGTCTGATGGGTGTTTCGGGGGGCGATGTGGCTGGCGGACGACACACAAATCTCGACTATCCAAATGAAGACGAAATCCTAAAAAGCACTCACCACCCGTTCCAATATGTTAGCTGGACTCGACAATGGAGCGAAGAATGTGCGTAAATAATCTGCTCGTTCTGCTGCTTCTTTTCTCTTCCCCCGACGGCTCTGCCCACTGCCCGAGCGACCCGAACCGCAACCGCACCTGAGCTTCTTTCGGTCGGATTGTCTTGTGGTAAATCTTACTCGGATTGGCTAACAAACAGGTAACACGTGTTCCTTGTCGTTCGACGGAACGGAGCTCTTATTTTAACCGGGGACTCCAAATCTTCGGTTTGAGATGAGGATGACGACGACGACGACCAAGAAGATCATCAGCCACAACGAAAGAAAGAGAAAACAACATCCCGAGTTCTAGAAAGAAGATTTGAATAATCGTATCGAAAAGGAATGAAACGCACAACGTACCTACTTCTTTCGAAATTTAAAGTAGGTACCAACCACAACACGCAGTTCAAGATGCCCGGATCGAAGGGTTTAAGAGGATGAAAAATTGCTTTGATTTATTGTTCGCGGGAAGAATAATCGATTTTACTTTCCTTGGGATTCTTCACGGCTGTTGTTTACTTTATTAAGGAAGGTTTACAGCTCCTATTCACGTGCCCGGGTTGAGAGCTGAGGGCAACTGTCAGTTTTGACATATAATTCATTTATGGGGAGTTGATACCTTTTTAACCGGGGAGGAGGATTCCCATCTACAGTACAGACATAATAGTATTTTCGGATGACTGAGTTTCCTGATTAGTTTTCTACATGACATTTCAAGCTTATAAGTTTAATGCCTTAACTCGTTGTTCCAATGAACTTTCCCAGTATTAAATTGAGAGTTTATATATTTACATTGTAATCTTACTCCATGCCAAAAAGAAGTCAAGAAGATTCCCTACTCGAAACTTCTACAAAAATAAGCGAACTTAAAGAATATGCACAGTAAAAAGTAGTCAACGAAAAAGTAGTGTTATTTAAAGAAACACAAGGGAAAATCATCAGTAAAAAGTGTATTTAAAATTTAACCAAAATACAAATATACAGCATATGTTGTTTAGTCAATTGCATGTGGTGTGCTAGTGACTTTTGTTTGACACCTTCCATAAGTTTCTGTACAGTGTCTTCGTGCTCTATTTTTGCATTCTTTTGCCAGTTGCGCCTGAAATTTAGCTCATCAATCGCTATGCCATTCGTTTCGGCATGGTTTTATAACCAAACCACAATACATTTGGGTCGGACAGATTTCTGGTGAACTTTGTGTATTGAACTATTTCTAGACAATATTTACATTATTAGCAATGTAAAGCCCGATTCAAAGTAAATTTGGACGCATTCAAGTGATCATAACTCAAGCATTACACAATATACACGGTTGATCAAAACGTCAAACAAAAGGGTATTCATTCAGCTTTCAAACTTTATACAACAACTTATTACATTTCACCGTTTCGAACGAACTGCCATCATGATCTGCACAGTCGCTGATGACACTGGACCGGTAAACTTATTCCACTTTAAACGCATTTGTTGTGCATTTGTCACTACTTTACCACATCCTCAATGTTTTCGCTTGACGATTGCCCAATATTTTTCGATCGGTCTGAACTCAGGGCAATTCGGAGGATTAATCTTTTTGGCGACGAAATTAACATTGTTTGCAGCATACCACTCTAGTACCTCCTTCGAGAAGTGGCAGTTTGCTAGATCCGGCTAAAACATAAAGTTGGACTTGTGTTGCCGATTGAAGGGTAAAATCCGCTTTTTCAAACACTCTTTAATGTAAACCTTCGACGTCATTGTGTGAGATGTGATGAAAACCTTGGTTTTAAGGCCACAACAGTAGATTCCTTGCCAAATCATTAGTTTCCGAGCAAACTTATCACCAAAACAAATTTATACTTTGAAGGGACATCCCACGACCACTTGCCAGGTAAAATTTTTGACCGGGTATTTGTTTATAATCCATTTTGACATATGTTTCGTCAACCATTTAAAACCAACCATCAAATTTCGTCAAATCTCGTTCGTAAAGTAATCGTGCTCACTTTTGGACCACTAAGTTTTGTTTCAGGGCGCAATTCGGATGTTTATGGGCACAAAAAGACTGATACCCTTCTCTAGAAAAGGGTTTATGATAGATGCGCTGTGCTCTATCCACACTCAGAGTATGCTTGTAGCGTTCGATTACAAGACCGGTTGACATTGGAAATTATAACACTTTTGCTTTTTTTGAAGCAGATCACGAAGGATTCTCTAGATGTTTGTGCACAATTATATTTCTTTTCTCAAGTTCCGTAATTCCGAGATGCGTCGATCAATCGAGAAAAACATTTCACTAAATTCTTCGTCAACGAAACGTCAACAAATGCCGGTCAAACGTGTTTTGTTCCAACCACCAGGGACGCAATGGTGTATTAAACCGTGCGTCCAGAACAAAGTAATTTGATTAGAGCTTTATTGATTAATCTTCTCAATCATTCAAGAGCCTGGAGCATCATGAAAAGCATCAAAGGCTCAATTCATTTTTCATCATAACATTTAATTTAAAATTGCCCTTCTAAACATTAACTACAATATTCATAAAAGACTGGCATGTGGTTATAAGCAGTATAAGATTGTATTTAAATATTTTGTTTAGTGGTATTATGATTAGATAAGCCGTTTATGTCAGGAATCATTGAACCGAACTCTTCGATCACTACAATTGCTCTCTTTGAAATGTAACTAGAACAGTATAAAGAAATTCTTAAACATGTCTTATAGAACAATATCACTTATTTAAATTTTTATTTTGAATATTCGGAATGGTCTATTCTGTTTTCAGCTTGTCCAGGACTAGTAGGATATTAACACACATCTAATTTGAATTTTTGTTTCTGTAACAATTCACTGGTATCAGATATATTTTGTGCACACGCATATCATGTTCTCGTATTGACTTTCTCTAGCCGCTTTTTACATTTAATTTTTGTAATTTGTTAATTGTAAATCTTGTTTACATCCGTCGAGCCTAAATTTGCATAACAGCATTGTGATCAATCACCAGACGCCATTTTTGTGTGTACGACTCACACGCACACTAGAGCGCCTACCCTAACGACTCATGACTTTCGTCAACTTCGTCGTGATCAACGGTTTACTTCTATCTTACTGAATGGAAGACAGTGACCAAAAATCGATATGTTTTCGATCCTCCATTGAAAGATCACCTGACTGTCTGATCTTGGAGATTGAACGCCAGACGGCTCACTGGGGTGCCATTGTATACAGTCATCGCTTGACCAATTGAAATGCAGAACCAGCTTCGCAAGTTCCCTTGTGTATCCGAAAATTGGTCGTTCGTGATGTGCAAAACGGTGAATTGCACCGGGCTGTCGCTAAGAAGTACAGTATCAGTAAGGCAGCGGTTGGCAAAATTCTTCTGAAGCTTAAAACGTTTGGATCAGTGGTGGATCGCCGGAACGGAGAACGGACACCAAAATCATGGATGTTCGTCAAGAAGAACCCGAAGGTAACTGTCCGCGAGATCCAGGAAACCCTTCAGTTATCAGTTTCCGGTCGAACAGTTCGTCGTTGTCTCGTAGCACAGGGGTTGCATAGCAAACTTGCCCGGAAGCGCCCATTTATCAGCAAAGCAAACAAAACCAAACGGCTTAAGTTTGCTAAGGAGCATGCTGATAAGCCCCTAGAGTTCTGGAAAACGGTTCTCTGGACGGACGAATCAAAATTCAAGCTATTTAACCGAAAGCGGCGGGTTCGTGTTTGGTGCAGATCGGGAGAGGAGCTTCAGGAGCGCCACATCCAAGGCACGATGAAGCATGGAGGAGGAAATGTGATGGTCTGGGGGTGTTTTTCGTGGGGTGGAGTGGGAAGCATTGTGAAAATCGACGGGATAATGATGGCAGATTCTTACATCAACATCCTGCGAGAAAATCTGGAGGTTTCGCTGATCCAGACGGGCCATGAAGAGAAGTTCGTATTCCAGCAGGACAACGACCCGAAGCATACTGCCAAGAATATATAATGAACAGCTACTGAATACACGAATAAGTAGCCCCGGACGAGCGGCGGGGACTGTTTAGGATGTGCGGGGACTGAACAGTTGTTGGACTCTGTTGAGTTACTTCCAAAAACCCACAAATATCCGAAAGCAGCCCTGACAAAAGCGAGCCACCCCGCGTTTTAAAAATAAGAGTAAAAGTTCAAGCCTTCAGCCTTCACCCATTTAAGCGTCTGTTTTCCATGTTAGGAGCGGCTCAAAACAGCGTCTGTTCTCCATGTTAGAAGCGGCTGAGTCAACGTTTTGTTAGGGCGCCCAGAACTCTAAATACAAAAGCCGAAAGTCCTGGTGGTGCTTTAGACTGTTAAACAGCAGCATCACGATGGTCCTCCTGCAAGATAGTGGGGTTGGTTGTGGGCCATGCGAGCTGACACCATTAAAAAGGAATTGCAACGAATAATACACAAGGTAGAAATTCGAACCGGAACAATCGGCATGGACATAGGCTACGTAAATAATCTTTCCAGAATTACCAGATAAATAAACAAGGTCCAAATGGGGGTTTCAAAAGGAAAAATACATTATCTTTTTAAAACCTTATATAAACATTCCGTAATGCTATCAGTGCATGCAAATTATAACTTTATTTCAGCTTTTAAAAGTGCAATGAAGCCTTGACTAAATATTGCTAAATGCTTCCTTCATGCATTAACTACACCTTGTCTAAAGCAGTAATTATGCTTTAGCAAAGGTAAACAAAAAGCTAGTAAACTTTGCTGATACCGAGAAGTGACAAAAATATTGAACGCGCTGATCCTGTCATGGACCGAAAGGTGAAAAGAATATTAACGAAAAACCCAAATCTCTCCATTCGAACGGTGGCTCGTAAAATAGGGATGTCGCCTGGTTTTGTCCAAAAATCAAAACAACGTTTGGGACTTAAGTCGTACAAAGTAAAAACAGTTCCAAATCACAACGACAAACAGAACTTGGCAGCAAAATCACGGGCTCCACGTTTCTACTGCGAATATTTGACGAAGTTTTCATGCGTTGTTATGGACGATGAAACTTATGTCCTGGAGGATTTCAAGCAGCTTCCAGGGCTGGCTTTTTATTCGGCTAAAGCCAAAAATGCTACATTTCCCAAAAAATACCTTGTGTGGCAAAAAGAGTAGATCGTTCGTCACTACAGGCACAATCAACAAGGAGATCTATCAAAAAGAGTGTCTGCAGAAGCGATTCCTACCCGTTATCAAAAGTCACAAAGAAAAACCTTTGTTCTGGCCCGATTTGGCATCATGCCACTATGCTAAAACTATGATAGAGTGGTACCAAGCAAATCAAGTGAACATTGTACCAAACACCTCAAACCCGCCAAATTGCCCAGAGCTACGACTAATCGAGAGATATTGGGCTCTGATGAAGCGGAAGCTTTCTGAAAAGAAGCAAGGAATCAAAGACATCAAACACTTCCAGCAAATTTGGACAAAGACGGCTTCTAAGATTTCTGAAGAGTCTGTACAAACCCTTATAATTTTATGCAAATACCGAATAACTATGTTTTGTCTTCACGAATTGTTAAAACACATCCCATGAATCTGAAATAAACAACTACGACGGAAATATAATGCGAAATTTATGTTTTATTCATGTTTTGAGGTGTCCGGATGATTGCGGATACAGACCTTATTAAAACTATAGTGGCACCCCTTTCCACTTTAATTCTGCTTTAATGGGGTGTATAATACAGTTTGGCTTTACATCCCATAAAGCGGACATAATGCTGCAATATACAGCTCTACGGTTACTTGGGATCCCTGTCCCTGTTAACATTCCATTACCTGTGACACATATGTGGGGTCGTAGAGCTCTCTGCATCTCCCTTAAGTATGTGTTGAACTAACATCCCCTCCTACTATCGCACAGTCGCAAAACGTGATCAGGGTTGACTTTGTCAAACGGGCCTGTTCATAAACCACGTAGACAAAATTTTGAAAATCTCAGATTTGGAATTTATACATTTTTTTGAAATTTTGTATGGAGCGTAGACTTTGGTCAAAGAACATTCGTGCATTGTATGAAAACAATAGAAAAGGGCTACGAATATTTTGTCATAAAATTAAAATGAAGCGTCTCTCTGGCGGTTGCATGATCTGCATGACAGATCTACTTTCTCGACTCGAAATCTAATTGAAAAAAAAAAGCGCAACCACCACGCATGTCTTCCCAAGACATCATCTGTCTAAAGTTAATGGTTTTCGAGTTTTCGATTTTTGTCGCGAAATTTGTCCATTCGTACCATAGTGCCACGTGGAATTCTAGACAAAATCGTCAAAAGGTCGAAAGGAACAATTGTAAACAATGACTTAAAACGTAAATTTCCTGGAAATGCCAGGTTGCTTACATCTATATCTACTACCGATGGGAAGGTAATAACTCCTTCTATCTGTTGCTGGTGCTATTTTGGTTGTGGGAGCAAACAGATCCCAGAAAAATACGCAAGAGGTCATTGTTTACACATGTTACTTTCGACCTTTTGACTATTTTGTCTAGAATTGTCCTGTGATTTTTTTTTTAAATGCTTTTGGCATGGCATTCGATCCAGTATTTTTGGAAAAAGCTGTTACTGAATCCATGGTTGATCTCACTGGGCCATGATATTAGGAGAGAACAAAAAGGTTTAATGATAGCATTTCACCAAATAGAAAGGAATATGAATGTTCCATAAAATATTCGAGACACTTGTTCTATGTACAAAATCCATGTTTACGAAACGAGCGGAAGCTAAATTACGAAAATTACTTTTCAGTGTACCACGACTTTTTATGAAACGATTCATTTTCAGTCAGATTTTTTGAAACGCCTAATAGGATTGGTTGTTGTCACCAGGAACGGTAACATGGCATATAAAAGTGAATTAAACTGTAACTTGATGTATGGAAGAGTGATTTTCAGTAAAATTGTTGATGAATTTGTTTTCGTAAAGTACAGTTAAGTTCTAGTAAGTTAGCAAATATGTCTATATGTCGCTATGTTGAAAAACTGGAAGGATGAGACTGGTTCACATTCACATAGAAACTTCAAAGGGCCAGTCGAAAATCTGTCTATTGCTAGTCTCCCCTTTGTTACTAACATACAATTTGTTACATGCAGCCAAGCACGGCCCTAGACTCAAACCACTAGATCACGCAACATACCGAAAAGACGCACGCCTTGAAAGGGTCAATCCTAGATCGTCCCAAGAAGGCGAGAAGAAGACCCGCCAATCTCAACTAATAATGGCATTAACTTCGAGATTAGCCGTGGTCGATAAGCATCCCAGAACACAGCCAAGCATGCGGATTCCCCAACCGGGAGCCACCGAACCGAAGCATAATGATAGCACTATGGCCCATCGGCTAACGGCGCGCGGCTTGACTCGGCTCGTTGGATGATAATATAATATTATGGAATGGCCGAACGAACCATCCTGAACTTTTGTGTCCGCGCACCTGAGCTGAGCGCGAGTTTGGTGTCTATCAAAGCCCCATTAGAACACCTTTTCGAGACCTCAGTCAATGGACCAATCGGACTCATCGATCGATGGGGGTGCGGATGTGCTATAAAATAATTAACTTGAAAACACGATGATGGGTCGAAAGAACTATGCTGCCGCGACCGAAGCGACGACGACCCACGGGTGAGAATCTATTAGAACCCGGAGCAAATGTTCTTCCAAAGTGCCTTCCCGGAGTCAAAACTTTTAGTCAACATCAGCCAACGAAGAGGAAAATAGAGAGAAGGGATTCGCGCGAAAAATGTGATGATCATCGTCGTTTAATAACGATAATAACGACTGGTGGTGCTGCTGCTGCTGATGATGATGTGAAATTCTATAAAACGATAATCCCAGCTGAATAGCAGTGTCACGTCATCGTGGGTTTCGGAGAAGTTGGAAGAACTCCAAGCGACGATCGTCGGTTCGATGGCTGGAGGCTGCGGCGGTAAAGAGAATTGTGGAAAATTATCAAATTCTCTTCAGCTGGCCGTTTCCAGCCAAGAAGAACGGAATTTTGTAAACAAAAATTCCAATCCCAAGAAATCAATCTACATCGAACGAAGGACCACAGTGGTGGTGCAACTATAATTTATGCCACGCTTAATTTATCAGCAATTAATTTGCGCCATTTAAGTCGTCCAGTTACACGATGTTCGACAAGACACAAGAGCAACTCTATTTCAACCTCGGTAGGATTGCCCCAACGGACAGAAATGCAGCAGGCAATTCCAAAACGAGAAACACAGACGCATTAGTACCTCTACAAAGTTGTATCATCCTTAAATAGCAGTTCTAGTTCGATTACGATCTACACACCATCAATATCCTCCCGCTCCTCCCGGCGTTGTTACGCCGTCGATCAGCGAGCATGATTCTGCAGTCAGCGGTAGATTTCTAGCCTAAATTTTGAAAAGGGCCATTTTCCGTCATTTCGAAGTATAATGCAATGGATTTCACGAATATCTTGAACTTGTTTCATGTTTAAATGTTAACTATAAAAACCAATAAGTGATGTATTTCAACTGAGCTGGATGAAGTGAGCTTGTTTTTACCCCTTTAAAATCCACTGATGCTCCCCCTAAACTCGCCATCGCCTCACTGAGTGATTCAAGCCCCCTTAGGCGACTTCCACAGCGGGTCCCCATCGCCGCCACCAACACCACCAACAACAACATGTTTTTCATGCTTACTCAATAAAACCACGCAACTGTGGCTACTGTGACGAGTGTTGAAATGTGTGTAGCGATTTTCCTCTCGTTCTCATCGCTGATGCCTAGATTAATTCCGTCGTTGCTGCTTCGCCTCCAGGGAGCAGCACGGGAGATCAAAGCAACCGGCGCGCACGCTGCTTCACGCACAACCCGAGTACCCAAGAGCCGAAGAATGTAATCTACACCAAATTATTTATTAACTTTTATTTCGGAAACTCCACCCCTTTTCGAGAACGGAGTGAAGTTTTGATTGGCTTGTTCTTTGCTAGGCACACTTTGATCGGTCTATGGACGACTTTTAAATGCCTTTGACAGGCGGCGCACAGTAGTGTTGTGTCTGGTGATGCAGGATGAGGAGGCTAATTTTCGTTTTCTACACTTCAATTCGGTTCCTGGCCGTGGTGGGTCGGTTTTAAACGGCCATTCAACGGCTGTGTCCTAACATCTATATATGTAAGTCGA
The DNA here is from genome assembly GCA_034211315.2 of Aedes japonicus. NCBI lineage: Eukaryota > Metazoa > Arthropoda > Insecta > Diptera > Culicidae > Aedes > Aedes japonicus. The sequence goes on along the minus strand of JASCZW010000344.1, from coordinate 363,478 downwards.
GGTGAGTGGCACGAAAGATGGAGCGAATATACGAGTGATGAAAATTCGGTTGACAAATCTTTCAGATGTATGTTGAACAAACTTGAGGCACGTAAAATGTATCTGAATTTATTACACATTTATTACAAATTTACTATTTTTTTACAAATCAAATCTAATATTGAAAGTTTGAAGTATTTACTTAAATTTTGTTCAACTACTAAGAAGTTAGTTGAACTTCTTTAGAACTACAAGATGTAGTG
>JASCZW010000344.1:254313-360795 GCA_034211315.2 Aedes japonicus | reverse complement strand
CTGTTTGTCATCTCACCACTACCAACTATCTTTACTCACTTTTGAGTAGTCATACATTTGACTGATTTAAGTAAAACCCATTCAATTTTGGGTTGTTTGAAAATACCGTGTATTCTAGTTGTTTGTAAATATGTTGATAGGTTTCACTGAAGATGTATTTTAAACATGTGTTTAACATCCTAGTGCAGCAGTGAAACTATTCAGAATAGATTATGGATCCAATACAGTGACGGCTGAAAATATGTACATACCGATTATTTGAAATACTAGAATAATAAAAAAAAAAAAACTACTTAGATGTAAGATTGTGGCGCCACTCTCTGCTTCAAATTTAGCCAAATTGAGTATAGGAGTTTGTTCAAATATTACGTAGAGCAACAGTTTGGGACGTTGTTTAGTATTTGTAAATTTTTACACTTCATTTGGGGGGGAATATTTTTAGATGAAGTTACACACCACATAATAAACCAGAATGTTGTTTTTGTAATTGTATTTTCCATCATATTAACATTAATTTTGTGAGCAATTGTTTGTTACGGTTAAAAATGGGGGTGCGTGAGACCGTTTTTATATTTTGTTACAACGAAGTGTGGGGCTTGAAAAAACGTCGTTTTTTACCTTATTTATTTAAAAAATAACACCAAAGTTCGCAATTCGTTTTAGAAAAACATGCTTCACTGTAGTTCTATAAGGTATTGCACTTAAGTTAGGGTTAATGCTGGTAGTTTCGACGATTTCCCATTTAACGACTGGGTCAAAATCTGTCGTACCAGGGGTTTCAGCTAACAAGGCAGGCGGCCTTAAATAAATTTAAAAAATAAATGTTTTTCTAGTATACTAAATGGATCGTAAAGTTACCAGTAAAAAACGAATAATAGCTTGAAATATAAGTAAATTTTCGTTGGGTATTGAGGTTGTGGTAGGAAACGGAAGCTTTTTAAACTGGTAAATTTCACACACAAAAAAACGGAAAAGAAACTACGAACATTTGAAAATCAGCAATTTAAAAATCGCCATGTTAATATTTATGGGTTCCATTAAGAAATCTCACAAAAAGTTAATAATTTGTTCGGGTTGCCTTTTACGGTTTTCAATATAATCAATAGCGCATAAAATTAGAGAAGGTAAAACGGAAAGTTGCACTACTAACCTTGAACCACATATAAAATTTTGATACAACTTCCATGCTTAATTTCTGTTTTGAAAAAGTTACAAACAATCCCCTTTAACGCATAAAATACTTTTAACAACGATTTGTTTAACGACGTTAAAAAATATTGTTTACATTTTTTTTTAACTTTGTTCATTTAGTCCCGTGCTTACTTGGACAAAACATATCATTATGTTATTAGCATGCTTTTGAAAGAATCCATAGAACAAAATATTTTTCTTACGAATGTTCTACAAAACATCTGGTATGACCTAAAAAATGTTCAAAAAAGCCATATATATTGCGCTTTTTCGGTTATATGCGTGTATGAAATTAAGTTATGGACATTAGAAAAAAAAATTGAGTTTTGTCGAGAAGGTGTATATTAAACACTAATATGACAAGTGATGTTGCTTAGTCCCGAAATTGACATGTTTTGCAATACGTTTTTGAAACATTTATTAAACAATCAATTATAAATCATTTTAAAAAGATGTCTTGTGTGTTACTTCAGAAATGTTATGGATCTTTAAACAAAGTTGCAGTCGGTGTCAATTATCTTTTTATTTGACGGAACAAGAGGACCATCACATATCAAGACTCTATGGAATTTGGGCTACAACGGTGATGTAGATACTAGATTATTTCCAACCAATCAAGCTAAGGTAGATTATAGACTGTTCCAGAAAGTATAAGCATACTTTCAAACTGAAAAAAAAGTCATGTTTTTTTAGTTTTAATAATTTTATCTGGTAAAACATACTTGTATTTGTGTTTTATGTGATATTTTACTCTCATTTAATCAAAATATTTAGTCATAGCCAAGACTCCTAATTTTTCCTCGAACATGACCCATTAGCTTCTGCACAGTGGTACTTCCCACCATATTGACTACTTTTGGCCAATCTTTTTTAAATTTTTGGATGTCGTCCGCAGATTTTATGAATTTTCGACGCTTTGCTTTGGTTAAAGCCCGAAAAGTCTCGATTGGCCGTGCCTCCGGGCAGTTCGCCGGATTCATGTCTTTCGGCACGAAACATACATTTTGACTTTTGTACCATTCTAAAGTGTCCTTTGCCTAATGACATGACGCCAAATCAGGCCAAAACACTACTTGACCTTCGTGCTGCCTGATCATCGGCAACAATCGCTTTTGGAGACATTCATCGTCTCCGTTGTGATGTACGGACTAGATGTTTTACCACACTCGCATATTGCCTGCCAAACCATAACCTTCTTACCGATTTTTTCGGTAAAAATGGCCTGTTTGGGGTTTCTTTTGGGTTTTTTCTGCTTCCGGTATGTTTTTAGCCCAAGTCTTTCTTTGGCACGCATGACGTTACTCGACGAGGTCCCTTGTTTTTCCGCAACATCCCGAACAGAAGTCGCTGGTTTTCGCTTGTAGGCATCCCTGATCTTTTTATCGATATCCGAAATAACAGGACCGGATTTCCGACCACTCTTCGGCGCATCTTCAAACGTACACTGTTCTCTATATTTTCGATTCGCAGATCGTACCGCTCCGACGCTTACACCTTCTTCCTTGGCCAATTTTCTCAAGGAGTAAGACCGCGCATTTTGATAGATAACACAAAACTAAGCACATTTTTGATACTATGCCGTTCAGAAATGTGCAAACAAAAGGACGTAGCCAAAACATGTTGAAATATTTCATTATATTCAAAGTGACCGTTAAACTAAGGTGCTTATACTTTCTGGAACAGTCGTTAGTATAACTGGGACACAATGGCAGGGAATTCACTAGAGTGAAGGGGAGGGGGCGATGACTTTACACTCTTAGATCAATGGCAATGGCAAACCACACCTACATAAATTGCTATCGACGAGGTTAATTCTGTAAAGATTTGCGTACAGCTACTAGTGGTTGGACATAAATCTTGACATCCCGACTGTTTGGAGACAGGAAAGTAGGTCCGTCTGGCAACACCGAAACGTGTTCCACATGAGAGTACTAGTTTTCTCGTTTTATCGCATTGAGCAATTCCTCATCTCAGTAAGGTACAATAGGTAGTACTGACCGATCGCCACTGGTCGGCTTCGAAACGAGATTTATATTCACCACTGACCTCATCGTATCGCACACAATACGAGAGGCAGTTTAGTCAAATTCAAACCGTGCACGATATAGCATCGCCCGCCCTCGTGAATATATCGAATCGTTAAAAATAAAAATGTAGTTTTTCCTATCCAGTGGACTTTATAATAAATCGGTCGTTTTTAAACTTAAGTCAAATCGCGAGTTTGTGTACACGATCCGAATAAATTCTCCAACGGCCCGGGCAAGTAATAGAAACACCGACTTACATTCAGATCTTTGAACCACAATCTCCAACATTTGGAATAATGGAATGTAACTACCGGCCAAGAGAATTACTTGTCCAATTGTATTGTCAACTTTAAAGAGAACTCTGAGGTACTTATTTGGAAAATTCATCCTGTTTAATTATTTTTTCAAAAATCTCGCCTTCTTGTGCGCCCACCTTTGCTAGAGAGTCCGCCTTCTCATTGCCTGGAATTGAGCAATGTGAGAAGGCCCATACAAAGGTAATCCCAAATGATCTATTGACCAACGCACACAACTGCCCCCTTATGTTTGAAAGAAAGTGAGATGAGTGTCTCACTGTTTTCATCGACTGGAGGGTCTCAATAGAACTGAGACTATCCGAGAAGATGAAATAATGGTCTATGGGCATGGCGTAAATTATTCTCAATGCGAAATTGATTGCTGGCAGCTCAGACACATATGCGCAACAAGCCACCTGAAGTTTCCGGGAGGCAGATGAGTATTCATTGTGAACACCGCAACCAGTGGATCCATAAATGCGCGACCCATAAGTGAAAATTCTTCTATTGCATTTGACATGTTTGTACTTCTTAGTAAAAATATGGGGAACAATAGGTCGAAGTTGATCTGGAACTCCTTGAATTGCCTGTTTTATGGAGATATCATAAGCAATGCAGGAACTGTGATAAGGGAAGCGAATAATAGGAAAGTTATAGCATAGAAGACTAATATCAGATGACTTCTAGTTAATATAGATTCGTAAGAACCTAGATTGGGTACTCAATTCCAACAAACTCAACAATGACAAGGTTGTTACAGATTCCACACTTGATCAGTATTCTAGATTAGAATGCATACATCCAAGGGCAATACGTAAACAACGATATTGAATGCGTTCCAATTTTATGAGGTGGCTGTTTCTTGCCGAGAGAAGCAAAAAGAGCCATACTTGAGAAATGAAAGAAAAATTGTTTTATAGAGTTTAATGAGGTCTTGCGGATTAGCACCCATGACCCAGAAATTGATCTTATAAAATTGATTCTCCGTTGACATTTCTGTTTTAAATATGCAATGTGAGTACTCCAAGTGCATTTTTAATCAAACATGACTCCAAGGTATGCGAAGGTCCATTAATTACGTCACGTGGTAGGGGGGAAGGGGTGTTGGGAAAACGTGACGATCGATACAAAAAAATCGAAGATCCATACAAAAAACGTGACAAGAGCCCCCTCTATGAAAAGTCACTTCTTGCGTGCCGTAATTAATGGGCGTTCCCTATTTGAAGGTCAAAGATTTGGTAATGCCTCTTTCCAATAGCTTGAGACACAGTTGGGCTGGGAGCCGCTTTCTAGTAAATACTACCAATTCGGTTTTTCGTGGTGAAAACTCGATTCCCAAATTTTTGGCCCAGATGGACAGATTATTTAGGGAATTTGGCAATGGTCTTAGCAAGATCGTCTGCAAGTTAACTTAGCGTCAATTGCTCCTTAAGTGCAAAGGCCAGTTGTATATCAGATGATAGCAACACTAAACAATCGTTTGTTCCTTTGCTCTTTCGGAAACCAAATTGCGTATTTGATAGCAGGTTGTTTAACCCAACGGTCAAGTCTTATTGTATTTTTTTTTTATTTTTGTTCCGTCGGCCTATTTCCTCACATGGTGACAATCACCGACGCCAGGGAGACGACTCCACCACCTGGATCCTACCTAACGACTCATGACTATGATCCGGGACCAACGGCTTTACTTTCCTTCCGAAGGAAGACGTGACCAGATTTTTTTTGCCTCAGAAAAATCAACGAAGTCGACTGGGATTGAACTCAGACCCACTGGGGTGCCAAGTAGCAGTCACGCTTACCACTACACCACCGACACCAGCATTGATCAAGTCTTTATAGGATCATTTTTTCAAACAATTTCCTTAAATTTGATAGCATAGAGATCGGACGGTATGAATTGTAATCAGACGCTGGTTTCCCAGGCTTTTGAATAGCTATTTTTTTAACCTGCCTCCATGTGGGTGGAACTATGTTTAATTCCGTGAGAGTGTAATACAGGTTAAGTAATCGTCTTTTAGCGATATCGGGGAGATTTTTCGGAAGGTTGAACTAATCATATCGCTTTCCGGAGCAGAGTTGTTCGATGAAAGAAGTGCCATTGAAAATTCCAACATTGTGAATGGTTCGTCCAGAAAACCGTTACTTCGGGTGGTATCCCGTAAGTTCGGTTGTGTTGGGACAGAGTCTGGACAAACCGTTTTAGCGAAGTCGAATATCCACTGCATGGAGTATTCTTCACTCACATAGGATGCTGAGTGGTTTTCCATGTAGCGACCCTTTCTCCAAACGTTGTCATTGAGGTTCCTCTAGATAGTCCCTCTACAAACCAATGCCAGTAATTGCGTTTCTTCGAGTAAGTTTTTAAGCTTTTTTTTCATGCTTGTGGTACTTATCAAAAAACTCACATATTTCATTTCTCGAATCTTTAAACGAATCGAATTTCTCAAGACACAACTTAGTGCATTCGTCATCCCATCCAGGGGTGGCGGGTCTTCTTTTGAGGGATGCACTTGGAACACGTCGTTTCTTAGCTCCTAATGCACTTTTGAACATCAGTTCGGAAAGGAAACGATACTCATACTCAAATAAAAATTAATCAAATGTAAGAACCATGGATGAGCATGTGACGACTAAGGCCTGTACTCGAAAAAATGTAAAAATTGATGAAAATCTGGGTATAACGAGTTTGAAGTGAATTGCTTACATGAACAAAATTTCATAACCATCGGTTCAGATTTATTGTGATGTCATCGAAACAAAAAGAAAATCGGCGGAAATGCGAATATAAGCGCCGTCATGGAAAATCCGACTGCGACCATGAGATGGATCGGAAAACAACTGGGAATCACCCATACAACCGTGTCTCGGGTGGTAAAACCGTTTAAGGAGTCCCAGACGACCGAGCGGCGGGCTGGAAGTGGAAGAAAATCGAAGACAGCTGACCCTGAAGGTGTTGGATTACTTCAAGTGTAATCCGAACCTTTTGATTCGCGACGTGGCTCTGAAGGCCTTCGTGTATTCAAGGTTAACAAGGCACCGAATCCGCGTGATCAACGAAACACGGCGGCCAAATCCCCCGCAAGGAAGCTGTATCGAAAGTGGTTAACGAAACCGATGTGTGTGGTTATGGATGACGAAACCTACATCAAGGAAGACGCAAAGCTGATGTTCCGGCAGACATAAGGAAGAAGAAAGTGGACAAATTCGCCCACACATTCTTGCTCTGGCAGGCCATATGCCAATGCGGTAAACTGGGTAAACCGTACACCACAACGGGTACCATCAACAGAGAAATTTATCGCACCGAGTGCCTCCAGAAGCGTCTGTTGCCCTTCCTGTGGTCCCACGGAGGCGAGACATTATTTTCACCGGACCTGGCATCATGACATTACGCGCGATCGACGTTGGATTGGTACAGAGACAATAACGTTGTTTTTGTACCAAAAACCGCCAACCCCCCAAATTCACCAGAGATTCGTCCGGTGGAAAGATTTTGGGCCATAATGAAGGCCAAAGTTCGAAAATCGTCCATGGTGTTGAAGAACGAGCTGGAGTTGAAGAAAGAATGAATGAAAGTGACCAAAAAGGTCGACTCCATCATTGCACAAAATGTAATAAGGGGTCTTAAGGGAAAGGAGCGGGCTTTCAGCGATGGAAAGGAAATTGAATAAAGTAAATAAGTATATTCGACTTAACATAAATTTTTGGCGAACACTTTTGTTTGGTGCATTTTTTTCGAGTACAGGCCTTATTCACGAATTCTTTCCAACAAGTGATTATTTGATAAAATTGCATCCGACTAACTACAAAAAGATTGCTTCAAAAACAAAAACGATCATTCTGTACAAGCAATTTTTTTAAAAATAGTTTTTTCTTAATAAATTGCTTGGTAAATATGATCAATGACTAAAACTCTTTATTCTTCTCTTTTCAGGTATGCCCTTTAAATTATTGTATGTTCCTTCAAGATTGGAATCATGAACCTCAATCCGTATCACAAAACCAATGCAAAGCGTACGGCCATTACCTGTCATACCAACTTGATCTGCCCTAATGCTCCTAAAGTAAGCATCCCGAAACGGACAAAAAAAACTGGAAACATTCATCGGAAGTACCGCGAACATGGTTTAGAAAATGCAACGAATATCCATAAGAGAAATGAAAAAAAAAGAGAGAACCATCGATAGAAACCAATGATAACGATGATGACATCGATTGAAAAAAAAAGTAAGCTAACCAGGTACTAGATGCAGCTGGATTACATCTATACACAAACGGTATGGGACAGAAAACTGAAATGACATAACGTTTCTTTTGGTCTTCGCATCAGTGCCTCGTCACTCTACCAGCAGCTGGTCATATATTTTGGGAAGATCCATTAAGTACGTAACGCTTTTAGGTTGAAGGAGGAAGGTTTGGGAACTGTGATGATCCATACGAAGATAAAAACGTGGTGATAGTGGGAGGCGTATTTAATGGACGACCCCCTTCCAATGACAACAAGTTGTTTTACACGCCACTGACACGGATGTTCCGTTCACGGCCAATAACGCGTATTGACACTTGGGCAGGTTTAAGCGTCCCATCCATATCGCCATCGATCGATGGATGTCACTTTTGAAGCATTTAGCAGCATATTTGCTTGTTGTTTTTGCTGCTGCGATTCATTTATCTGATTGCCGTGGCATGCGGAATATGTCAATCGCTGGAAACTCGATCGATATCAATCAAACCCCCCGCTTCCCCCGGAGTGTTCAAATTGCTGGCGTTGATGAAAATTCCGCAAATTCCGGAATTTGATCCTCACTCATCATGGTGCGGTACGAGCTGGGATCGATTTCTTGAACCGAAAAAAGGGGTTCCTCGCTCTACTTACACAACAAATCGCGCCATATGATGACCGAGAGGACTGAAGCTCCCGAAAATCCCATCGGTCAATCTTGCTCACCTTTCTCGTGCGTCCCGCGTCCACCACCCACCCCGAAGAGAACTGCATAATAATTTAGGATTGTTATGTTCCTGAGCTTGATCGTTCCTTCAATCCCGAATCCACAAAAGACTCTTTTCACGGCTCATTTTCTCTTCTTTTCATCGTAGCAGTTAGTGTCGATTCCCAATCAATGGGTGAGTCTTGTCTGGTGTTTCCCTCTTTCGTCCCGCTGTTGTTGTTTTTTTACGAGAGATTAAAGTATAAGCCCTCTCTTCTAGTTGGTTTCTTTTCTCTTCTCTTCTCAACTCCGTACGGCCCACGGTGGATGCTGTGATGTGGCTCAGCAGCTGCGTTATCGCAACCCGCCGACTGAGAGTGAGATGGAGGCTCAAAACATAGCAGCATAGCTGCTGGGTGGCAGCATGCCGTGCGCTTAGGGGTGTTCAAGAAAACTTATTTCAAAGAATTCGAATTTTAAACGAATGAGTTCATAGAGGCTTTTATTATCGGGGTATTATCGGTATTCGAAAGGAAAAGGGCATATAGGGGGATTATTCTATTCTAGGCAAGCTAGGCAGAGTCTAGCATATTTTTAATATTTAAGAAGCGTCGTGCAGACATCTGAAGTTTTTGTTTATTTCCTCCGCGAGTCTCTCCTTATTATAATTGACAGAATTATCCAGAATGACTTAAAGGTGTTTTTGTAAAGCATCAAACCTCTCAAGTGAGTGTAACTATTGTCGGTAGGTCTTTTCTTCATCAGCAATCGTTTCATTTGAAAGGCGTGTGAAAAAAGTTATAAAGCTATAATGCAGCTCGAAAGTAATTTAGCTAGCTTGTATGCAGCTGTAAAGGAGGGCAAGCTTCGTAACGTTTGTATCGCCTGCCCAACTAATTAAAATGGGGCTGTCACTTTTCCTAGCGGAATAATATCCCGTTCGATTCCCTGAAGAAAAAATACCTTAAACGAACGATATCACAAATCCTCCAACCATTTCTTTAATGGTTTGGATGAAACCCCAAATAGTTCGTTAAGAAAAATAACCAAACGAAATTTATTGGGGTTGTTCCGGAAGGAAAACTGACATGTCACCCATACTGGAGCAGTTGTTCAAATTACTTCGGTATTAATGGTAAAAATTGCTTCAAGACTTTACTTGGTAGTTGAATACTAGGCTATAGGCAACGAAAACAGCAGCAATTTCGGTTTCATGTGGTTTATTTGAAGATGGCTTGAAAGATGGCTACACGCAACAGCTTGCTTTTTCAAAGGTAATACAATTGACGCTAAATAACATAGTTATCAAATCATCAATACATAAATTAAAAATAAATTACAATATATCATAATCATCATAACCACTATTAGAGGAAAGGCTGTAAGATGGAACAGGGCCACTTTTGACATTCACAACGTCAACACAATCGCGTTGACAAGTGTTAACCTCATTTTTTAACTATTCTTCAATTTTCATTTGCTTTTGGAGTGAATACACTCATTCGATCTAGCTCTTCTAGGTTTCAATGTTCAAAAGTGATGGCATAATTGAAAAAGCAATTATTTCTTGTTCTTATTAAGTGGAAATTTCTCATCGATATCAAAAGGTTAATAATAGTTTTGGCTAGCATTTTTGATGTATTTTTATGATCCAAAGGCATTTCCAAACAAATCGTAAAATGAAACAATTTTTTGATGTTTTGTGATTATGGCGTCATGTTTGTAAGATGGAACACTGTTAGGCTTGTAAGGTGAAACACACTTTTTTTTGTTATAAAACATATGAATGATATTTTTTATGTTTGGAAATGCCATGGAATCAAGAATAAATTGAAATATAACAATACAGTTTGTGAAATAGCAATTTTCGATGGATTTCGAAAATAGGCCATAATTATTCTTGATGACTATAAATAATCAGTTCCGTGGGCAAACATGGAGCATTTTAGTTCCTCTTTGGAAAGATCCTCGAAAAAATAAAAATTATACATGTTACGAGCAAAAAACGAATCGTGTTCCATCTTACGAGCCTTTCCTATACACTGTGTGAGTGGGATCAACTGCATCCTTACTGTTGGTGTGAATCGGTCCTAATCGACTCTCCAAAGTCATTGTAGGTGCCTTGTCTTGCTATTGAGAAGCCACCATCACAATGTGCGAGTGTCCTTAGCGTCATCCTGGCTAGTGGTGTCGATCAGTCTAATTTAGCTCTTATGCGTTGCTAAAGCAGCTTTCTACTAATTGGTCCAAATCGAAGCTCACGCAATATTAATAATTTTCGTCCCTACCAAAGGCATCCTTACTGTTGGTTTTAATGGGACCAAATATGCCCTCGGTTATTTTTTAACCTTGACTTACCAGCCTAAGGCTAAAATGATGATGATGATTAGGTAATACTACCATCTATTGTAGCAACGTAACTTTCCTTAGCAGTGGAATAATCTGAAAAACGATCCGAGCAGGATTCTATTGTTGTTTGTGATCATCAAGCTCCTATTTGAAGGACCAAAAACGTTTGGGTAGGCCCGTAAGCAGAGACACTTACGCGAAACTCACGAATATAGCGAAGAGAATCTCCTTCCAAAAGCAAGACAGAATAAACCCAATCGATGGGGCCGAAGAGCCCACCCTCGTTCCACGAAGTGTTAACAATAGGGACCAGGCAGTCCCATACTCCCTATTCAAATCGTTTCACTTGGGTGCCCTGATGGTCCCATCCTTTTCCCTTTATTTGTTATTTAATATCTAATCTACTGTGTACAACATAACTCAAGTAACATTGCCAAAACCATCCAGCTTTATTAAGTTATATTAAAATTTTATGAAAGCCACTAGAAATCAATTCGGTTTTATTATGGCAGCAAGAGATGCCAATAGGTTTCAAATTTTAGTCAAGTTTATAAAAACCTACACAGTTTCTTTACAACGATATTAGAACCTTGCCTTCTAAAATTCCTTTTACTCCTAACAAAGGTTTTATTTTGACTTTATAAACTCATAAAATGCTGTTTTGAAATGACGTTGTAGGACTAGTTCGTATTATATTATTATGGTCAGCTGAAAAAGCATTTTAAAACCATTTTGCCTCCAATGAATGCATTAAACGGCTAATTGGCATTGAGGAAAGCTACCAAGTGACCAGATAGTTTTATAGTAGCCATTGCTAAGATAAATTGGCTTTTTGGCAAATTGTGATTTCTTGCAATCGTCATATTGGAATATATGAAATAATTGAAATGTGGAAAAATAAATTCACCAAATTTTAAATGTAATACGATTGAACTGTAGATCTGAGACAAACTTCGGTATTCGTTTAGATAACCTTTTTGAATTCCATCAATTTTCAGGAGTTTCATGATTAATTTACCGAATATATTTCTGTCAATTTTGTTTTTGTTATTGTAAACTCGCATTATTTCCGAGCCGCATTTATTTTCGACACTTAGCGTGCCAATATTCACCATGAAATTAAATGCGCATCTGATTTGAAGCATGCCTCACTATAAAAAAAAACTCAATTTGTTTTGGACATTTTACTATGAAACAAAATTGACCGCAACACTAGAATTTTTTCTTAGATATTTTTTACTGTTAAATGAATCAGAAGAGCAGAGAATCGAACAAAGCAGAACAACAAAAACCAACCACGATATCGCCGTGAAGTTTGACAGCAGTGGCCATTCGGCCCTATGCTGGTTTTAATGGCGGTCGTTCTCAAGGTTTTATGATGGTTCTCAAGTGGTCATAACATCTTTCACTAGAAGATTTTCAAAATCTTTATGGTCTTAGAAAGGTTTTATGAATTTGTTTTCACAACCGTCTATAGAGTGGGCCACTTTGTACACATTTCGGCTTTAAAGATGCATAGAGGAGGTGTTCGTGGACAAAACAGTTTTGAATGTAGTTTCATCAACAAAGCCGGGAGGAGTGCTGTACAGCTGGAATAGAACTGAAACTGTTACTTGGGAAGATATCATAACAGACAAAAATGCTATTTATTAATGCTTGATGTTCTTAGAATTACAATTTACAAATAACAAAAATTAAATAACGTGACCATGTAAAAAGTGGCTAGATATCTGATATCCACTGGGTTGTTACAGAAACAAACAAAAAACTGAATGTGTTAATATCCTCTTAGTCGTAGAAAAGCTGAAAACACAATAGATCATTCCAAAGATAAAATTTGAATAAAAGATATTATTGTTTAAGACATGTTGTTAAAATTTGTCTTTATACTCTTCTAGTTACATTTCAAAAATAGCAATTGAAGTGATCGAAGAGCCCAGTTTGATGATTTTTTAAATAAATGGCTTATCTAATCAAACTACCACTAAACAAAATATTTAATATAATCCTTTACTGCTTATAAGCAGATGCCAGTCTTTTATGAATATTGTAGTTGATGTTTAGAAGTGCAATTTTCGAATAAATGTTATGCTGAAATACTGAAAAATAAATTGAGCCATTGATGCTTGTCATGTTGCTCCAGGCTTAGTGAGTGGCTCCAACAGTGTCCTTGAAGTTTGTCAAATAGGGCTATTTTGCCTATGAACCCTTTCTGAAACTATTTCGACTGTCCAATAAATATTTCCCATCACGTTTTGCGAGAAACCCCAGCAGCACCCTTACTTTTAACACTAACCGGTCCACATCAACTCTCATGCGTTAAAAAATACCTTGTCTTTGCAATGAAAAACTACTACCACACTTTGTGAGTGGCCCCAACGGCATCCTTACTGTTGGTTTAAACCGGTACATATTGACCTTCGAACGTTTTAAATAACCTGGTCTTCCGGCGGCAACCCCGGCGTTGTATTTAACATCCATACACACTATGTTTTTCCACCCGTTTCAATAGAATATAATTTTTCTAATGGTTGTTTAAGTAACAAGTGATGAGCTTTAAAAAACAAACATTTTGAGTTTTGGCGTTTTATAGCTTATGGTTTGTGTCCACTTAATTTACCTTTAATATCATTATTTCATCTGATATTATCTGAACAGGAAAATCAAGAATAACCTTTTAAAACGATGGAAGTCACAAATTTTAGCAATCTATGATTTTTGTGCTAAATTGTTGCTACTTGCAATTCTTAATACACGAGTTACTAGCAAATAATTTAGGAAATTTTATTCATCAATGAAAGAAATTCATATGAGTTCTATCTGCTATTCCTCAATGTTTTGAAAATTGTTCAGATACACTGGTGCATCATCGTTTTGAAATTTGAACCGATTTATCTTATATGATCCAAGTGAAACACGATCTGTCACAATGTATGTATCAATAATGTGTATCCGAGTAGTGTGTCTTATATTCTTGGGATAAATACTTCAACTATATGAGTTAAACTGGGGTGAAATCAACCATATCTTTGTTCCCAGAGTCGTGTCGTGGTTCAAAAAACCTCTTTTAATTTTCCAGGAAATTTTACATTGGACTAGTCCTATTTGATTGATCTTGAGCCACTCCGGGCAAAGATATCTATAAACTATTCAAGAATACAAGAGAAAGTGGGGTAAAACCAGCCATATCTGCGTGGTTGAAACAACTTCAATTAGATTGTCCAGGAAATTTCACATTGGGCAAGTTTTATTTTGTCGATCTTGAGCCACTCCGAGAACAGATATCTATAAATTATTCAAGAATACTAGGGCAAGTGGGGTAAAACCAGCCATATCTTTGTTCACAGAGCCGTGCGGTGGTTGAAAAAACCTCTATTCGGTTTTCCAGGAAATTTCACATGGGACGAGCACTAGTTTGTTGATCTTGAGCCTCTATGTGCAAAGATGTCTATAAATTATTTAAAAATAAAAGGGAAGTGGGGTAAAATTCACTCTATAACTCCACAACCAAATCCATGCGGTTATTTAAAGCAGTTCCATTCGATTTCCCAGACAATTTCCAAGCGGAAATGGCCTTGTTTACAGGTCGCGCTTAAAAGCAACAAAAGCTACAGATTTTCTCCTTAGTTTTCATCAGTTCTTGCCCACTGTGCATTGGGTTGTCTACCTCGAGCCCGAAGGGAATCATTACCCTTGTCCACATTCATAGAGATTGCTGTGCTAAGCCCAACTCGGTATAAATAAGCGTCCAAAGAATAATTATTGGACATGAGGCGAGACATCACACGAATGAAGTCTCGACCCACATCCATCCCACCAAACCAACATTTCATCGACATTGGGATGATCCCATCGCCCCAAATCTCATTTAATTTAAATATAGATAGATTAAGATTTTTAAAATGTTCTAATGAAAGATGTTTTGACCACTTGAGAACCTTCATAAAACCTATTGGCTGTCATCAAAACCACCATAGGGCCAAATAGCGACAGCTGTCAAACTTCACGGCGATATCGTGGTTGGTTTTTGTTGTTCCGCTTTGATCGACTCTCTGCTCTTCTGATTCATTTAACAGTAAATAATATCTAAGAAAAAGTTTCAGTGTTGCAGTAAATTTTGTTTGATAGCAAAACAAATTGAGCTTTTTAATTGCGCATCATGCACCAAAATTTTATGGTGAATATTGACACGATAAGAGCCGAAAATTAATGCGCCTCGAAAATTATGCGAGTTTACATCAACAAAAACATTTAAACAATTAAATCCGATAAATTAATCATAAATTTCCGAAAAATTTCTGATATTCAATAAGGTAACCTAAAATAATGCCGAAATCTTAAAGAATGCCTTTGATCTACAATTCATTTGCATTACATTTAAAATGTATGTATTTCCACATTTCAATGATTTCTTATATTTCAATATGGCGATTGGAAGAAATCACAGTTTTGCCAAAAAGCCAATTTATCTTCGCAATGGCTACTTTAAAACTATTTGGTTATTTGGTGTTTAATCTCAATGCCGTTTAACGCATTTACTGGAGGCAAAATGGTTTTAAAATGCCTTTTCAACTGACCATAATAAGATAACATGAATGAGCCCTAGGACGGCATTCCAAAACAGCATTTTACGAGTTCATAAAGCCAAAATAAAACCTTTTATAGGAGTAAAGAGAATTTTAGAAGAAAAGATTTTAAGACAGTTGTTAAGAAGGTGCGTAGGTTCTAATAAACCTTACTAAAACTTGAAACCTATTGGCACCTCTTGTTGTCATAATAAAACCAAATTGATTTCTAGTGGCTTTCACAAAACTTCAATAGAACTTGATAAACCTGGATGGTTTTGACCATGTTACATGGGTTTTGTTGTTTTAGGAATGAAGGAAATGTCGTTTACGTATAGTTACTATGAATAAGAGAGAGCCAAGATGGTAGCCTTTTGGAGCTCTTGAAGTGACTTGAATGGAGTGGGATTTCTTTCCATTGAATTTTATTATTTGCTGGCTCTGTCTGAGCTCTTACGTTGTTACTATTTTCCATTGCAATCAATAAATAGTTAATGAATTCTAATGAGTTTGTGGCAGTTGTTCCTTGACATTCAAAAAAAATCTGATTTAAAAGGAATTTTTGGTGACCATTTCTGTTTATCTTTTTTTTCCCGAGTACAGCGTTTAGTAACATCTCTGTGTTCATAATACTAAATGGCAGGTTAGGCATAAGGTATGTCGTGTTTTTTAAGATACCACCCGTTAGACCTTTTTCCAATTCAGCGGACAAACTAGCCCAGGAGGCTAAAAGTCACTCTAATAAAGAAAAAAAAAACAAATCCAATTCCAATTTTTGGGTAAACGGTCCTTCTGCTACAGTAAGTAATAAGCGTCAGATTACAATAGTTGTGTATGGAGATGCGATTTTCACATCGTCAAGTGGCCATAGAGATCAAATTATTGATTCAAAAACATATTTTAATAATTCACATGGGTTATCAATTTAATTAATTCTCGAGTACTTTTTCAAACAGACGTATCTGATTTTGTTAACAAAGAGGGGAATTAAGACTCAAACGTTAAAGTCTTTAAAGTTTTAGCTCTTTCTTGCAAACTAGGGCCACCAACACAAGGAATAACATTTTCCTGACATGATGTTGATGTTACTATCCGTGATGGAGCTGCGAGTTTTGAGAAATTTACTTTTGAAACTTACTTCCCCTCGTTGTTTATAAAATCAGTTTTGTCTGTTTGAAAAAGTACTCGAGAATTAATCTTTATGTTTGAAAATGACGTACTCAACGTACAATTCCATTCACTTCCAGTCATGGGGAACGTAAAATACAACACTCAGAAGATCAGTAGAGAAATTTTCGTGTTTCGAAAAGTTCCACTGGCTGGAGCGGAAACAGAACTCTCGCTTCGTGACGCATACAATCAGCGCTGCATACAGACATTTCGACCAAATTCGCTGAATTTACAAAGCAAAATCATTCCAAAAGCTGATTTTCACAATAGCACGTAAAGCCTGTCCACGTTAAATTTCGGACACTTTTCTTTCAGTGTATATTTTGTATTATATCACGGATCACTGAAACGTTTCACTTACATGACAGCTGGAACTCTGCACTTTATTTAGTGGTACAACATGTTACCAATCTTGTTACATTTAGTTAAATGGCTTCGAATGAAGTGGAAGTACGCAAACGTATTTTGTACGAACGGCAGCAAAATCCGAATTAATCGGTAAGTAATGTTGCAAAAAACTAAATCTACCGAAAAGTGCCGTGTTTTGTGTTTGCAAATTATTTGACCAGCGGTTAACTGTGGATCGAAAAGTTGGAATTGGAACAAATCGAAAAATATGCTTCCGACCAATGGACAAGAAGGTGGTAAAATCCAGATCTTTTTGTGCGAAATGTGTCTCGCAAAGTTGGGAAGTCAAAATCGTACAAACAAAAAGCTAGGCAGTGCCTAGGAAGCGTACTAGGTGAAAAGGGTGCACAAAAGTCGTGCTAAGAAGGTTTTAAACCAATTTCTTGCAAACATTATCTTGTATCATTCTAAACGACGATACATACATACTCGAAGACTTTAAACAGCTGCCGGGTCCAGCTTTTTATACAGCAATGCAAAGGCGTTCCCCGTTGCCAAGCATTTCCGGATAAAGAAGGTGTCCAAATTCCTGAAGAAGTATTTGATTTGGCAGGCCATATGTAGTTGTGGTCGGTAATCTAAAAGTTTCGTCTCTACCGACACTATCAATAAGGATGTGAACGAGACAGAATGTCTGCAAAAGTGGTTGCTACCGTTTATCAAAAGCCTAGACTCTCTAGCGCTGGTTTTGTCTGCTTTGGCCTCTTGTAACTATGCAAAATCCGTCCTGGAATGGTTTAGGGTACAAGAGGTCAAATACGTGCCAAAAACAGCCAATCAACCAAACTGTCCAGAACTTCGCCGAATAGAGAAGTACTGGGCTCTAGTTAAGCGGAAACTCTTCGAAACAGAGAAGAAAGCAAATGGTACCGATTATTTTGAGAGAAGATGGATAATCGTCACGGCGGGGGTATCTGAGGATACCGTACGGAACCTGATAGTGGGTGTACCACAGAAAGTTTGAGAATGTTTCAGAAAGAACGATAAACATCATAATCAACTGTTTCTTATGTAGATATAACTCTATTATTGTGAAATAAACAATCGGTTTTATTGAATTATGTGTAAATTTTTGTTTTCCTGCTATTATTTTTGTGTCAGAACTTTAAAGTGGGCAAAAAATCAGCTCTAATAAAGGGTGTACGGAATCAAATAGCGACACACACAAATATTCGGCAAAATTTTTCCGTTCAACCAGTCATCTTCAAACTTTGAGGTAGTAAAAATAGACATGTTATGAATATTTTCCCATGTTTGTTTTATTCAATTTCAATTCCATATTCAAATGCACGAACA
Source organism: Aedes japonicus (assembly GCA_034211315.2). NCBI lineage: Eukaryota > Metazoa > Arthropoda > Insecta > Diptera > Culicidae > Aedes > Aedes japonicus. Next base: position 342,565 of record JASCZW010000344.1, on the reverse strand, counting down.
TTCTTCTTTACACTACTCATAAGGTCCTGTACAACATTTGGATCAACTTTTTTTTGCGTGGCAAGCCATTGTTTCTTCATATCTTCCTCCGATTTCACTTCCTTAAGATGCTTCCGAAGTGCCTGCTTCATGGCGGCTCAGTACTTTTCAATCGGCCGCTGTTCCGGTCCGTTTGGGAGATTGAGATGCTTCGGCACGAAATTGACCTCCTTAGCCTTGTACCGCTCCAAAACCTCTTTCGAGTAATGGCACGAGGTTATATCGGGCCAGAAAATCGTAGGACTATCATGTGACCTCAGAAGAGGAAGCTGACGCTTTTGGAGGCATTCCTTCAGGTACACCTGCCAATTGACCGTTCCAGTTGTTACGAATGAGGTGCTCCGCTTTCCACACGAAGAAATTTCTTGCCAAATTGTATATTTTTTTGGCAAACTTTGACATCTTTTGTTTTCTATCGTCCTCAGGCACATCGAACTTATGATGAGCAGGGAAAAACTGACGCCCCGATAGCTACCGGAAGTCTGATTTTACATATGTCTCTTCATCCATAACGAGGCAATGTGGTTTCGTCAACATCTGGGTGTTGAGCTTCCGTGTACGTGTTTAACCTGCCGTATTCTGCCGTTCATCGCTATTAGGCGCCTTTTGGATTTTGTACGTGTTTAGACCTTCACGTTTTTTCGCATCTTGCACGAAAGTTTTGGTTAGAATCAGTTTCTTCGCTACAGCTGGGACTGAACTATTGGGATTCCTCTTGAAAGCTTGAACTACCCGTTTGTGATCCTTAACACTATACGTTGATCCACAAACGTTGCCACTTTTTTCATTCCGTTTGTGGTATCGATATAAAACACGAGGCATCGTAGAATGTACCAATTCCAGCTTCCTACTGATGGCACGATGAGAATGGTCCGGATTTCCAAGATACGTGCGCAAAATTTCTTTGCGCCGCTGCTGTTCTTCCGACTCTATCTTCGCAACGATTGCACATCTGCTAGTGAATCTTACACAGCGAATGAACTAAATCCACCAAAAATTTCAATAGAAAATACCCAACGGGTTAAAAGTTACAGCCATTTAAAAGTGGTGCAATTTGATTCCGTACAACCTTTAGTTGCAAGACAGCCGAGAAATTAGAATTTGAATTTTTGACCACCTCTGCCTACCTATCAAGGAGGCTTCACCCATTGGGCGTTCGTAATCGCACAACTCAAACGTGTTTGCAAACATAACACGATTGTAGCCATGCTGCCTCCACATCAAACTCACAGCATAACCATCATCGTCATTGCCACCATCATCATCAACAACAACAACCTCTCTCATCTCATCGATCCGCAGCCAGCAACCAAAACAAATCTCACGGGTCGGTTGGTCGGTGGGCTCACTGCTAATCTCTGCTCTGACGGCGGCGGTGGTGTTTTGTTTCAACCGCGTAGATCCACGCACGGTAATCGCAGATCGTCTCAAGACTTTGAACATATCTCAACTCTACGGCCCAGCATCATCTATACAACGTGTGTATGGCATCTAGCGACAGCGACTAGCGAGCCAACGAAAACGCGCGAGCGCGCGCGCCCAGAACCCCATCGTAGGCACAAGGCACAACAAATCCACAAAAGTCAGCAGCTTCAGTCTGTCTCAAACCGTTGTAGCGGGTGGATTAAGAAAATCGAATCTCGTCCTCGGCATTCGGTCGCGAAGGTCGTCGTCAGCATCAAACTGTATGGTTTAGAACTTCTTTCGATTCGTTTGAAACGGTCATAGTGGTGTTTTTCGCGGTTATTATTCAACTCGTGCGTTGACGTCGAGATTTGCGTTTCGAGGATTTGAAGGAAGAAGAATTTGTGACGTTTTCGGTTCTCAACAGCAACTGATCGCAGTAGGCCGATAATTGAAATCAAGTTTGATTTGAAGCATGAAATAACTGCCTACCTCTACGAGGGGCGTTCACGGTACAGTGCGCACAGTGTTCCGGCCGAAGAGGTCCGATAGTGGTGCGGTTGTGGTGAGAAGAAAGAGAATGTTGTTGTGCTGTTGATGAGGATGGTATTGGAAGGATGACGGAGCATAGCGGGAAGTAAATTAAAACACAACGTCGCTGGCGTCGTCGTCGTCGTCGTCGTTGTTGTTGATGTTGTTGTTGTTGTTAGTGTCGTAATCGAAGAATAGAAATTGGAAATTGAGTGAAGCGCGACGAAATGTATCTATCCAGTCAAGTGTAGTGGAAAGAATAGCAGACCAAGCGGGCTGAATTATCGCGCAGTGTAGAGGAACAAACCAAAACAGTTTTCCGGGGAATCGATAGCGGCTTAATCGGTGATTAATCGAAACGAGAATAGGGGAAAGGTTGCGGCTAGCCGGTGGAGATTTCTGGAGTCGAGTCAGAGGTAATTAAAACTTAACAATCAAGAACCGAAATGGTGTCAATGTGATAGGAGACGTCCGCTTTTTTTTGCACAAATGGCAATTAATCGACAAATATAGTGGGATGGGTCTATAAAGGTAGATATTGAAGATGACCCAAGACGAACTCGGTTGGATTGATTGCTATTCAGATTCAGTGCCTCAGCTCTATAGAATGGATATTTATGACTGCGATAAAAAATCTATTTTAAAACACATCACACCCATTTCTTTAAGCAATAAACCTGTCAGTTGATTTTTATTGGAAGATTTATGAATATTCGATTTCCAACTATTTTGTCGAATTGAAACATTGAATCATTTAAATTAAACGTTTGTTTAAAAAAAAGGTGGATTAGAATAAATCCTATGTTTAGAAAAATGAGTGGTGGGTTCTATCAGGGATATAACCACCAGGTTCACGTAGGACAGCGTTGGTGTACAGTAATAATGGTATCATCTAATTTACACGTATCTGTACACATATGGTTGGACCCGCCCCTTCAAACTACTCCACGATTCCAAGCTAGTATATAGCCCGCGAGACGAACCGAAATGATTTCATAAGGGACGAATGGCCAATTTTCAGCAGCCCGAAATCTTATCAATGTATTGAGTGGATACATGGAAACCGGTAACTGTCCGATTGGCGGGTCTTGCATGACTCTGTATCCCATGCCAGAACCGGGCGGACTGTGGCGGGTGGACCCGGTCCGAACCACCAGCTGGCAGCTCGTGTCGAAAACTGAAATCATTTTGGTTCATTTATTACCCGTTTTTGAGGACCCGGATAGGGAAAAACATATTTTCAAACTGTTCATACGGAGATTTGTATAGGAGCAAAAGTAGGTAATTTTTAAGTAAAAAATTTAACTACTTATTCTTATAACACATCATTGTAATTTCAATGATAACATTGTGTTCATTTTTCTAATCGAATGGTGTATGAATGAAGTCATTGTGTTCAGATGAATGAGAGTTATTAGCGTTCAAAAACCTTTCACTTTAGCGTAACGCTCTCAAGAAGCATAGCCCAACGTTAAAATTGACTTGAGAATATAACATAAAGGGTGATACGGTCAAAATTTGGTCATGGGAAAACGCGTGTAAATCGGTGAAATCGTTTATTTAAAAAATCAAATTAAATTTCTTTTTCAAGTTCAATTAGTATAAAATTCAGGAAAAATATTCAGTTAGGCTTCCGCTTTTCCAAATCCGAATTGCCGGGCCTTACGCTTGACCCCTGCCATCAGATTTTGTACAGCCACCTTGTCCACCTTCTTCGCCGCAGAAAGCCAGTTTGCCTTGAACTGCTGCTCGTCCTTTGCAGTTTTTTTGGTCTTCTTTAGGTTCCGCTTGACAATAGCCCAGTATTTCTCAATTGGGCGGAGCTCTGGCGTGTTGGGAGGGTTCTTGTCCTTGGGAACCACCTGCACGTTGTTGGCGGCGTACCACTCCATGGCCTTTTTACCGTAATGGCAAGATGCCAAATCCGGCCAAAACAGTACGGAACAACCGTGTTTCTTCAGGAAAGGCAGCAGACGTTTATTCAAACACTCTTTCACGTAATTTTCTTGGTTGACAGTCCCGGCAGCTATGAAAATGCTGCTTTTCAAGCCACAGGTACAGATGGCTTGCCAAACCAGATATTTCTTTGCGAACTTTGACAGTTTCGTGTGCTTGAAAATATCTGCTACCTTTCCCCTTCCTTTTGCCGTATAAAACTCCTGTCCCGGAAGCTGCTTGTAGTCGGCTTTGACGTAGGTTTCGTCGTCCATTACCACGCAGTCAAACTTCGTCAGCATCGTCGTGTACAGCCTCCGGGATCGCGCTTTGGCCGTCGTATCTTGTTTATCATCGCGATTTGGAGTCACTACCTTCTTGTAAGTCGATAGTCCGGCTCGTTTTTTGGCTTGATGCACGGTTGTAGACGATACACCCAGCTTATTTGCGAGAGATACGTTAGGGTTTCGCTTGAAACTACCGGCAACTCTCTTTGTCATCTCAGCGGCTTCCGGTTTTCGATTTCCCCCCGATCCAGACTTCCTGGCTGTCAACAAACGTTCCCCAAACACATTAATTACATCTGTAACGGTTGATTTGGCAACTTTTAGCGATTTTGCCAACTTTGCGTGCGAGTAGCTCGGATTTTCGCGATGCGCGATCAAAATTTTGATACGCTGCTCTTCTTGCTTGGACGGCATTTTGACAACTGAAGAGTGAATTCCAAAATCAAAATAGGAGCAACATTCTACACACACACACCTTCAAAATGAAGGGTGTTCAGGTTTTTTAAATGCAAAATTGAAAGAAATACGTCAAGTTGATATTGACCAAATTTTGACCGTATCGCCCTTTATCATTACACCTTGTTGTATAATGCACGAAGTGAATTTCGTGAAGATTAGCCAGATTTCTGCTTCTCTTTTATCGTACTCATACTACATTGTGGTCCTGCTGGGATGGGCGGGAATAATTTATCCATCCCAAAATAAAAATCAATGCGTTGTCGAGAGTTATAACTTAATGCTCATTAATCAAGGTACTTTCTCACGAGACGGCATAGCCTAGTGAGACCAACCACGGATTCAGAATCAGCACTTTCAAAAATATTAGGTTCGAATCCCATGGCAGAAACGTTGAAAAAACGCTTGACAACTGAACGTGGTTGCGCTTTTTTTGTCAATTACTCGAGTCGATAAAGTAGATCTGCCAGTCCTTCATGCAACCACCAGAGAGACGTTTCTTTTTAATTTGGTGACAAAATATTCGTAGCTCTTTGTATTGTTTTCGTACAATGCACGAATGGAATTTTTGTGTCAACAAAAGCTTCGTGCTTTTGACAGTTGCGCGTGTTTCATTAACTACAAATGTTTCTTCACTGAAAATTTATTTTCGTAAAGTAGGTTTCACGCGTTTCGTAAACATGAATTTTGTACATAGAACAAATATCTCGTATATTGTATGAAACATTCATAATGCTTTCCATCTGGTGAAATGCTATCATTACACCTTTTTTGTAAAATGCACTAAATGAACTTCGTGATGACCAGCCAATCGCTGTTTCTCTTTTATACCGTACTCATGTATGATGGTGTTGCTGATGGTATGGGCGGAAATAATTTATCTAACCCAAAATAAAAATCAAAGCGCTGTCGTGAGCTATAAGTTCATGCTCATTAATCAATGTAGTTCTCACGAGTCAGCGTGACCTAGTGAGATCAACCACGGATTTAGAATCAGCACTTTCCAAATATTCAGGTTTGAACCCCATGTCTGAAACAATAAAAAAAGCGCTGGACAATTCCACGTGGTTGCGCTTATTTTTGTCAATTACATTTTGAGTCGATAAAGTAGATCTGTCATTCCTTCATGCAACCACCAGAAAGACGTTTCTTTTTCATTTGTGACGAAATATTCGTAGCTCTTTGCATTGTTTCCGTACAATGTACGAATGTTCTTTCTGTGTCAACAAAAGCTTCATGATTTTGACAGTTGCGCGTGCAATTATTTACGAATGTATCTTCATAAAAAGAACAAATCAGTTTCGTTGCTGAAAACAACGAATGGATAAGTGAGTATTACTTTCGATTTTGTAATATAAACTAAGATTAACTTTCAGTGTTCATAATAAGTACAAATCAGTTACGTTGCAGAAAACAACGAATGGACTTGTGAGTATTACCTTCGATTTTGTGATATTAACTAAAATTAACGTTCAGTGTAGGCAGAAGCATCTTTATTTCGTTTTATCATCCACTAGAAAAATAAGCATAAACATTAGCATGATTAACCACCCGCGGTTGCTACTACTTTATTGCCGGATCATCTGCAATAACATAGAGAATCAAACGATGATCCTCTATGTGTTAAAACTGTAGATCCAAGAACAAGTATCAATGTGCAAATCCTGGTATCCTCATTTATAGATAAACTAGCTGAACCCAGTGCGAGCTTTGCTACGCTTGCAATTAAATGAATAAAAATACAAAAGGACTGGTGCTTCTATGGATTTTTTAAATGTTTTTAACCATTAGTTTCTACCTTAATTTTGTTTCTGGGTATTTCATACAAAAACATTCATCTTCAAACTACGCCGTATTTAGTTTGAACGTCATTGTCCCTTGCATAACCTTAGATTAACTTCTTGTGCATAATGTAGCACTGAGAGTAAGTCAAGCATCACCCATTCTTCGACTGAAAGAGGTTCAAACTTATCAGAACATGCTGCTTACCCGAGAAATACACATTTTGTGTGTTTTAGTTGCCTGATAATCGTCATGATTGGTTGAAATTTGTGTTTCATTTGTATAAGCCTTCCCCCTTCCAAAGAGAAGAGAGGTCTCGAACCATGTTAGAAAAAAATTTCGCCATCAAAAACCTCCACATGCCCAGTTTGGTTCCATTTGCTTGATTATTTCTCAAATCATACAGAAATTTGTTACATTTGTATGAGACCTTTCCTTCAACTAAAAGAGGATCTTAAACCACGAAAGAAAAATCCTACTCTCAAAAATCCCCACATGCTAATTTTGTTTCCATTTGCTTGATTAGTTCTAAGTTATGTAGAAATGTGTGTTTAATTTATTTTGAAGCTCCTCCTCCCTCCTCCCCTTTCAGAGAGGGGAGGAGTATCAAACCATCATAAGAACCTTTTCCGGCTCCAAAAACCCCAGCACAAATTTTCAGAACAGTAGGAATAATTCTTATGTTTGGTTTAATTTTGTCCTTCATTTGTATCAGAGCCCCTTCTTTCAGAGGGAGGAAAGGTCTCAAACATCAGTAGAAACATTTCTCGCCTTCAAAAACTTCCATAAGCCGAATTTGTTGCCATTTGCTTCACTAGTTCTCGAGTTATGCTGAAAATTCTGTTTCATTTATATGAGAGTCCCTCTTCTAGAGAGAGGAGGGGACCCAAACCACCATAGAAACATATTCCGCCTCTAGAAAACCCCTTATGCCAAATTTGGTTCCATTTGTTTGATTAGTTCGCGAGTTATGCAGAAACTCCAGTTTCATTTGTATGAGAACCTCCCCTTCTACAGAGAGGAGAGTTCTCAATTTACCATAGAAACATTTTTTGCCTCCAAAAACTCTCACTTTCCAAATTTGGTTCCATTTGCTTGATTAATTCTCGAGTTATGCAGAAATTTGCGTTTCATTTGTTTGAGCCTCCTCCTTTCAAGAGCGGAGGGGTCTTCGACTGCCATAGCAACATTTCTTGCCTCCAAGGCTCTCGAGTTATGCAAACAATTGTGTTTCATTTGTATGAGAATCCTCTCTTTCAGAAGGCGGAGGGATCTTAAACCACCATAGAAATATTTCTATTTTTCCAAATTCCCCCTGCCAAATTTGATTCCATATGCTTGATAAGTTATCGAGTTATGCAAAAAAAAAAGAACAGGGGATTCGAGTCACCCTAGAAACATTTATTGCCTCAAAACACTCAAGGCAAATTTAGTTCCATTTGCTTCATTAGTCCTCGAGTTGTATGGAAGAAACTCCCCCCCCCCCCTCCCCTTCAGAGGATGGTGGAGTCTCAAACCACCATAGAACAATTTCTCTCTTCCAAACGCCAAATTTGAATCCATATGCTTGATTTGTTCTGGAGCTATGCAAATATTTGTGTTTCATTTGATTGGGTGCCTCCCTTTTCCATATGGTGGAGTGGTCTCAAACCACCATAGAAACATTTCCTTGCATTCAAAAACCTCTACCTGCTAAATTTGGTTCCATTTACTTAAGTTGTGCTCGAGCTATGCAGAAATTTGTCTTTTATTTGTATGAGCCTTTCCCCACTACCAGCAGAGGAGGGGTCTCAAGCCACAGTAGATTTAAAATTCCTACATGACAAATTCTGGTCCAATTCTACTTTATTCATTCCTGAGTATTGCGGAGGGCTCAGTTTTATGTTGTATGATAGCCCCCCTTCTAGAGATGGGAGGGTTTTCGAACTACCATAAACAAAATGTTTACCTTCAGAAAACCCAACTGCCAAATTGGGTTCCATTCGCTTGATTAGCTTATGAGTTAAGCTAGAAAACTTCTGTTATTTTTTTTGTATAGAGCCCTTCTTGTGAAGAAGGAGGGATCTCAAACCACCATAGAAACATTTCTTGCCTTCAAAACTCCCACATGCCAAATTTGGTTCCCTTGCTTGATTAGTTCTTGAGTTATGCAGAAAAGTCTGTTTCATTTGTATTAGAGCCTCCCTTTCAGAGAGGGAGGGGCCTCAAACTCAAACAAACATTTTTTGCTTCTATAAACCCTCACCTGCTAAATTTGGTTTCCTGTGCTGATTAATTCTTGAATTATGAGAAATATGAGTTTCATTTTGTATGGAAGCCCCCTTTTCAGAGAAGGGAGGGGTCTCTGACTATCTCAAGAATCTTCTGGTGGCAAAAACTCCTTCATAGAAAAATTTCCGATCGGTTGAGTAGTCTCTCGTGTCAATAAGGTTCAGACAGAAAGAAATTCATTTTTATATAAATAGATTCTGGAAGGGAAGGAAGTGTTAGTTAGTAGAAAGTTTCTTTTTAGAATTTATCTTGGTAGAGGAGACAATAGTGAGTGAAACTGTTTATACTTTTTTTTGTATGTCTGTCAATTTATTAGTGTATTGAACGGAGATATTTATTGATAAGTCACTGTTTCGAACCAACAGTAAGGATTGGAAAACTAGGAAAATTTAAATAAACACTTCACTTGGTCACTTCTTAAAAATAAAAATCCAAACCAAAACATATTTCAAATTATCACTACGCGTACAAATTCCTTTAAATTCCACTAGAACAAGTTTATCCTTAGACAGATAAGCCTATTTCATCTGTGACTTGCAAACTTCTTCAGTGTCTAGCACTAGACACTGAAAAAGTCTGTAAGTCGCAGATGAAATAAGAATGTACTATCAAAGGATAAGCTTTTTCTAGTGGAATTTAAAGGAATTTGCTCGTGTTTATCAGCAATACTTTGGAGAAATGTTTCAGTATATTTTAATTTTTTTTATTTAAAAAAATTGATAACTTGTGTTATCAAGTGTTAATATAAATTTTCGTAGTTTTCCAATTACAATCGTTCACCTGATACGCTCGTAAAATTGTTTTTTAAAAGTGTTTTTAAAAAAGTGAAAGAAAAAAGCAGTAGGCATGCTGTTCGCGACACTCAAAAAATGTGATGGTGGTTATACATTAGGAAAACAAGATAATTGTAAAATAACTCCTGAGAACAGATTTGGACCCACTAAAATCAGCAGCAGGAATGATGATGTAGCCACTCACAAAGTGTGACTAACGTTGGGTCCTCAATGAGAAAACAAGGTTAATTTAAAATAACGCTTTACAGCTGACTTAACTTCATTTAAACCAACAGTAAGGATGCTGTTGAGGCACTCACAATATGTGATACTGCTTTTTCATTGGGAAAACACTTTTAATTTGTATATTTTAAACCGTTTTTGTACTGGCACTAATATCTGCATCAAGCAAATCGAACGTTCTAAAGAGCAATCTATTATAACTAATCCACCTAAAATTACGATTGAAGGATGTGATGAAATTGAAGTCTCTACAAATATGTTGTGCCTTATGACAAGTTTTGCTTCTATTGATTCCCAAATTCATCTGGTTTATACTACGAATGTATGAAGCTGTGCCTCACCGTCTTCATTGATGAGTTTGCCGGGCCAAACACATCTTGGGATTTGCAGCTCTTCCACTTACGAGAAAATGGTTAGCCAGTTCTGTCATTTCTCGAAAATCGATTTCATCGTACAACGTTAGGCACGTAGGCAACAAAAAGAGCGGTTTGAATACGATCATCAGAACAAACAGTGTTTACTTCCCGCTTAGTGGGACGTCGTTCAACCTTGAGAAGTTTTCCATCATAGCGCTTCTAGCCGATCTTGACGGTGAAAGCATCAACGATTGTATTCCACCACATTCGTAAATCAAGTAACACTGCCAAAACCATCCAGCTTTATTAGGTTTTATTTAGGTTCTATGAAAGCCCCTAGAAATCAATTTGGTTTTAAACCTTGTTTGCTCACTATCCTTCTACTCCTATTAAAGGTTTTATTGCGACTTTATGAACTCGTTAGATGCTGTTTTGATATGGCAGTATAGGACTCATTCATATTATCTTATTATGTGGTCAGTTGGAGGATTTAAAACCCTTTTGCCTCCAGTAAATGCATCAACCGGCAAATTGGCATTGAGTGATGTCATGCGGGTTTAGAACGGTTAAAAACACGACCAAATAGTTTAACAGTAGTCATTGCGAAAGTATATTGGCTTTTTGGCAAAACTGTGATTTTTTCCAATCGACGTATTGACAAATAAGAGACAAAGGGTGTATTCGATAAAAATGGCACACACATATATACTCATCAAAATTAAACTGATTATCGGATTTTCTTGAAATTTTCAGGGAATGAAGAACTACTAATAAGTTTTGATTTACAACATTTGTTTTATTCAATTTCATTTCCCATCCCGAATGCCCGCACCTTTCTTTTCACTCCACCCATCAAATTTTGTACAACCGATTTTCCCAGTATTTTTGTTGTTTTTACCCAAATTTCCTTCAATTCTAGCTCTTTTTTTATAGTTTTGGGATGTTTGCGAAGTTCCGTTTTCATAATTGCCCAGAATTTTTCAATTGGACGAAGTTCCGGTGAATTTGGTGGGTTCATATCCTTTGGCACAAAATTGACTCCGTTAGCTCGGTACCACTCCAATACGTTTCGAGCGTAGTGGCAGGATGCTAGATCAGGCCAAAACAGAGTTGATCCTTTGTGCTTCTTAATGAATGGCAAGAAACGCTTCTTAAGGCACTCTTCCATGTAAATCGCACCGTTTATTGTTCCGGAAGTGATGAAGGGAGCACTTATTTCACCACATCCGCAAATCGCCTGCCAGATTAGAAACTTCTTTGCAAATTTCGATAGTTTTTTCTTTCGAACATCCTCCGGAACATCGAACTTTCACTTGGCAACGAAATATTCTTGCTCAGGAAGTTGACGGAAGTCGGCCTTGACGTATGTTTCGTCATCCATCACGATGCAACCGGATTTGGTGAGCAGCTTCGTGTAATGTTTCCGGGCGCGGGTTTTCGCAGTGATGTTTTGTTTTTCATTCCGATTTGGAGCTTTTTGCACTTTGTAAACATGTAACCCAGTACGCTTCATGGTTTTCTGCACAAAACCGACTGACACCTTAGACTTTTTAGCGACATCTCGAATTGACATGTTTGGACGGTTCTTAAAATTGTTGTACGACTTTCCTGGCCATTTTACTGTGCATTGGACCACTTTTACGACCACTCCCTTCCTTCCTTTGGACACTCAGATGCTCCTTGAAGGTTCTTATTACACGAGACACATTTGTATTTGCAATTCCAAACCTTTTAGCAATCCACCGGAGGGACGCCCCTGGATTTTGATTGTGAGTGCACAAAATTTTCTCACGGACAATTTCTTGTTTCGACGGCATGACTGGAACTACTGAATGTATAACTATGAAACTTGAGAGATGTGAATAATACACTATGGATAAGATTTACTCAAATTTCTAGGTTTTTTACTCATACGATTCAAAAGTTACAGAAGATTTTCTGTGTGCCATTTTTATCGAATACACCCTTTAATTGAAAAGTTGGAAAATAAATTCACCAAAGTTTAAACGTAATGCAAATGAACTGTAGATCGGAGACCAATTTTGGCATTCTTTCAGATAACTTCATTGAATACCATCAATGTTCAGGAAATTCATGATTAATTTATCGAATATATTTGTTTTAATTTGGTTTCTATTGTTTAAAACCGCATAATTTTCGAGGCACTTTAATGTTCGGCAATTATCGTGCTTATATTTACCATACAATTAAATGCACATATGATTCGGAGACGCTGATATGCTGTAAAAAGCTCAATTTTCTTAAGATATTTTGGTATCAAACTAGACTAGAACTTTTTGTTTTAGATATTATTTACTGCTAAATGAATCAGAAGAGCAGAGAATCGAACAAAGCAGAACAAAACAAACCAACCACGATATCACAGTGAAGTTTGAGAGCTGTGGCCATTTGGCCGTTTTTTGCCGGTTTTCATGGCAGCCAATAAGTTTTATGAAGGTTCTTAAGTGCAATCTTTATGATCTTGTAAAGGTTTTATTAACTTGTTTTTGCTGTTGTTCTGATTTAGGCTTTAAAAAAGTTGGTAGAGGAAAGGCTTGTAAGATGGAACAGCGCCAATTTTGACATTCAAAGCGACAACACTATCGCGCTGACAAGTGTTAACCTCATTTTTTGTCTATTCTTTAATTTGCATTTGCTTTTGGAGTGAATACACTCATTCGATTAAGCTCTTCCAGGTTTTGATGTTCGAAAGTGTTAGCATAATTAAAATAGCAATTATTTCTTGTGCTTAATAAGTTGAAATTTCCCATCAAAAGGTAAACATTTGTGTTGGCTAACATTTTTGGTGTATTTTTATGATCCAAAGGCATTTTCAAACAAATCTTAAAGTGAAACTATTTTTTGATGTTTTATATTTATGGCGTCATGTTTGTAAGATGGAACACTGTTAGGCTTGTAAGATGGATTTTTTTTTTCGTTTTGAAACATTTAAATGATATTTTGAAAAATACCATGGAATCAACAATAAATTGAATTATGACAATACATAATTTGAAATTGCAATTTTCGATGGATTTCGAAAATAGGCCATAATTTTTTTTGATTATTATAAATAATCAGATCCGTAGGCAAACTTGAAGCCTTTTTAGTTCCTCTTTCGAAAGATCCTCGAAAAAATAAAAATTATGCAGGTTACGAGCAAAAAACGGATCGTGTTACATCTTACAAGCCTTTCCTATATGTATCACGTTGGTATATAGTTATGATACAACACGCACCAGAACCAACAGCCAGTCAGCAGGAAACCATGGCCTGGCAACCGAACATGCACCGTCAGCATAACCCCTGGACTTCAGACACCAGCAACCGATGCCACTCGGTAACCAATCAAGCACCATCAGCAGAATTCCTGAACTTCAGACCCGATCAGCCGATGTCACTGTTGTTCCAAATAGGCAGGCACATAAAATAGCATAGTTAGCATAACGTAGGTTATAAATAGGGATTAATATTAATTATTTGGGCAGTTCTTAGTTAGAAGTGATCGATGTAACAGTAGTGATCGTGAAATAAATCTTTTTTATGTTCCAGTGCGACTTGGATTCATAATTGGCGCAGCCGTCCGGAAACAGTTGAAGTGACTAGTGAGTTTACAAACAGTGGTAGTTCAGATTAATAACCTGCACAGGAAGCGGTTCCGCGTCAGCATCGTCGACTTAAGGATTTCATCCGTCGTATCGAATTGAGGACCCCCGGCTCACAGCACCTGAACAAACAGCAACGTTCAACCGCGAACCACCTAGGACACGACAAGCAAAAACCGTGTGTAGAACCTTTTTTATCTAAGTGAAAAGAAAAAGTGTTACCCACGTCTGTGACAAACTTTTGTCGCAGTTGAACAAATTTTCGAGTTCTAAGAGAACGGAAATTAATTCCCCCGCAAATTTAAACCGAGTTTACGAGTTCTAAGAGAACGCAAATTCATTCCCCCGCAATTTGAAACCACTAATGCGCAAGCGAGTCAAGTGAAACCAGACACAGCGTTAGCTTTGTTTCACTTATAATAGCACCACTTGTTGCATAATAGTGTAGGTCAGGTACAAAGATTCACAAAGTGAACATACCTTATGCCAAAAGCAACCCGCAAAAACAGAGATAATTTTTTCGCAGGAGAAAATTTTCAGAGAATTCATCAGAAACCTCTGACGACGAAGATAATAACCCAATAAAAATGGAAGAAATTTCGAATCAGCTCGCCCAGATGATGGCAGCTATTACCAGCCTTTAAGCTAAACAGAGTCAGCTTGAACAATTAACCACCGCTCCGGCCGGAGGAAACCCAGTAGCGGTAAATTCCGGAGAAGTTCCGATTGGGGACTTTTTCAGAATTCCAGATCCCATCAAATCTTTACAATCTTTTGAAGGCAACAGAAAACAATTGTCTTCATGGCTCAACACAGCGGAAAATACGCTGAACCTCTTTAAAGATAAAATTCCACCGCAATTATATGCGATGTATGTGACAGCAGTCACCAATAAAATTAGTGGAAAGGCAAAAGACATCTTATGTCTAGCCGGCAATCCACAAGATTTTGATAACATAAAAGAAATACTAATCAACGCTCTTGGCGATCGTCAAGAGTTATCTACATATAAGTGCCAGTTATGGCAGAATAAAATGCTGGATAGCATGACTATCCACAAATACTACCATCGCACGAAAGAAATCGTGCAAAACATAAAAACCTTAGCGAAGCAAAACGCAAAATATCGCGACAATTGGGAAGCTATTAGCACATTTATCGACGAGGATGCATTAGCCGCATTTATATCCGGACTACGGGGTAATTATTTCGGTCACGCTCAAGCAGCACGGCCCAAAGACATCGAGGATGCATACGCATTCTTATGCAAATTTAAAAGTCAGGAAATCAATGCCAGTAACATGGATGAAATTTCTAAGACAAGGTTTACAAATAATAAAACACAAATCAATAGCAACAACAAAAGCTATGATCCAAAGTCCCAAAAACAACAGATGAAACCAAAGTCAAATCTACCCATCAAACCAGAATTTGATAGAAAAGATTCAGTTGAACCAATGGAAATTGATCCATCCCTTCGCAGCAGATTGAGCTATAATAAAAAACATATAAATAACAATGAAATTTCTAGTGAATTGGAAGACCCAACTTCGAATGAGTCATCCGATGATGAAAACGAAGTAAATTTTTGTCAGGTGGATCAAACGCAAATAGAAACATACTTACTTACCATACTTAGTTTCCAACAATGTTAAACTACTTATAGACACTGGTGCCAACAAAAACCTCATTCGGCCTGGAATACTTAAAAAAACAAAAAAGACCAAACCTGTTAAAATAAAAAACATAACTGGTACGCATACTATCGAACGGAAAGGAAAATTCAATTTTTTCGGAAATAACATTCCCACCCAGAAGTACTACGAAATCGCCTTTCATAATTTTTTTGAAGGTCTTATAGGGTCAGAATTTTTGTCAGAAACAAATGCCATTATCGATTATAAAACAGAAACAATAAACATAAGTGGAAATATTTTGCCATTTCAAAAATACTATCCCTCGAAAAAAACATTCAATCATATTGTTACGATTTCAACTGAAAACAATGGTGATTGGTATGTCCCAAACTTTACAAAATTAAGTAATGATTTAATGATATCACCTGGACTTTACAAATCAGAAAATTGTAAATCAACAATCCTCATTGAAAGCAACAGTAAAGAAATTCCAAAAAACATTCCGAAACTTGCTCTTAAAGTTAACAATTTCGAAACAATCTCTCCGATTCCTATAAAGAAACATAAATCCTTAGAAACATCAGACATCGAAAAATTAATACGCACAGAACACTTATCAGAGCATGAAAAATCAATGTTAATCGACGTCATTTTAAAACATCAGGACACTCTGCTGAGAACTGGCGAAAAACTCACAGCAACTACAGCTGTTAAACATAGAATAAAAACTAAAAATGATCAGCCCATCTATACAAAAACATACAGGTATCCCCAACATTTCAAAAAGGATGTCGACGAGCAAATTCAAGAAATGCTTGAATGTGGCATTATCAGAAATTCTCTGAGCCCCTATTCATCTCCTGTATGGGTCGTCCCAAAAAGTCTGACGCATCAGGTAAAAAGAAAGTCAGGGTTGTCATCGATTACCGTAAACTTAATGAGAAAACGGTTGACGACAAACACCCTATACCACAAATAGAGGAAATATTAGATAGCCTCGGAAAATCCGTGTATTTCACAACATTAGATTTGAAATCCGGCTTTCATCAAATAGAAATGTGTGAAAAGGACATGGAAAAAACAGCTTTTTCTACCGGACAAGGGCACTTTGAGTTTACAAGAATGCCCTTTGGCCTAAAAAAAAAAAAAAAAAAAAACAAAAAAAATAAAAAAAAATAAAAAATTCTAAATAAAATAAAATAAAACGCACCAGCTACTTTCCAGCGTGCGATGAACAGCATTTTAGCCGAATACATCGGAATAATTTGCTTTGTATATTTGGATGATATTATTATAATTGGTTATAATTTAAAAAATCATCTAGAAAATGTGTCGAAAATATTAAAACGTCTCTCAGACTTCAATCTTAAGATCCAATTAGATAAGTGCGAGTTTATGAGGACAGAGACGGAATTCTTGGGGCACGTGATAACTCCACAAGGAATAAAAACAAACCCAGATAAAATAAAAAAAATCTTAGAGTGGGAACTACCTAAAACCAAGAAACAGATAAAACAATTTCTAGGCCTCACCGGTTATTACAGAAGATTCATAAAAGATTATTCTAAAGTAACCAAACCACTAACAAAATTTTTTGAAGAAAGAGGCAGAGGTAAATATAAATGATCAGAATTTTAAAGATGCATTCTCTAAGTTGAAAAACATCATAGCATCTGATCAGGTACTAGCATATCCTGATTTCGAATTGCCATTTATTCTTACTACTGATGCGAGTAACTACGCTCTCGGCGCGGTATTATCGCAAAAACAAGATGGTATTGAACGCCCCATAGCATTCGCCAGTCAGACGCTTAACAATACAGAAAATAATTATTGCACAACAGAAAAAGAAGCGTTAGCAATAATGTAGTCAATCAATAAATTTAGACCGTATCTCGTCGGTAACAAATTTACTCTTGTAACAGATCATAAACCTCTTTGCTACATAAAAACCTCTAAGAAAAATTTGAAACTAATTAACTGGAGCTTGGAGTTGGAAAACTACGATTACGATGTTGTTTACAAAGCCGGAAAGACGAATGTCGTAGCAGACGCTCTTAGCCGAAAAATAGATGCAAATTCGAACGAAGCAGACGACGAGTCTGAAAATTCCATGCACTCTTCTAGAACATCTGATGATTTTTTTATTCATTTCACAGAAAAACCCATTAACAGCTATCGCAATCAAATAATCTTTAGACAAACAACTTTTAACAGCGTAATCACAGAAAATCCATTCCCCAACTTCAATCGAACTATTATTTGCTCAACATCTTTCAGCCCAGAAGATATTACTTCATTCATTAAAGAATACAGCTCGGGAACACAAACCGCTATTCTTGCACCTGAACATTTATTTCAAATAATCCAAGAAGTACACAGAGAACATTTTTCAATATCAAACTCACATTTCGTTATAACCCAAAACATGGTCGAAGACGTAACTTCAGAAAACAGACAAGATATAATAGTGCGTACTGAACACGAACGTGCTCACAGGGGTATATCAGAAATGGAAAAACAAATAAAAAGATCCTATTTTTTCCCTAAAATGACAAAGAAAATCAGGCAAATAGTTAATTCTTGTTCCATCTGTGCTAAGCACAAATATGAACGTAAACCATATAACATTAAGTTATCACCTAGACCAATTGAAACCGCACCATTTCACAGAGTTCACATAGATATTTTTGGAATAGACAAACAAAATTATTTATCACTTATATGCGCATTCTCAAAACATTTGCAAATGATAGAAATTCCATCTCGGAACCTAATAGATATACAAAAAGCCCTTTCTCAATACATTGGAATATTTGGAGCACCTAAAAAAATAATTTGTGATCACGAAGCAGCTTTCACAAGCCTGCAGTTAAAAATGTTCCTAGCTAATTTGGGAACTGAAATAGAGTTTGCCTCATCTTCCGAGTCAAACGGACAGATTGAGAAAACACACAGCACTATCATAGAACTATTCAATACTAATAAGCATAAGTTTGAAGGACAAAGCTCATCAGAAATTATTGCCATAGCAACATCGCTTTATAATGATTCAGTGCATTCGTCCACATCATTCACACCAAATGAAATTGTGTTCAATCAACGAAATATTGTGAATCCAAATCAAATTGCAGAGGAAGCAAAAGATGTGTATGCAAAAGTCTTAAATCAACTAAAAAGTCTGCAACTACAATGACTAAAAAATAATTCTATGAAAGAAGACCCTCCAACTTTTATCGAAAACACAGACATTCAAATAAAGAAAAACACTAGAAAAAATTAGATCCTAGATTTTCCAGAGGCAAAATGTCTGAAAGACAATAAGTATTCAGTGGTTATTAACAGAAACGTTAAAAGGAATAAAAATAAACTGAAACGTACAAGGAAACCATAATAACATGACTTTTTTTTCTTTTTTTGTAGGTTCAAGTCAGAAGCCATCAACCCTTTGGAACATCTAATCACTCAATCTTCAAATTTCAGCCGAAATCCACAATAACCAAAATAACTAACAGTCAACTTATTTTCTAATTTCAGTTCAACAAGAGACGAAGACGGAAGAAAACGAAAAAACTTTACTTTAAAAACATTTAGTTACACAACTGCCCATTAGAAATGATAAGAATACCTATAGTCATAATTATATTTGTCGGAATCCTTAGATTAAATTGTCAAAACATAGAAATCACAAATTTAAACACACATCCAATTTTAACATTGAAAACAAAATCATGCAAAAATACAAACAGGAAATTTTCATATTATCCATCCAATCAACATAACTAATCTTGAATTAACCATCAATTCTTTGACCAATCTAGCATACAGAAAGATCAATAATCATCTATCAGAAATAGTGAAACTAAAAAATTAAACTCTTATATTCTAATTTTATTCAACTTAAACCACAAAAACGAATAGTTAGGAGCCTCGACCTAATAGGAACGACATGGAAATGGATCAGCGGGAGCCCAGATGCAGAGGATCTACACATCATAAACTCTACCATGAACGAACTAATTGACAGCAATAACCAGCAATTGAAAATTAATGAACAGCTCGGAAACAGATTGGCATCATTATCAAACACAATAAACAAGGTAATTGAGAGTAAACATGAGAACCAGATCATTTTAAACGAGATAGAAACTATTACCACTATCATGAATATTGACCTTATGAACAACATTTTGGAAGAAATCCAGGACGCGATACTATGGACGAAAGTCTCTATAGCAAACAATAAGTTTCTTACAGCACACGAGATAAACACAATTAAAACATTATTAGAAGATCAAGGAGTATATACAGACCTACCAGATGAAGCACTCAGCCTAGTCCAACCAAAAATTGCAGTCAACGGAGAAACTCTACTTTATATTTTAAGAGTACCGGAACTCGAGAAGGACGAGTCAACAATATTCCAAATTCACCCACTCAACAACAACAATTCAATGATAAAACATTATCCAAGAAACCTGATCAAGAGCGGAAATAGCCTATTCACCACAAACAAACCAGATGAATACGTTCAACACATCAGTTACATCCGTAAGTACTCTGACAGTTGCATATCCAAGTTAATATTGGGCACGAAAAGCTTCTGTACTACCATACGAGAAAACAAAACTGAAGCACAACTTATAACAGATAACCTCTTACTAATCAATAATGCGAAATCAGATCTTTTGAAATCTGATTGTGGCCCCGATAACAGAGTACTGAAAGGTAACTTTTTAATATCATTCTCAAACTGTACTTTGAGTTTTGGAAATCAGCAATTCGTATCTCTTAGCCACACCGTTCAGCCATCCATCTTTCAAGGAGCCATGCACAACCTTGCAATACATTATCACCAGGAGGAAGACGATTTGAACTACGTCAGCAATAGATCCATAATTAACCGAAAGATGATCGACCACGTGTACCTGAAACAATTCACCCACCACCTATGGAACTGGAGCTTATTAGGAGGAATAACGCTCTCAACAACCCTAACTATAACATTAGCCATCTTTGCTCTCTTACATTACAGACAAACTGTTCGTTACTTCATTGCAAAACTCACCAAGAAAGAATTCATACAGAACCCCAGAGAAGACGCGTGAGGCCACGCTTTTTACCCCGGAGGAGTTATGATACAACACGCACCAGAACCAACAGCCAGTCAGCAGAAAACCATGGCCTGGCAACCGAACATGCACCGTCAGCATAACCCCTGGACTTCAGACACCAGCAACCGATGCCACTCGGTAACCAATCAAGCACCATCAGCAGAATTCCTGAACTTCAGACCCGATCAGCCGATGTCACTGTTGTTCCAAATAGGCAGGCACATAAAATAGCATAGTTAGCATAACGTAGGTTATAAATAGGGATTAATATTAATTATTTGGGCAGTTCTTAGTTAGAAGTGATCGATGTAACAGTAGTGATCGTGAAATAAATCTTTTTTTTATGTTCCAGTGCGACTTGGATTCATAATTATATATCAACAAAGCTGGAGGCTGGAGTAAAACTAAAACTGTTACTTGGGTGGAACTTCTCGGTGGACTTTCCTGTTGATAGGTCTATATTTTTCCTCCTCATTCACGCATAGCGTCTGCAGTGCCCTGTACACACCTTTTCTTGAATTACTGAATCATTTGCGGATCTCGAAGTCACCCTGTGAATGGACGTATTAAACGTCCTTGCTTAACTGAATCGCTTTCTCCACCGTTGCAATGCTTACTAGCATGTCGTCAACAAAGTGCTATTCCGAAATTGCTTCTCATGCTACTAGAATTTGCTTTTGCACCGCTTAGCGTTGACATTCTTGACATATTGTGCACTGCGAGAGAGCAGCACGCTTCGAAAGTCATCACTGTCATCCCGCAGATCACCAGTTCACCGATCTGTCCATACCAGTAGAAGCATTGCTACTTCTGAACCTCTAAGAATCCTTTATACCTAACGCAGTTGCCGTGTCTTTCAATTAACACCTACCATAAGATGTTGTACAGCCTGCCTGTCGACTTTGTTGCCACAGAACGCCAGTTTGCCTTAGACTGTTCCTCGCTCACAACAGCTTTTTGAGTCTTCTTACGGTTCCGCTTGACGATGGCCCAATATTGCTCGATTGAGTGGAGCTCTGGCGTGTTGGGAGGGTTCTTATCTTTGGGCACATCAAATAGAACGGAAGAATTGTGTCGCTTCAGGAAAGGCCGTAGACGTTTTTGTAGGCACTCGTTCAGATAAATTTCCTGGTTGACGGTTCCGGGCACAATGTAAACGTTGCTCTTCAAGTCACAGGTACAGATGCCCTGCCACACCAGATATTTTTTCGTGAGCTTTGACAGTTTAATGTGATTGAAAGTATCTGCCATCTTCGATGTCCGATAGCCGTATAAAATTCCTATCCAGGAAGCTATTTGAAGTCTGCCTTGACGGAAGTTTCATCGTCCTGTACCACACAATCAAACTTTGTCAGCACCGTCGTGTACAACTTTCGCGATCGTGCTTTGGTCAACGCGTTTTGTTAATCGTCGCGATTTGGAGTCACCACTTTCTTGTAAGTCGACAGTCCAGCTCGTTTCTTAGCTCAATCCACCGTTGAAGGCGCCACTCCCAGCTTTTCTTTGCGACTTCTCGGACGGAGAGGTTGGGGTTCCGCTTGAAAAAGCGGAAAACTCTTCGATTTCCCCCCGATCCAGCTTTCCTGACAACTTGGTGTGAGAGTAGTTTGGATTTTCGCCATGCACGTGCAAAATTTTGATAACTGAAGTGCTAAAATCAAAATAAAGACATGATGCTACACGCACACATCTTCAAAATGAGGGTTGTGCACAAATGTTTAATGCACGATGAAAACGCGTCAAGTTTAAGTCGACCAAATTTTGATCGAAACACGCTTTAGCAGTTCTGGAATACTTCTAAAGTTATTTTGCAATAATTGCGAAAATAGTTTTCGAGTGCGTCTGACTAGTTTTGGGATGCTTCCAAAGTTTGTCTGAGATGCGTTCAGAGTAATTCTGAGATATTTCCGGATTGCTTCTCCGGATGCTTCTGGTATGTTTCCACAATAGTTCCACAATAGTCCTGCCAATTTAGAATCGATTCGATTTCAATTCGATCTCAAAATATATCAAATAAATATAATAAGAGGTAAACAGCAGGTGTCTACTAGAACATGAAAATGAAAGAATAAAAAGAACTGATTTAACAAATACAATGATGAAATTCATGTCTTTCAACTTACACCATTTTCCGGCCAAAACACGTATTCTCTATCCATGCGATGTTTTCGAAGAAATGGAACAAGTATTTTCTAAAAACACTATCTCTGGAATAAGAAAAATTACAAGATCAGTCGTGTGCATTTCTGCATTTCTGAAGAAGAAGTAGATCCTAATAGTTTTAATCCTTTTTATTCATTATTTGTTATTGTTATAATGATTATAATAATCTGTACACAATAAAAATAAACTGTGTTCCAACTAACAAGAGCAAACCTTAGTTATATTTCTTTAGCATTTAAATTACACAGATCACAAAACTGGAATAACAACATAAATTTGTTAAATATCCTCTACTCTACTACTCACTCAGACGACCAATTAACCAGTCAGAACAGACAAAAGCACACTCCGATTGATACCAATCTGTCGAAGGATTTCTTTTTCCATATTCTCTTCCACATCCCCTTCCGCATGTCTCGCCAAATGTATCATCTAAATTCTATTAATTGGTAGTGACACTAATTTGTTTCAACCTAACAGCATCAGCGCCTTGTTGTCGGTGGAGCCGGACAAATTCATGAAGCATGCCGCTTCCTGAAAACCAAAAAAAAGCAGAACCAGACAGCACCAGTACACAGTTGACACATTGTTTGCACCACTGAACCGAAAGAAAACCATTAGGTCAACGATCCGAATGAGAGATTAGGGACGCCAGTGTAGTAGGCCATCAAATCGAAGCGCCGCCCGGCAGGCGACAACACCTGCTTTGTTCCAACCAACCTACCGGCGAAAGTGACAACTCTCGTTAATAGAAAGATAATGCGTAGCGTGTCTGCCTGCCTACCTGCCTGCCTGCCTCCGTTGACCTTACATCTGATTAGATGTAAAGCAAGCCGATTGTTTACACTCTCACGAGTCTGTCTGCGAGCTATTCTCACGGGAGGCAACACTTTCGCACTTATCAGCCCGACTTCCATGGTTACTCCAGTCATCACAGTGCTTATTGTTATTGTTATTGTGTACTGCCTTGTCAGATTTAGCTTCGGCTCCCAATAAAGCCATAATCTAATACAAATTCATAAGCGCTTTGACGGTGAAAGAACCCCGCCGTTTTCCCTGCGGAGGCTGACTTTTCTATTGTCATGTTAATTAATTGTTAGGATGGTTTTCCTCCGGAGAAAATGCAGAGCGAACGCGGATTTGTACCAAGAGCAAATTATGACAAGACATGCGAAATGATTGCCACTCCGTGCCGGAGCGTAAAAGCTGTCCAAATATAGTAGGCTCTAAAATGAAATGTTGATCTCTGTTTGGATAGGTTTATTACGGGCGCTGGGGAAACAGCGTAACTTTTGCAATTGTTTTGTTTTATTTTGGTCCGAGTTGGAAGATGATGTTACGCAAAGTTTGCATAATTTCAATCATATCTTCATTGGCTGCGTTGTGTAATTTGTTTATAGACACTAATTTCAGCATTTTTTAGACCATTCAGGTGGCTGCAATTAACTTTTTGTTGAACATCAGTCTGAACCCTTGGCGTATAAAGATGAGTAACATTGCGATAATTTCACATGAAATCTAATTCTAGATTTCATGCCTCCAAATCATTCGAAACGGACATTTGTAGATCATCTATGCTATATCCATGATGAGAGTTCCATTTCACCTGACGCTTTGCGCGCTCCTCGTTCCTATTTCGAGTTAAGGCCTATTTTTTTCGACGATTAAAGTTACAATCCCCGACACGGAAAAAGGGCTCACGAAAATGTGACGAAAACGAAATAACTCAAATAGTTTCTACGACCGACAATGGGATAGGTACTAGCCAGCATAGAGTGCTTTGGACGACACAGTTGTCGTGACACCGGAGTCTTCGTACAACTCCGGTTCCAGCATGCTGTGGTTAAATTTTTAATTTTACCTAATACGGGTTTCAGGAGAGAGAGAAAAAAAAGCAGAAAAAGGGGAACAACAAATCCCCCAATTGAAATTGAGTCGTTTATGTTGAGCACTCAATTTAGCGGTTGTTGTTGTTGTTGTTGTTTATAATTCGTTCATTTTCGTAGTCATAGAGCTTACCTAATCGGCCGCTGGAACAGGTGGGGGAAGGTGGAAAGATTTAGGTATTCTTTGGAATTAAGCCCCCTTCATAGAAGGAACTTAAACGTAAAAGAGATCATGGGTTCAGTGCGCTCTGACAAGACCCTCGAACACGCGGTAAAGCCCGATTCAAAGTAAATTTGGACGCATTCAAGCGATCATAACTCAAGAATTAAACAACATACACGGTTGATCAAAACGTTAAACAAAATAGAATTTATTCAGGTATTACATAACTAGTTATTGCAATTTACCGTTTCGAACGAACTGTCGCCTTTTACTTTGATCGATGATCATATCTGCACAGTCGCTAGTGACACGGTACCGGCGAACTTATTTCACTTTAAATGCATTTGTTGTGCATTTGGCACTTCTTTACCGCATCCTCAATGTTTTCGCTTGACAGTTGCCCAATATTTTTCGATCGGTCTGAACTCAGGACAATTCGGAGGATTAATCTCGACAAAATTAACATTGTTTGCAGCATACCATTTTAGTACCCCCTTAGAGTAGTGGCAGCTGACTAGATCCGCCCAAAACATAACGTTGGTCTTGTGTTGCCGAATGAAGGGTAAAATCCGCTTTTTTTACACTCTTTAATGTAAACCTTTGACGTCATTGTGTGAGATGTGTTGAAAATCTTGGTTTTAAGACCACAACTGCAGATTCCCTGCCAATCATTAGTTTCCGATCAAACTTATCAGCAAAAATAAATTTATACCTGGAAGGGACACCCCCACGACCAGTTGCCAGGTAAAATTTTCGTCCGGGGATTTGTTTACAATCCATTTTGACATATATTTCGTCCTCCATTAAAACACAGCCACCAAATTTCATCAAAACTAATTCGTATAGTAATCGTGCTCGCTTTTTCTCCACTAAATTTTTTTTCAGGGAGCGATTCGGATGTTTACTGGCACAAAAAGACTTATATCATTCTCTTGAAAGGATGTTACGCACGATGGAAAAGTTGAAAACGTATTTCTTTGCCAAATCACACCTGGGTTGCCTTTCACGTACCTCAACACCTTTCTCCTCAGCTCTTTGTCCTTAGTGCCACTGTTATGATAGATGCACTGTGCTCTATCCACACTCAGAGTATCCTTGTAACGTTTGATTACAAGACACACCGTTGACTTTGGGAATTTTAACACTGTTGCTATTTTTGAGTCAGATCACGAAGGATTATCCAGATGTTTGTGCACAATTCATTTTCTTCTCTTAAGTTCCATGATGCGTAATTTCGAGATGCGTTGATCAATTGAAAAAAAACTTTTCACCAATTTCTTCGTCAATAAAACATCAACAATCACCCTCTTTCCCATCCGTAATTTGTAATCCCTATTAACTTCAAGACGGCCGTAAGTAATCGGCTCTATTCTCCTAACTTTAGTTTTGAGATAAATGATGTATAAAAGTATGAAAATTTGGCTCTGGAAAGTTAATTCGATTGAGCCTGTACAAATAAATGATTAAAAAAAAACACCAACAAATGCCTGTCAAACACATTTTGTTCCAACCACCAGGGACCCGGTGGAGTATTAAACCGTGCGTCCAGATTAACTGTGAATCGAGCTTTAGCAGGATTGTGCGTACGTCAAAACCGTCTATTTACTCTTGATCAACTTTGGCTTCAAGTGAAAAGCCAAATTATTGCAAATAGAGGTTTGTTTTGATTGGAATTCCGTAGGGTGAATGATTTTGATTGGACCTATCTGAACTATTAGTGAACATTAAAAGTTCTTCTATTATAAAACCACAACTAAGGCTTGTTGGCGACAAAATCTGTACAGATAAAAGTTGGAACAAAACAAATTTGCTGTTAGTTTAAGCCAGGATGTATTTTTTATTCATGTGATTGTGCATTATTAGTCATTTTAAAACTAATTACAGTTACTTAACTATGCTGCATGACGAAACTTCGAACTTTTGAGCTTACTCCAGCCAGACTTCTCTGCAACCGATTTAGCGGCTTTTGTCCAAGATTTATGATTTTTTTAATAAATTCCGGGAAGCTGCTTAGGGAAGGTCCATTAATTATGTCACGCAGTAAGGGGGGAGGGGGGGTTTGGGAAAACGTGACGATCCATACAAAAAAATTTGAAGGTCCATACAAAAAACGTGACAAGGGGGGGAGGGAGGTGTAGTAAAGACTCAATTTTTGCGTGACGTAATTAATGGACGTTCCCTTAAAGTCTTCCAATACTTAAGTTTCATTGTCCATTATGACGCAGAAAAACTTCGTCATATATTTGCGATGCAACTGACGAGCCCGGGTTTTAGCCGTCACATTCTGGATCACATTCTGAGGACAAGTTGGGGACATTTTTATTTTACTACCCGAGCAGGAGACAACAACATATGAATACCTAATTTTGATCTTGATAATTGACCTTGGTATTAAACAGCTCAGATTAAGAGGTAAAATACCTAAGCAAAATACCTAAGAATTGCAAGCAAAATATCTCTCGAATAGCAAAACTTGTTATTTTGGATACCTGGGAATACCTTAGAGGTACTATTTTGGTATTGTCTTACCTCAATTTGGTATTCGCATAACATTGTGGAAACAATTTTATGGTATTATACTCAGGTATTTTACCTCTTAATCTGAGCTTCTTAATACCAGGGCCAGTTATCAAGCTATTCGGCACTTTTCAGGTAGCCACAGTACGTACCGGAAGATCTGGTCTCTTCTGCAATGATCGCTTCACCTTCGTGTCCTTCTGGTGGTTCCTGAGATCCATTTTTATTCCGCTCCCAGCCTCCCTGGCTGTTGTCAAACGTGTATCGAAAGATTTAAGAACGTTATGGACAGTGTTTGCAGCAAAATCAAGCATTTTTGGAAGTTTTCTTACTGACAGATCCGGATTTGCATAGCAACCGCACACAATTGCTTTTCGCACTTGCTCTCGCCGCCATCTTTGATCAAAAAGCTTGTACCACCAAAAATTGATTTAACACAATGAACAGACATATGTTCATCAGCCTGCTAAACATTTCACCCGTTGATGAATTATTTCCAGAGATATACATATTTTGTCCAGATTTCCAGATCCAGATTTTATCGCGAACAAGCCTTATAATGAAAAAGTGTTTTTGTTTTTTAATAACAATACATACGTGTTTTATGTCTACTAATGTTTTCAATACTTAAGCTATCCAAAAGAAATCGACTTCATTTGCTCACTTTGCCCATAGTCATTAATTAAGAAGTTTAACATTTTCAAACAGAAATAGACTGATAGGGATAAAATTCGAATAGCTACCCAACCAGATGTATACAGCAAAATTATTTCAAGTTTTGTTTTTGAGTTAAGCTTTGATAACAAGGGTTGTTGAAAACCAGTTCATGGATGAATTTATAATAACAGATATCGTAAGAAAAAAAGCCTCTAGATATAACGAAAATATAGCATACTATGACTTAGATATAACATGTACATAACAAACTTTGTAATAGTTTCATAACAAAATCATAACATCTACTGTCACAATTCTGCAGTTACTTTACCCAGATTGTACATTCTAGAAAAACTGTATTTAAACTTATTTGTTAAAATTTAATGCAGGTATTTTATATTTTAATCTTGATGGAAGCATCTTCAACAAGATTATATTGTGATCATTTATACAAAGAAAGGCTTGCAATAATTTTATTATTGTTATGATATCCCCTTCTGGTCGTGTAAACATGATATTCATAAACGATACATGGAACAAGCACTTGATCAACAAGGTGATTCAAATATTGGACACAGTGTTGTGTTCGACACTTCAGCGACGTATGGAAAAAAACTACAAGGTACAGCCCCATTGGGTTGTTCGGAATGATGACGTAGGACTACGCAACTAAATGTAAGCCATTCAGATTGTACAATGCAATATTCTTTGAATTAACCCTTTCAGGCCTATAATTTTTCAAGCGTTATTATACAAGCAATTTGGTGTGTTCTGATTCAATTATTACTCAGTAACATATAAATGATTGAAAAAAGAAGAAAATTTGTTTTTAAGGTGTGTTAGGTTGACCAAATTGTCTTGAAGTTCAGAACTTTAGAGCTACAGTTTTAACAGTAGCTTTATCCGCTTCACAATGTTACGATATATATTCAAACATATTCAATGCATGCCGTGGAAGACCAACAGAAATTTTGATGATGTTGTTTTTGAGAAGGAAATAATTTCTCATCACCATGAGGCTCTAGGAGTAGACAGCATTTTTTTGCTAGAACAAAGTTGTGAAGAGAAAGTATTGCATAGATTCCGTTATCTCACGGCAGGCTGTGAAAATTGAATAGAAGTAGTTTGAAATTGAGCGGAGGGCATTGTGAGTAGTATTCGGAAACAGAAAACACATACTTTTGCCAATGCATCCCCACGCGGAGTAGGTCAAAGAGCATGATCGAATACACCACCTTGACTGGCAAACAGTCTGTGCCTGATCGATGCTCATATACTACCGATAGCTTTTTTAATAGTTCTAACGAACTGTCTAGCTTGTACTCCCCAAATCCCCTACATCGGGAGAAAATATTCCCGCTCCTTTTGGGTTTATTTTTGGCATACGACTTCTGCTTTACCTACTACATCCACTCGTCGTCAATGACTTATGAACCTCGGCGAGCAAGCGTGAAGCGTCGTATGTACTGGTCTCCACCAGTACGGTTAATGGTAAACCCCATTACGGTTCTTTTTTTTAGAAATTATGAGATAACCTTGGGATATTCATGCCAAACAAACTAACTTAACTTTGTGTAGCCCATAAAGCTACTGTTACAATTGTAGACCTTAAGTTTTGAATGACCTAAAACTAACAAGATTATCCTATGATGTCTGTGGACGTTTCAGAATATTCATTGAATATGTTTGAATAGTTATCGTAGTTTTGAATAGTTCAAGAGGCTACGGTACTACTCTTAATTTCTGAACTCAAGTCAGTTTTTATGAACTTGAACATCCCA
Organism: Aedes japonicus; assembly: GCA_034211315.2. Taxonomy (NCBI): domain Eukaryota; kingdom Metazoa; phylum Arthropoda; class Insecta; order Diptera; family Culicidae; genus Aedes; species Aedes japonicus. The sequence goes on along the minus strand of JASCZW010000344.1, from coordinate 312,965 downwards.
AGATAATCTGATAATGACTGGTGACCTTACAGAAGATTCACTGAATGTGTTTGAATGCATATCGTCACCTTTCATAGGTTATAAAGCTAATGTTACGACTGTAGATCCTAACTTCTGAACTCAAGGGCAGTTTTGGTGATCTAGAACATCCCAAGATATCTCATTATATCTGTTTACCTTCCAGAAGACTCACTTAAATTGGTCAAATACATATTGTTGCTTTGTTTGGTCCAGAAAGCTACAGTTACAGCTGTAGATTTTCAGTTTTGAATTCCAGGATAGTTTGGATAACCTAGAAGATTATCTCATAATGTCTGTTGGTCTTCCAAGATATTCAATGATTTATACAATTTATTTTCAATATACAGTGTAGCTTTGCATAGCCCAGAAAGCTTTTGTTGCAACTGTAGGTCCTATGTTCTGATCTCAAGGATAGTTTGAATGACCCAGAACATGTCATATTGCTTTATAATGTTTGTTGACCTTTAAGAATATTAATTGAATATGTTTGAATATTTATTGTAACTTGTTCTTAACCTTTAATATTACTGTTACAGCTGAAAATATTAATTTCTGAACGCCAGGACAGTTTGGATGACCTAGAGGATCAGAAAGTTATAAAATATTGACTGTTGACTTTCCAAAAGATTCACTGAATATGTTTGAATACATATAGTCACCTTATATAGCCCAAAAAGCTACCGTTACAATTGTAGATCTAATGTTTTGATCTTATGGATAGTTTGGATGACCTATCATATCTCAAGATTCTCACATTATGTCTGTTGGTTTTGCTACACTATTCAATGAATTATGTTGAATACATATCGTTTCTTCGCATACTCAAAAAACCTACTGTTACAACTGTAGACCTTACCCAAGTAACACTCAAAACATCTTTTTAAAAAGATTTATAATTGTTTGTATTATAGATGCATTATAAACGTATTGCAAAACATATCGAGTTTGGAGCGGTTTGTAACTTTCGTATAGAACATAATTCTGGCAAACGGTTGAGCTAAAAGAACTTTTTTCACTGCTGCTAGTGATTAATACCTTATTATTGTTCTCAAAAATGTGGTTTCATACATAACTAATACACAAACAGGACAAGATTTTATGGAAGTATACACTGTTGAAATTACATTACACCAACCATGTTTTGAAAAACGTTTTCTAATTTCTCATTACGATGAGAAGCATAAAGTATGAAATAATTTATAATCTGTTTTTGTCATTTAACAGTACATTCAACTTGTTTAATACCAGCTGTGCTGCTTGGGTATGTTCTGAACTCAGGGACACTTTGGATGACCTCGATCATCTCTGTTTATCTCGTAATGTTTGTTTACGGTCTAAAGTATTCATTAAATATGGCTGAATACGTAGCGTTACTTTGTATAGCTCAAAAAGCTAAAATTACGACTGTGAAGCTAAAGTTCTGAACTCAAGGACAGTTTTGATGACCTAGAACATCGCAAAACTATCATATAATGACTGTTGACCTTCCAAAAGGTTCATTCAATATGTTTGAATAAAAATTAACTTAAATTGCGCTAAAAGTTACAACTGTAGATCTGAAGTTCTGAACTAAAGTCCATTTTAGAACACCTAGAACATCCCAGAAAGACACAAACATATTTAACGTTTATCACCAAAAATTTAATAATACACAAGCATATGTACCATATTCATAAACAACGCTCTATACTATTCATGAGGCTTTGTTTTTTCTTCCAAAACTTCTTTATTTTCAGGATGTTCTAGGTTGTCAATAAGGCCTAAAACTCGAATGTTTTTTTTATATTTCAGTGTACACATTTATTAAGTTTGTGATTTTATACAGCCATTTTCCTTTTGGGGTCGTGTATGACCCCTTAGGCTTGAACGGGTTAATATACTTTTTAAGACAAGGCGTAACATTTATGAATTTTTCAATAGTATGTGGCCCGAAAATAACATTGTTCTCTATTTAAATTGATGTGTAGAAATATTTTCGATCGATTGGTGCAAAACAATTGAAAATCTTTTGAGCACTGATTGACATATTAACGCTCAAACCCTGACCACTTCTCGTGACGAACGCAAATTGTACCCCAGTATAGAAAACAAATACGTAGACCTACGTCAAAAATTAGAGGGGCTGTGCACGGGGCACGATATCAGTTGTTTTATCATTTGATTTTAAATATAAATCGTCTCTAGTCATTTTAAAAGGACCGTTTGTTTGACTTGTACGGGGTGGCAAAGGTTTCCCGTCAGTATTTTTTATCTCAGTGTATCTCTTGTACAGTTTTGTATACCATATGTGCAAATTTTTCATTGTACGTTTAATCATTTGGCGATTGACGGATGTGATTTGTTTTGGCAGATTGTTTATTTTGGTTATAAATATGAACGCAAAACAAGTGCTGGAGGTTTATATTTGATGAGTATACACGTGCGAGATCTTGAGACTGTCTAGATAGAGAGATTTCTCTTCCTCACAATAAAAAGACCAAACGAAACGGTGCGTACGAAATCAACCAATGGCGTAGACCACATCCAACGCCAAAATCCAACACAATCAGGGCATCTGAATATTTTTCATGCATTGATCACCCATCACCCATGATTTGAAAATCAAAGCATATTAAAAACAGTGAATTCACAGATTAAGAGAAAACCAAAACCAACAGAAAAATAGAGTATATTCGGCGAAGCTGTGTGCAGCAGTTCCAAAATATATGGGGTAGAATTTCGGAAATAGTCAAGCTCCAACAATTTTGATGAAAAGTAAACACTAATTACTACATCGAACATGTTTCAAAGAATCACTTATTACAACATGCTTCGAAATTGGTTCCAGACGGGCATTACTGTTTTCAACAGGATTCTGCCACTTCTCAACCGACTCTGAACTGGCCGTCTGAGGCCAAGTTACCAAATACTTCAATAACTATGGCAAACTTTCTTCTGGAACGATTCCAAGAATGTTGATACCCATATTGCTAGGGATCAATTCAAATAATTTTCCCATGGAAACCTGCTCCGGAGTGACCGTTCCAAGATCCAATCACCTGGTTGACAAATGGGAATCACGCACATTCCTGTGTATTCATTCCACGACTAGAAGTATCATTCTTGTTTATTTTCTATTGAAATCTTTTAAAAGTATGCCATTCCAGTTTTCCCGGAGACAGATGATGTCAATCGGTCATATGAGACAATTTTGGTTTAGTTTTTTAATCCAAAGCTGCAAAAATGTTTTAAATTGGTTCAATATTTCAGTTTAGTTCCATGGGTAAAAATGTTGGTATTTTACGTAATAATAAAAATCAGAAACCCCTTCTCTCCCATGGCTATGCCGTCATTATTTCCCTCCTAAATACGTAATTACACAAAGTTTCAATATCCTACTATGAAAACCTAATGAAATATCATGATTTGAAATCGAAAAAAGCTAATTCTTTCCCTGTTGAACACACAACGGTTAAGAAACGTTTTGTCATAAAACAAAAAGGTGAATGGTTCGAGCTCAACATGCAGTTTCTTTATAACAAAATGTAAGTTTAAAGGTTACTAAGCATTTGTTGATTGAAGGCCATAAGTTATGTTTTGATGGACATTTATTTTACTGACAAGCAACCGTTGCCACCCTGTACAGGTTGTCACATCGGAAGATCTTCCTGATATGCCTTGTTGATTGTTCTATGCGACGACATTTCGTAGTAAGATCTGTAAGGAGAAGTGAAAAAGGAAAGCGCATTAAATCTCGAATACTTTTTCAAATGGACGTAAGTCACAAAATGTTAACAAACGCGTTGTTCATGGTATGTTATAACAAAATCATGTATATATGCCCATATTTGATGAAGTTTTAGATGGATTATTCTTGAAAGTTTTAACTAACATATGAGCGATCATTCCCTATGAGTTTCCACTCGTTTATTCCATTCCATCATACTTAATTATAGAAAACAAGAGACATTCTACTACGTGGTAAGTTTTGGAATATCAGGGCAATCATCTACATGAAAGTGATCATTACAAGCTGCCGGCAGGACGCGCCCATACCCCTTTCTGAACCGAAAGGTAGGACAGAAAGCAATTTTAACCTTTGTGCTGAAAAGCGAAATATTATTGACAACAGGAAAAGTTTGAAAGACACACTTAATTTTCTGCGCACACTTCTAATGTACATAAAGGGAATGCTAGATGTTGGCATGAGTTTATGAGATAATTCAAGTAAATTTAAACCAGATATTGCTGGAATCAGGCCTGTTGTGTGGAAGACTGTCAACATTGTTGTAAGGCGTATGGCTTTGGTTTGGAATCAATCGAGAGGGAATATTCTTCTGTGGAATTTTTTTTCTGTGTATCAAAAAAGATGTTTATATAAAATAATGCTTTTTTCTACACAGTTGTTTCGCACATTGTTCTGGACAGACCTCGATTCCTTTCAATGCTAAAAATGATACTGTAAAAAAACGTGCAAATCGTATCCTAGGGAAAAAAACGTTTCAAACTCATCGGAGCTGCGCCCATTTAAAAATACTGGGCAATCATTAATTGGAATTTCGATAAAACTCCGTAAACAGTTAGAAATTACAGACTGTTCAAATCAAATTGTCATTTAGAATCAAAAAGGGTGGACAGTCGTTTCAGACCAAAACCGGATAGTAGAAAATCGGAAGCCTAATACAATCCTTCGCCTGAATTTTGTAGTCATATGAATTATTGTCACTAAACCATATTTGACTAGTTTTTGACCGTTCCATCCTTTAACATAGAAAAGGTTCAACCGTCAGACCCCACTTTTTCATTTCATCAAATCATTCCATGTTATTGGAATGGCAAGTCTTGATGTAAAAAACAATTCGAAGCAAATTTTAACAACCTCGATGTTGTTGTTCGAAGAAAATATGTCATGAAGCTATTATGTTTTTAAATTAAGCCCTGTTCAGTATTATTCAAAATGAAAGGTAAATCTTTTCAACAAAAGCACACTTTGTATGTTTTTATATCTTTAAATAGAGTCAAATCAAAGCCAGCTACCCTAACTAACAAAAATTTCTAGAAGTTTCCAGAAGTTGCAAAAGTGTATGTAACTTAAAACAAACTTTACGCTTGCGAAGAATTGGAAGAATTATTTCCGAAAAATTCACCATCTCACCAAAGATGTCCAAGGAATTGACTGAAGTTAGTAGATGTTCACAAAACATTAGAGAGTTAATTTTTCAAGAAGTTCATACCTCAGTAGACTCATTAAGTGAACACCCGATAAGATGACTCCGTCTTAGTTGGCACGATCTCTCAGACTCAAAAGCTTTTTCAAACTTACTTGGATCCGACAGACAAAAAAAAATCCTTTCACCACAATGAGCCGTTTGCCGATTCTTCTGGATCAAATCACTGGAAACCAAGTACTCCAGCAATAATCCTCGGAATGTTTACATTTTATGACACTCTAACGCTGCTTTTTCAAAAATGAGAATCTGTTCCGACAAGATGGCGAAACTATGGACGATGTTGGGAAAGTATGACTCTTCCATGGTAACCAATAAGCAGTTCCAAAGCGTCTTTACGGCATCCTATCAAGCAATGAAGTCACCTTAAATGCAACATAAATGCCGCTTTTGATCCAATATACAGCTGCTTTATCTGTATTGACACAATGATGAATTGATGGTAGGCTCGCATCGGGTCGTCTTGCTTATGCCCCACAAGATGGACGTCAACGACGAGTCCAAGAAATAGACTGCAACACCAATACCTTCTTGCGGAATTTGTCGGTGTAAATGGGTATCACTGATCCAGGAACATCCTTTGTCTTCATCGAGGTATAAAACACAGTTGTATAATCGACCTTTATATAAGTTTCATCATCCAAGTAGCCCGATATTTTGGTCAGCAGTTTGTCATACAGATTCCCTGCACTTGGTTTCACAGATATTCAGACTGTTTGGTGCTTTGTTTTAGCTGCTTCTACTTCCGACGAAGCTGCAGGCCCATTTTCTTCCTGGCACACATAACAATAGCCAAAGTACAAAGCTTTTTCGTCACATTCGCTTGAAATAATCCCTTTTATTCCTGCCGATTGTAGGATCGACTGGAACGGGTTTTCTATTCCGTCTAATGGAATCTACGAAAGTTCACTGCTCTTAATTCTTCTGATCAAAAGACTTCTATCGATGCACCATTTATGGAAAATTCATTTTCTTTAGTCGGCAGAATGACCACGCATTTTCAACCTTCCGTACGAAATATTCAAAAACATCAGTTTCATTTGGATGTAAAATCTGTATCCATATTAATCCGGACACCTTCATTGTAACTTTTGAAATATTGCACGTATGAATGAAAAATTTCACTGTGGTATAGCTGAGAATCTATGATGAAAAAGACTATGATTGATGTTTGCATTTCATGTTTAGTATTCAAGATGGCGACGAAAGCAAAACAAGTGCGCGAGCGAATTTTGTACGGGCGTACGGCAAATTCTGACTTGTCAATACGGGACCTTGCAAAAACATTGGATTTGCCTAAATCCACTGTTCACGATGTGCTCAAATCATTGTCGGAACGTTTGACGGTGGAGAGGAAACCGAGAAGTGACAAAAACATTGGACGCGCTGATCCTGTCATGGACCGAAAGGTGAAAAGGATATTAACGAAAACCCCAAATATCTCCATTCGAACGGTGGCTCGTAAAATAGGGATGTCACCTGGTTTTGTCCATAAATCAAAACAACGTTTGGGACTTAAGTCGTATCAAGTAAAAACAGTTCCAAATCACAACGACAAACAGAAATTGGCAGCAAAATCACGGGCTCGACGTTTGTACTGCGAATATTTGACGTAGTTTTCATGCGTTGTTATGGACGATGAAACTTATATCTTGGAGGATTTCAAGCAGCTTCCAGTGCTGGTTTTTAATGCTGCTATGGTCAGAAATGCTACAGTTGAGCATTTCAGAACGAAGAAGGCATCGAAATTTCCCAAACTATACCTTGTGTGGCAAGCAATTTGCACGTGTGGTAAAAAGAGTTAATCTTTCGTCACTACAGGCACAATCAACAAGAAAATCTATCAGAAATAGTGTCTGCAGAAGCGATTGCTACCCTTCATCAAAAGTCACAAAGAAAAACCTTTGTTCTGGCCCGATGTTACATCATGCCACTATGCTAAAGCTGTGATGGAGTGGTACCAAGCAAATCAAGTGAACATTGTACCAAAAACCTCAAACCCGCCAAATTGCCCAGAGCTACAACCAATCGAGAGATATTGGGCTCTGATGAAGCGGAAGCTTTCTGGAAAGAAGCAAGGAATCAAAGACATCAAACACTTCCAGCAAATTTGGACAAAGACGGCTTCTACGATTTCTGAAAAGTCTGTACAAACCCTAATGGACGGAGTTAAGCGCAAAGTTCGAAAATTTTATGCAAATTGTTAAAACACATCCCATGTATCTGAAATAAACAACTAAGACGGAAAAATAATACGAAATTTATGTTTTATTCATGTTTTGAGGTGTCCGGATTATTGCGGATACAGACCTTAAACCATAGCACGCCGCCAAAAGTGGTTGAACACTGCACGCAATTTGAATTGACGGTTAACCGTTAGTAATGACGTGCCAGCCGAAATGACCTACCGACCAACTTCGAGTGTCTTCGATTTAATTGAAAATTTGTACACACGTTTTAACCACAAAAGTAAGTTTTTCCACGGATGCAAAATAAAACGGACTCAAGAGTCAGTTTAAAAAGGGCTAGTATTTTGAAGAGCACTTCGATTGATAATTTGTAGCTCGAAAACCTTTGATTGTACAAAAAACTGTCTGAGAACAAATTATGGCCCTATATGTGAAGGTTATGAAAAAAATATACACTGAAAAAATAAATCGGAAAAAATCGAAAATTAACATGAAAATTTAAATTTCTCAAAAAACGATTTTTTTATTTCCTCTTTTTTTGACTGCAGAAATTTGAAGATATTACGCAAATTTTAACGAACATTTCAGGATATTGAAATGTCAGGAAAAAAGTTTCTAGAACATCAACTTTTGGTTTATTTCTCGAAATATTAATATTTGCAGAAATAAATGCATTTTTTATTATATAATCTGATTTTTGAATTATTTTACAACTTTTCAGCGTCCCGTAATACTCTTCGTAAGAGCACCCGTTTTCGAGATATTTCCGATTTAGCTTTAGCATATTCGAATAGTATTCAAAAATACGACCTTTTCATAAATTATTTGCGTTTCTTCAGTAACCACAAAACGTTTTTCGAAATGTTTGTAAAGTTTCCTACAAGTCTCTCTCTGACAGCAAGATGATTGGATGAACGGTTCAAAAAATATGGGGTAAAAATAGTATTAAGAATATTATAAATTAGAGTAGTCTGTACGATTTTTACATCTAAGATGACATAATAATTAAATAAAATGGTTCAAACAGTATTTTTAATATTTTCGTTTAACATATGCCTATTTTGCTTCTTATGTAAAAACTTGAAACTCTAACGTTAGTTTTGGAGAAAACTTCAGGGTGGAGAAATGTGAAGTGAAAAAAGTGTCTCTAAGGTCAACTTTTAAAGTATTTTTAAAATCTCAACTATTTGCCAAAATAAACGTGTTTCGATGTTGCAGTATATTTCCAGCAGAAAATACGGCCTTTTCATAAATTATTCACAGTTATCCAGCATCACAAAAATACCTTCTTCAAAATATGCGTTGAGTTTCCCACAACTCACTCTTAGCCAGCAAGACGATTCTATAAATAGCATAAAAAATAGAGTAAAATGATTGAAAAAAACTTTTCTTATATTTAAGTTTACTTGTATTTCCAATTTATCATGCGCATACTAAAGTACATATATTGTTTCTACATTTAGATTAGTTTAGAGAAGTTCCTTTTCATTTTACATGTTTATATATATTTTATGAAGGCTTGATGCTACATCATTTGAAAACAATTTTGCCTCTATCTGATGCTCTGATTTTTTTTCTCAGTATATGTTTTTTCTCAGTGTATATTTTTTTCACAACCTTCACACATAGGGTCAAAACTTGTTCTTAGACAGTTTTTTTGTACAACCAAAGGTTTTCAAGCTACAAATTATTTTTCAATCAATAACTTGTAGCTTGAAAACCTTTGCTATTCAAAATGCTTACGCCCTTTTTAAAACTGACTCTTGAGTCACAAAAATCTATGTTAACGCGGAAAAGGTTCAGTCTCCTAAGCCAAACGCGTATGCAAAGTTTCATTCAAATAAAAAAATATCGAAAATAATTTTCCACATTTGGGAAGGTCCAGGGGGGGTTTGGGAAAACGTGACGATCCATACAAAAAAATTTGAAGGTCCATACAAAAAACGTGACAAGGGGGAGGGGGGGATAAAAAAAGTCATTTTTGCGTGACGTAATCAATAGACGTTCCCTTTTCAGGTCATTTCGGCGGAAAACGCTCCGAAACAGTCTATATCTTTAAGAATCCAAGCGTTAGGCCTACATTTTTTTGGTATGAGACCATTTGATTTAGTGACCATTTTACATAACTGTAGAAAAATCAATGTTTGAGCTTCACCTAATCATCAGAATGCGACGAAAGAGAATCGCAAAAACCTCTAAATTTACCCTGGGCTCACACATCAAAATGCACTTATTTCTGTGAAATCAACGTTTGCATTGATAAAAAAAAATGGAAATGATTCCGTTTGAACGATACAAAAAAAAATCTCGATAGTTTTTCGCAACTCAAACCTTACATAGCAGCGATTGGAATCAGCTCACCGCCTCCTTTTGTTTCCACCATCATCGGCACACAAGCACTCCACAAGGAAGGCCATGAAATATTTCGACACGACACGCAACGTGGACAGACGCATCTCACCTGTTGCTGTGTCTTTGCGCAACAACCTTTGCATTGCCTCGTTTGACCACTGCGAGAGGGTTGATAAGCAACGGCCCCGGCAGTGACCTTCCAAAGGAAGCCGCAAATCGACCTCTTGCCTGTGCGACCTGGCCTCGTTGCGCACTGTGCAGTGACGTGCAGCGTGCCGTTCCGTTCCGATAATTCACGGCATTCGCTCGATCTTTCCGCCACTTTCCGCTGGCAGCTTGGCAGGATCATCATTTACCAAGGCACTGCCAGAGGTGCGAGAAATCCATCCCAATCCCAAGCCATTATCTAATCCGTGCGGTTTGGACACCTTCCTTTTCCAGCGCCCGCGCTCGCTCGCTGCCAGGAGATGTCGAACGGTGCACGCAGATGAGCGATGTGAACCCACCGGGCAAAAACGAAATCGCGATCTTGCGCTCGCTGCAGTGCAACAAAGCGATACTTTTTGAGTAAAATGGAAAAATCTACCGCAAATGGAAGAGACCCACGGAGGAATGCGCGCGCGGAATAATTTTTCGCGCAATTTAAATTCAAACGGCCAACGCCGCTGCCTCGCTCAAGGAATCGTGGATAATCGAAGCCTTTTCTGCACGTCGTCGTCTTCGGGTTGGTAGTGGCGGTAATCAAAGGGTCACGTCACACGGACCCGCGCACGAATCAAAGTCCGCAGTCAGCCTGTCAGGAGTCAACGTTCCGGTGAACTACTGGACCCGCTATTGAGGGCAGTGTTATTACGGGTAACGGTTCTGGCAATGGGAAATTGCCGGTTGTTGGGGCGATTGATTACTACCATCCGTGTCTTCTCGGGGACCGAACATTGTTGCAATAAAGTATTTCTTTTTATTGAATTGGAAATTGACTTTCCTGGATTCGGATCTATTGGCAAATTCGCTTCGATCTGACCACCCGCGTCGCGGCTGTTTGGTCTGACGATTTGCAATTGATGTTTATTATATGGATATCTAAACGGTCTTGTTCCGGTGAAAAACAGGCCATCAGCATTCATTATCGGTGCCTTCGGATGGAGTGGCAAACGCGTTGTAAAGTAGCATTCGAAACTATGTTGGGACGCAGATAACCATAAAATGGGATAATTTACGCTAACAACTCGTTATCGATGACAAAATCTGCCCGGCAAAGGCAGAAGGGTGGCTAGAGCTGGAAATGGAAGAAGAAAAAAAAGGTGAAGCCGTCTTGAAAAGTGTTTCTTCGGGTAATGGTTCGGCAGTTTGATAGTAATTTAATAGAGACGATGCCATAGATATGGAGTTCTCAGACAATAGTTTGAACACAAATTATCAGTTGTAGGTTGGGGCTCGGTTTATGAAATTAGATACTTGGAGGAATAAATTTATTGGTAGAGTAGAGATCTTGCTTTTGATAATAACATGGAATCCTGAGCAACAATGCAAGAAAACATAATTCTTATCGTGAACAGCAGGTTTCCAGTTTTTCTTCATTTTCCATTCATATTTATTGCTCTCTGTATGTTAGTTAGACCAATTATGCATTATTATATGCTGTTTGTTTTAGATCTAGTGAGAATAGAAGAAAAGCAAAGTGACAAATGGCAAGGCGGGAGGCTGGTCTGGAATTTAACTTCCGACATTCTGCTCAGTAAACAGAAAGAGTGCTACTGTAGTCATATAAACTAACCAGAGAGAGTGTAACCAAAACTGAAAATGTAATTATTTACTAATGGATGGAATGTTGCTTCAATTAAATTCGTTGACAACTGACAAAGCTGTAACATTTTTTCTAGTCGGAGAAAATAAGGCAGGCAGTAATCACCTACCGAATTTCCCTGAATTTAAGGTACGGGACGGGTTTAAAGCAGTTTATTCTGCACCCCACATTCGATGAAGCTGAATAATAAGAACTGCCAATATTTAGACGTTAATCCTTCTGCTTACTTCTGATCTATCGGAACATACCTTCAAAAACGAGCATTAGACTCAGAAAATTCCATAGCCATGGAATAAAGTTTCCAATTGCAGGGACTTATTAAAAGCATGCGGATTGCTTTCCAATCATGCAAATGTTTTCTTCAGCTCCGCAATCTGTACATAAACTAACAATATTGTATAAGTGCTATTCCGTGTATGTGTGTGAAGGCGAAATGAAATAGGCCAGTTCACAATTTGCTGCAGACGTCAATTTCCTCCATCCGCTCCTTCGTTTTAAACAGACGTACACGACCAAACTTTTATTTTGTCATAGCACTAACAAAACGCGACGCGAGACAAGACACAACACTTATCGTTCTTAAATTTTAATTGAAATTGTAAGAACGATAATAAAAATTGAAAATTGTAAGAACGATAAGTGTTGTGTCTTGTCTCGCGTCGCGTTTTGTTAGTGTCGTGTAGTTCTTACGTCAGCATAAAAATTATAAAAATAAATTGTCATTGCACTATGGTCCAGATCACGAATTTACGAGGAAACATGCTCCCAGCGCCTAAACTTGAAACTTTACATAAAAGTAATGATCTACAACATGGTTTGTATCACTAAGGCCCTTTTTTTATGTTGATTAAAATTAGGTTGATCCCCATTTTCACGGAAATACAAAAACTAAATTTTTTATTTGCAATAGACATTTACATTCTTGGGCAAAGTTATTATATAATTTTTTTTTGTAGCTTGAAAATTGATCATTTGCCCTCATCAATATAGGGTGTACCATGGTACTTTTGAAGGCGCGTATTTTGATATATTAATTTTGCCGCTAGCTTTAACCAATCAATAGTTATTGAAGTTTTCCTTCTAAAACCATCCCAAATTCAAATGTAATTTTATCAAGATACAGAAATAACGTATCTCTAGTTTTTACATATTTCAAACAATATAAACTGCCCTTTCAACTAACGCCTTCGATTTTTTTTGCCCCAATCATAGAGATCAACATTTGAAAAGGGCGTATTTTTAATAGAAAAACTTCTATAGCTATAGATTGGTTGAAGCTAGCGGCAAAGTTTGTATACGCGTCTTTAAAAGTTCTAAAACTCGTCGCAACACAACTTTATGGTGGGAATTGAAATAAAAAAGTAAGGGCAAAAAAAACATTTTTATATGGTACACCCTAAGTTGATGAGGGAAAATTTCTCTAAATCGGTCAATTTTCATGCTATAAGAAATTTTATATATTAAAATTCCATGAAATTTTCTGTGCTACAATTTTGCGCAAAAGTGTAAACGTCTATTTCTGCAAATAAAAAAGTTAGTTTTTGTATTTCTGTAAAAATGGGGACCACCCTAATTTTAATTAACATCAAAAATTTGGCCTTAGTGATACCAACCATGTTGTAGACCATTACTTTGCTGTAAAGTGTCAAGTTTAGGCGCTGGGAGCATGTTTCCTCGTAAATTCGTGATCTGGACCATAGTGCATTGATCCTTAGATTGGCAATGTGTAGTTCAAATTTTATTTACTCTCACGGAAATGTTAGGCAAAGCGACTGGGACGACGACAAACGGGATGCTTCGTTTGACCACAACCAAATGTAAAGTTCTGTCCAGTTAGAATCCGGAATCACTTATTGTGTTGCAGCGGCACGGAAAGTGACCGCGGCAAGAATTATTTTACAGCGGTTTGTTTTCCTAAGCGCCCACGTTCTGTGGTATAAATATCACGGTGTTTCGTGTAGTGAGTCAAAAGTCCAGTCAAAAGTGAGTTCAGATGGAAGCCGAGAGGAGAGAAAAAAAAAGCGCAAAAACGTTGAAAATCGCCAAATCAACCGTGTATGATGAAAGAGCGTGGATCGAATGCCTCAAGGTAAGCGTGGTGGTGGAACACATGACCGCAAGCTGAACCAGAAGGTGTTGCGAACCGTCAGAACAAAAACCGTCGCACAAAAATACGCTGCTGCTCGCAGTACCGTTCAAAGAATTCGTTTGCAAGCAGGATATTGTTCTTATCCAGCCAGCAAGCAACAAAACAGAACGTTGAAGCAAAGTTTCGACACCAAAACTCGAGCTCGGAAATTGTACCAGCAGGTTTAGACGAAGTACCAAGGATGCCCGCTCATCAACGATGAAACCTACATCTAAATGGATAGCGGACAGCTTCCTTGCCAAACATTCTACATGGCGACGGCACGAGGAGATGTACCTGCGAAATTTAAGTTTGCTTTTATGGACAAATTTGCCAAAAAACTGATGATTGGCAAGGGATATGCAGCTGCGACGCAAAAACCAAAGAGTTCGTGACGAATATGACGATGAACTCGAAGCTGTACAAGGAAGAATGCCTCAAAAACCGCGTACGACCTTTCATTGAAGCCCATAAAGGTCCCGAGAAGTTTTGGCCAGATTTGGCGAGTTGCCACTACAGCCGGGGCCCGCAGTTCCGACCCATCGAGAGATTTTGGGCAATAACGAAGCGGAAACTTAAGAAAAGTGGAAAACGGCTCGGTACGCGACTCAGATGACCCAAATGTGGAACAAATGTGCCAAGGAAGTTGACTCCGGAGGTGTGCAGCGTTTGATGGGAGGAATAAAGAAGAAAGTGCGAATTTGCATTAGAAACGAAGAGAAATGATTTGTATTGATACGTTTCCTTGAAGTACAGTGAATTACCTTTGTTTTGATGTATGAAACTTATTTGTACGTCAATCCGTTACCGAGATACAGATGAATTTATTATTCCGGATTCTAAATGGACATAGCTTTAAGAGACAACATGCCTTTTTTGGCTCTTTATTTGTTCCAAATTTATCAATATTTACATTTCATGTTAATCTAGGTGCTCCAACTACTACTGTAACGTATCAAACTTAATTGTTAAAATTTTTGCCTAATTTTGTTCACATTGTTCATGCCTTAGCAGTTTAGTATTTTAAACAGATTTTTATTCCTGCGTGTCAGTATAACAATGATAATCTTGAAACTAAAAACAAACTAAAATATATTTTAAGTAAGCATAAAGGGAGTTATTCATTGCGAAAGAAGATGGCAACGACTTTTGTCTGGAATTATTAATTATTTTTTTGGACATTTGTTTTGAAGTCGCAACATTCGAAATTCTATGTACTTCGTTAGTACTGTACCAAGAAGGCAGCTTCAAAATCATCTTCAGAACTTTGTTCTGAATCCTTCGAAGTGAAGAACTGGACCATATTGGAACAGCATAAAGCATGGCCAGTCTAAAAATATTATTAGTTTGTTCTTCAGACCAAGTTTGGATTTTCTGTTTATAAGAGGGTCAAACTACGCCGTATCCTGTTAGTTTGAACGTCATATTCTCTTGCATAAAAGATAGCATTAACTTCTTGCGTATACATATGTAGCAAGCACTGATAATAACACAAGCATCCCCCATTCTTTACTAAAAAGGGTTTCAAACTTCTATCAGAACATATTGATTTCACCACGAAATTCACATTTTGTGTTTTAGTTGCCTGGATAATTCTTTCTGTTTAATTTTTTTGTCCCAAAAACACCCCCTTGTCAAGTTTGGTTCCATTTGCTTGATAAGTTCTTGAGTTATGCCGAAACTTCTGTTTCATTTGAATAAGAGCCTCCCCTTTTAGAGAGATGGAGGTCTCAAACTACCATAGATACATTGATTCTAGAGTTATTCAGAAATTTGTGCTTCATTTGTATGAGAGAACTACACTTTGAACTTAGTTACTGTCTAAGCTTCTCATGAGTCCCATTTAAAACTTTGGAAAAGTTCAGACCATAATTTCTTGAAAAATATTCTTCGATTTGTTAGAAGTTTGTTCCTGCATTTCTGAAAAGTCCTCTTCGGAACTTTAGGGAAGTTATCTTTTGAACTTCTTGCTTCATGTTTTAATTACTAGGAAGTATCCCCTATACTTCTGGAAAGTTTCATCCTGTTTTTCTCAGAAGTATCTACCTGAACTTCTGGGAATTCCCAAACTTTGAGAGAGCTTCATTCTGAACTTCGGAAATGTTTTATTCTGAACTACAGGAAAGCTTTCTAGCACTTATGAGTAATTCCAACTAAGCTTTGGCGAAATTTTCATCGGAATTTCTGGAGAGTCTTCTTCTGAACTTCAAAGAAGTTTCCTGAAATTTTTGAGAAATTTCCTCTTAAACTTATAGGCTCTCTCTGGTAAGTTTTTACTTAAATTCTGAGAAGAATTCTCCTGAGTTTATTCTATTTAAACATCTGATAAGCCCCATCCTGCACTCAGAGGAAAATTTTACCCAAACGACGCGAGTCCTCTCTAGAATTTCTAGGAAAATTCCCTTAAATTTGTTGGAAGTTTCTTCCTGAACTTCCGAAAAGTCGTCTTCTGAACTTTTGAGAAGTTTTCCCCTGAACTTCGGGGAAGTTTGTTCTAGAAATTCTGATAAAATCTTGCTCAAACTACTAGGAAGTTTCCACTATTCTTCTTAAAAATGTATTTATTTTATAAACTTTGAGAAATTCTCAATTCTGAAATTCTGAAATGTTCTCTTCGCATTTTTGGGAAGTTCCAACTACATTTTTGAATGTTTTTTCGGAACTTCTGAAAAATGCTTTTCTAAGCTTCAAAGAAGTTCTCTCCTGAATTTCTAGGATCTTCTGAGCTTTGTGGAAGTTTATTTTTGCTGGTTAGTTTCCTTCTGAACTTCGGGAAAGTTTTTTTCCTGGACTTCTAGGAAAACTCCAAAACCTCTGAAATGTTTCTTATTTCTAAGTAGTTCTTTCACCTAAATATCTTTCTGAAGCTCTGAGAAGTCCTCTCCTGAGAAGTTCTCTCGTCAACTTCTGGGAAATACGATCTTGAGCTTCGAAGATGTTTGGTCCTGAATTTTTCGGGATATTCCTGCTTGAACTATTAAGAAGTTTTCTTTCTATACTTTAAGAAATCTAGGACTAAATTCATAAAAAAAAAACCTAACTCGTGGGTGGATTTGCTAATCTCAGTACAAATGTAGCAAATCCCAAATGCAAATGTACTGAAATATTGCGTATAGAAGTAGCTTAGAAAAAAATCAATCTTCTAAGATTAATTTAAAAAAAAAGTCACATTTACTATTGATCTGAATTTCCGTGTGGCAACCGACTGGGTTTGAGAGCTAATGTTAGGATCAGAAATGAGAAAATAAAATTTACTTTTTGTTATTCCGACCCAAGGTGCATTGGTGGCCGTAATGAACTGAGGTCTTGGTTTCCTACCACTTCTGTTGAGCATTAGTTTTGCTGGCTCTTTGCTACAAATGCGTCTGGCGATATCCACATTAAATATAATCAGTTCAATGGGTTATTTAGTCAGTTTTTAATAGGATTAGACATTTTTTCTAGAAGTAAATTGTTTTTCTGTTAATTTACCCGGTTTAGTGTATTTCTAAGTAAATTACCTCGAACCGATGAAAAACGCATATCAAAACAAACTCCCACATGAAAAAATGTGACAGATCGAGCGTAATAGCAAAATGCATCTGTCGAGCAAAGTGACGGTCAACTTGCTTTCTATAATTGATACCTATATGCGATACATAAACATTACCATGGGACACTTATATTACTACAAGTTTCATCATTTCACTAATACACGAAAGCTCCTTGGGCCGGACCTGGTATAAACGTCATTGGTATTGTCTTCCTCTACTTATTTTTACATTATGTCATGTGAGTTGTCATTTCCAGTTTTAATGGCCTTAGCTGTGTTGTTATATTCACCAATTGCCTTTGATGAGTGAATTTGATGAGTTGCGCTGTCAGTTTTTGTATCGTACCGTTCAGCAGTGACATAGGATTCATGAGCGTGCTGCAAATTCTTGTTGCACATAATTTTGAATGTGTGCGAGCGTTGAGATAAATTTATTTTTTCTGCACACGCACACATGACTAAGATGATTGGAAACAAAAACAACACAAAAATTTGATGTTATTCTTTGAATACCATTTTGGGGAAAAAAAAGTGCACCGATTCTGAACAATATAACGATGAAATTAGTAAGGCTGGAATGGACCGACTAGTGCTGAATTCCGTGGAGACGATGACAAGCTTGACGACAACCGAAAAAAGATTAGCCCTTCTTTAGATCTGGTGTGCTATCTGACGGTGAAAGTTTTTCGAACAAACCTTCGTCCATTCAACCGAGGCCCACCGCAGATTGAATTATATGTGTCTATACTACAAGGATTATGATGATGATATGAAATGAAGCCACTACCAGTGAAGGACTTGTCATGCATCCAAGCTATCCATACTTGGAATGAATAAATTGTATTTTGCTCCCTTTAGGCGGCCCTCCGTGTCCTATATCGTTGAATCCTCCAAACTGTTGACTGCAGCACTAAACTATTCAATAACTGGAACTTACATCTATATCAGGCAAGACACACGTCCTGTAAAGCAATCTATTCTAATCCAAATAAAAATTACGATTGAAGGAATTGGTGAAATTAAAATCTCCAGAATCATCGCAAGCCTTATGGCAACTTAATACCAATAATACCAGCTTAGCACCAACCAGGGGAATCCTGGACCTGTATTCAATAATTTGATTATCTCTAATAATGGGCGGAATATTAGAATTTAACATAATTCAAGGCAGACATCTTCCAAATTTGGCAGATTGGTAGGCAACCTGCATCTTGCACATTAACTCATATTATATAAGCGTCCTAAAAATAGCACACATGCTTTGAAGTCCCAGCATTGTATTAAAATGACAGTAATTACACTTATTCACTAAGAAAAAGATGAGGTATGGATTTCCTGTCATCCGTAAACTTGTTTAGAACAATATATTGAAGCCAACTAGATTTAAGACCAACTTAGTGTTATGCCATGGATATGGGCTACATCATGTCAACCCGATTCGGAAGGCCTATTATCTTAAAAAAGAACAACTCATTGATAATCTGTTTTAAAAATTATAATTTAGTATGTTTGAACTTACATTATAGAAAAGCAGATACAGTATCAAATTTGCGCTCATAAAAGTATTTTGTTAAAACAATAAATTAACCTCTTTAATTTAAATGAATGTGATTGTTATTACCTTAAATAACTTATTGGTTTGATTTTAACGAAATTTTGAATTGATTTGGAACTTTTTTATGAATTGAAACAAATAGAAACCTTGTAATGAAATGCATTGCAAAATATTTTGTTGGTATTCCAAACAAAGTTTCTATTTGTTTCAATTCATAAAGAAGTTCCAAATCAATTCAAAATTTCATTCAAATAAAACCAATGATATTATTTAAAGTAATCACCGCTGTGTGATTCAGAACAATCACATTTATTTTCAAATTCAAATGATTAATTTATAGCTTGAACAAAGTATTTTGTCATCCTAAGAAATCACTCTGTTTTGAATCAACAAAATATTTTGTTGGTATTCAATACAAGCTTTCTGTTTGTTACAATTCATAAATATTCCATTCAAATCAAACCAATATATTTTTTACAACTAATCACTGCTATGTGATATTAATTTAAATAATATTTGATTTATAAAAACCACATTTATCTTTTTACTCAAATGTTTAATTTATTGTTTAAATAAAATATTTGTTCACGCTAAGAAATCACTCTGTTTTGAATCAACAAAATGATTTGTTGCTTTCTATTTGTTTCAATTCATAAAAAAGTTCTAAATCAATTCAAAATTTCATTCAAATCAAACCAATAAAATTATTTAATGTAATCACCGCTGTGTGATATTAATATTAATATTTTTTTTATTTATAACAATCACACTTATTTTCAACTTCATTTTAAACTTAAATGGTTAATTTATTGTTTTAATAAAATATTTGTATGAGCGTTCATTTCATAGCAGCCATATTGCTGCCTCGGGTTTTTCTAATGCAAGACGATTTGAAAATAAGCTGCCATTATGACTACCTCTCCCCAATATTGCTTCCCTAGTCCTGCATCCAACCACATGCACGATGCCAACTCCTACAAAGTCCGATAAATGATTTCCAACCAATTTCAATTTCCAAAAATTGACAATACATATATGTTGAACTACTTTCCTACTCTTTGAAGTATACGTAAAGTTCCGAGTAAGACTTTAAAAAATGTCAAAAAGATTATTTATATTCGAAAAGTGATCTGGATCACATAATATTATAGGGAACAAAAAAGTACTTATGCATGGAATCAATGCTTCGAGTAAAATCATAGCATAACCAACCTCGTTCATATGGCACAGTGGTGAGTACCCCGGTTTGAAAGAGGAAGACTCGAGTTGGAGACTACACGCAAAAAAAAGTCGCAGTAGAAACTACCATTTCGAGGGTGAAATTAAGCGCAATCACCAACAATTTTCAGCTGACTATACATGCGTTTGATTTTACCATGCCTGCGATAAGATCAACCATGTTGCGGTTGATATCAATATGAGGTCTGTCAAATATACCAGAAATGTTGAAGGTTTTACTATAAACGTAGTAAATTTGACTAAAGTTTCATGGTAGTTTTAAAGATAGGCATAGTCGGTTGAAATGGTAGTTTTTACTACAAGATTTTTTCCTGTGTAGGTAATAAGTATTCATGAAAAATTAATTTAGTAAAGAAAAAACCATTAAATTTGAGTAAATCATTATTTCACAACACAGGACCCTAAAAATAATTTGTGGCAGGATCGGAGAAGATCAAAAATGTCGAATAAAGATGTCTTTTGTTTTTTTTTTGTCCAGTTCGTTTGAGGAACTTTTTAAGCTGAATAGCATTCTCTACAACCTCATGAACCTCAGAGTTTATTTTAGGAGTTTATAACAATGCTGCTAGAAGCTGAAACGTTGAATGCGAACTACAAAGTGCGGTTAATTACTTAAAAAGTAAGCTGAATAGAATTCTCATCATAATCCCTCGATTTACTGGTTAAGCCAAAAAACACCCTTTTATCAGAACTTTTGATAGCTTGGGTTGAGATCAATCGCTTTCACATTTTGATCTTAACCTTAACCCTCACGCATTGACAAGCGCCAAAACCTCACATTAGTTTATAATCTAATATACACTTTTTGGATGGTCTATCACCATTTGCAAATATTCCAAAGTCAAGTGTACAAGTACCAAAGTCTCATTTTAGTTTATGAACACATGTGGGGTAGTTTAACTTCAAGTGTTCTAGAACATTCGAGAACTCTTTGGAGTATAATGTCGGAGGATGCATAACTACCTCATGTTATAACTCATTATTTTCGGGAAAATGCTAAGTCGATTTGTCTTGAAAATTGTACACATGTTTTTTGCACTTCAACAAATATTATACCGCAAAGCAAATATGTACCAGTAAATGTGCTGAGATATTGCAAATTACTACTTTTCCTAAAAATGATTGATTAATGATCGCTATGTTGTATCATATATTCAATAAATAAAATTTTGAAACGCATCTTTCACTGCAAATCGTATAGGACTCATATGCTTTATCATATAGTCTGATCCATATATGTATATATATCATAGATCTATATATATATATATATATATATATATATATATATATATATATATATATATATATATATATATATATATATATATATATATATATATATATGTATATATATGTATATATATATATATATATATATATATATATATATATATATATATATATATATATATATATATATATATATATATACTCATTATCTCAAAAACATTGAAGATATCATAAAAGATAAAAAATGCTATTTATACAGATTTCAAACTTTAATGGTGTAAATGGAATTTCAAGACACAATTTAAATTATTTGACCATGTTAAAAGCGGCTACAGTAAGTCAATACAAAAACATAATATGCGTATGAACAAAATATAACTGTCATCCAATGGATTGGTACTGAAAAAAATAGCTATGTATTAACATCCTACTAGTCCTGTAAAAGCTAGAAAAACAATAGATCATTACGTACATCAAAACAAAAATTACAATATGAGATATTATTAATAAGACATGTTTTTAAATGTTTCTTTATCCTGTTCCAGTTATACTTCAAAGATAGCAATTGGAGTGATCGAAGCGCACGGTATGAAAATTTCTGAAATAAAACGCTTATCTCATCATGATACCACTTAACAAAATCTTTGAATATAATCATATACCGCTTATATGCGCATGCCAGTCTTTTATTAATATAGTAGTTGAAGCTCAGAAGCGCAATTTCAAAGTAAATTTTATTGTGAAATGCTGAAAAACAAATCGAGATGGACAAGTTAAAATAAAAAAAAATTAAATTTTACAAAACTAGAAATTCTATGGATGATCTGAAATTAAATATCAACTAAAGAACAGTATATATATTCAATTTCGAAGTGCTGTTCCGTTTCCTTGCATAATATATTCCTATGTACGACATAAGCACTGAATTTAAATGCAGTAATGTTGCTTATGTGGTATAAAAACGTCTAGTTTGGATGACGGTTTGAAGAAAAGTGAAAAAAATATTGATTAATGATGATTTAGTACACACTAGCTCACTAAAATGATTGACACAGCTTACTGCTCCTTAAATTATAATATGAGAATATCATGTCGTAAAATAAAATACAAAAAAGAACGTAACAAAATAATTTCTGGTACATTAATTCATCTATAATGAATTACTATTACTTATAAGATTTTGAAAAAAAAACTCGTATGCAAAACGGCTTGTCTGTGGTAATTAATTTGCATTCAATTGGCCATAATAATATAAAAACTCTATACCAAATTCTTCAAAATTAGAAAGTTTCAAGAATGGGACCGATTAACATGTCCACATTTATACCGTTTGATTTTGAGTTTTGAGTAACATTCAATAAAGCCATTTTATTGAATATCTAAGTTACCAACCGAGCCATCACCACAAACCCAGATTGTTACATCCTACAATCATTATTCGGACCACATCAGCAGATACAAAGCATTCCTCAAATATGAACTCAATTGGTAACGACATCAGCAAACATTCTTCAGGCATTATTCAGACCACATCAACACTTAGTGACAAACACCAGATCCAGCGGTCATTCCTCCAGTATGCTGCATCAACAGAAACCATCAACGACAGTCCAGGTGACAACACCCCGAAACCGCGCATAATATTTGAGCTGCATCAGCAGATAACATCCGGACAACAGAAACGACGACGACCGACCCTTGGACCACTATCGACAGGTATGATGATACGTCAGCACTTTATTAGTTAGCGCAGGGTAGCTTTAAAAATCGGTTAAATAAAAATTTCATTAGTAGTTCAGCAGAGAGCAGTTTAAAAAAAAACACGTTCGAATAGTCACATCTTAACGTCTATTCTAACAACCAAATGGAAAGTAGAAGGTGCCCTGCATTTGCCAACAATTATTTCTCTGCAATTCAAAGCATTTCCATAAGGCATCCAAACCAAACACTCTATCACACCCAAACGTTTATGCTAGAAAGAAATAAAAATGACATCAAAAACAAAATAAACAAAAGAAAAAAAAAATGACGAAATTAGAGAGCTCAGCTTTCAAATATAATCCTACAGCCCAAGCCAGTCCTCCGTGATAAAGACAGCAGATCGGTTTGCATAGGAAGTACAATTCCAATCCAAACACTATGCTGAAATGCCGAAAAAAAAAACTAATTTAGCCATTATTGCTTCACTAAATTATTCCGTAACACAACATTTACCACCTAATCAGAACTGTCAAAATGTTTGCCTTCTTCCTTTTGATAACTTCACAACTCAACAGCTCACCGTGATCCACCTTACGGTGGATTGATGAGCTGCCTGATGGTTGCGGATGAACTTTTATCGTGTAGTGCGACATCGCTGTGACATTGTCAGGCAAAGTCACCAAAAAACGATAGGTGAGAAAAACAACAGCACTCTTGTAAATTTAAGAAGAGGCGCAAATTTCTGTCTTCATTATGTTTTGACGTAACTTTATTACGTTTTGTCTATTGAGCATATCGACACAAAATTTTCATTAGGGCCTAACTGACAAACGTAAACAATGACTTCTTCCGTAAATTTCTCGTAGCACAAAAGCTACCCATGTAAGCCTCCAATTCTATGGGATAGGTGAATACTTCCTCTTCGAAATGATCGTAGTGGATTGATTAGGCGAGTTTTCAATAACGAGAAATTTACGGAAGAAACCATTGTTTACGTTTGTCCGTTAGGCTCTAATGAAAAATCTTTGTCAATATGATGAAGTTTGTTAGAAGCAGATAATTTGTCATCTCCAAGCGAAGCGCTAGGAGTGGACGGTAATTTATTGCTAGAATGAATAGACATGAAGAGAAAGTGTATTGAAAGTTCCGTATTGGGCAACGGCAGGCTTTGAAATTGAAAGATACAAGTTTGAAAACGAGCGGAGGGCATTTGAACGGTAGTATCCGAAACAGGAACATAACCTTTTACCATACTACCTAATGCATGGTAAGCAAGGGGGAGGAAATCGCTTTGACTGGTAAAATGTTATGCAACCGATCGGGCTCTTATACTACCTATTGCTTTTTTCTGGTTCTAGCGAAATGTCCCTCTCTTAATACTGCTTTGTCGATATGCTTTCTCGCCAAGGAAAGCCTTCCTCACTATCTCCACAGAGAACAGACATTGGTGTCCATATACCTTTTCTTGAAAAACCTGTGTAAAAGGTATAAAAAGCAAGTGCAGAGGAAAACACACAAAACATTTCAGGTTATGTGCTAGGGTTTGGATTGATAAACAATTAAATGACAATTATCGCACGCCACCTACCAGGAGCATAACGACATACCTTTGAAATTTCGGTTTAGGGAACGTCCATTAATTACGTTACGCAAAAACTGACTTTTTGTAACCCCCCCCCCCCCCCTTGTCACGTTTTTTGTATGGACCTTCAAATTTTTTTGTATGGATCGTCACGTTTTACCAAACCCCCCCCCCTCCCCCCTTACTGCGTGACATAATTAATGGACCTTCCCTTAATGTTTTACGTAAGCAGAAGATCGAAGATGATCGTCTGTTCTCTGTGCAATCCCATCCAATTTCCGACTTCAGCTACAACAGCGTTTCTACAACAGCCAATCCGGGAAAATGAATGGTCAGACATTGTATGCTATACTATTTAACTGTACCGATCAAAATTTCATCCGTGTGTGTGAGTGTTTTACAACATTTGGTCAGAGCTGGTAAATCTCACGGCCATCATGTGACGATGACAAAACAGGCCTTCTCACTGTCACGAGAAGAAACGAACTATCATGAGCTTTCTTGTCTTCTGTCTTCTTCTCACACCATCATTTGGTCCTGAGATTTTTTCACATACGATTTTGTTTTAGAAATATCTTACTAGTTTACATAAAATTAGCCAAGCAATAATATGTTATCGACAAAGAGGAAATTGTTTTTTAAGTTTTGTGATAAATCTCACAATTATACCAATTAATGTGCTTGTTGGCTGCGATGACCAAAACAATGTCACGTGCTGTCATGACGAAAAAATCGATGAGAATTTGAAGAAAATCTCCATCATTGTTTTCTCGGCCGGTGAGATTTTCAGACGCATTTCGGTAAAAATCGTAGGTCATTGTTCATCGAAAATGACTAATATACTCTACATATAATTACACTTATGTAAGAATTGAATAGCAAAAATGAATCCTACCTACTCTATTCAGGTTTAATCCTTCAAGTACCAGTCGTGAGGAGAAACATGAAAATAGGGTTATGAGTTGGATTGCTTCATTGCGTCTTCACGAACCTGCCGCCTGGTTGGAAAATAATTTAGATAATGGTTTAGTCGTATTTTAGACCTATAATTTTATTCTACGTATGCAAAAGAGTAGATACATACCCCTATGGGACATTCCACGAGACGGGCCAGTGTACCCTCGCCGGGTCTATTGGCTGTTGGTTCTTGGAACCTACGCAACCCCGTGCTCAGAACGTGAGGCTAAAGTACTTTAATCGTGCCTCTCTATTTGTGTGCAGCAGAAAGAAAAAAAGCCACTCAGAGGGCAACGGCGGCAGCCAACTGTCGTATAAATTTTGCCTCCCAAACAGCACGCATGCTAATGATGATCTCTACGCTCGAGTCTGGATTTCAGAATCGCCATCACATAGTAGGCATCGCAGACGATGACGAATCCCCCTCACTGCCGTTGCGTTGCCATATGGACAAGTGTGCCTGTTTACGCTGCAGGGCCATACTTACATCTCGTGGAGTATCTCGTTTTGCAAACACATGCACCTGAGGAGGAAACAACTACAAAAAATGCATGGCAGATGGCTTATGCTGCTGCCGCTGGACGCAAGGATTTAAAATGACGCGTATTTCCCCGCAGCAGGTAGAGTTCATGGAGCCTGACGTGCGTTGTTTCGCCGTCGTGGGTACTTATGCATCTACATACCGTAATTTGGAGGGTAATCGGTATCGTCATCGAACTTTATTGATTTATTTTTTCAGTTGTAATCATGTGCTTGGAGGTTTCTTCCGCCCTCTGTTTGTTTTGTTTAATTTTAATTTAACAAATTGCTGAACTGTAAAATATTTCTTTTTTTTTTTTTGATCATTTATTTTCCGTCGGCCTATTTCCTCACATTGTGACAATCACCGACGCCAGAGAGACGACTCCACCACCTGGACCCTACCTAACGACTCATGACTATGAACCGGGACCAACGGCTTTACTTCCCTTCCGAAGGAAGACGTGACCAAGATTTTTTCGCCTCAGAAAAACCACCGACGTCGACTGGGATTGAACCCAGACCCACTGGGGTGCCAGTAGCAGTCACGCTTACCACTACACCACCGACGCCGGCTTAAAATATTTCAATGTGTAATTGATTGACTCAACTTTCAAGTAAAAGTTAAGATTATATAAACAATGGTTCTTTGAATCATGTATTTTTAAATTATTAGTAACAATGTTGCAGACTTCGAAAAAATGCAGTTAAATTACATCTATTTTGATGCATTCAAACGCAGCGGCTAAAATGAAATAAATTAACATGCGTTCCTAATTTTACACGATCCTCAAACTGAAAACTAATGTTTCCAAGTCGTGATTAAATGTAAGTCCCAGCATTCAGCTCTAGTAATTTATAGTAAGTTGTAATTTTAAATTGTATAAGGCATAATTTTGCGTCAAAAATCTAGTAACTATAATGTTGTTTTAAAACAGGACTTCTAACGGATGTTTTGAATCTGGAGTGTCATCAATTCAAACTTAAGAGTACAGTGGAGATTGGTATGAAATGTCCTTAACAATAACCGTCAAATTTACGGTATTAAGTCTTTTACGGAAGTAATGTATTTTCGTTATTGAAAATATCATCCCATAGATGAAAAATACAATGCTTGATATTTGCAATGCAATTGAATAACTTCGAATTTTATGCAGAACCTTATCTCCTTGAAGCAATCAATCCCTTGGATAAGTTCCATCGATACTCCTCCTGTTATCTAAACCATCCACCAGTGCGAGCTTACCCCCTGTTACGGTATCCGCATTTTCCATACTGCGAGAAGATGAGCGCACCTTTGCATCTAATGCAAAAAGCATAAATCTGACGTTTTTGAACGACGTCCGCCCCCGTCGCCCAGCCAACTCTTCCCTCTCCCTTCCAGCCGTGGTCCGAGATGGGCCGAGATTAAATTCGAATTTGTGAATTTTCATCCATGATGATGACCACATCCCAGACCCAACCAACGCAGCCAGCTAGCCAGCCAGCCAGCAGATCTCTAATGGAATTCAATTAAACGTCTTTTCCGTCTAATAGCCGACTGACCGACGGACGGACGGCCCAATAAAGACACCGACCGGGACACTATGCAGCATGTAGAGGCATACATATGATGGCCAAACCTCCTCCTCTGTCCGGATTCTTCCGATCGTCCCAGACGGGTATGAGTGGGTCGGAGTGGTGGACCGATAGACGCACACATGGTCAGGTGTTTGAGGCCAAGCAACGCATGTAGAATAATCTCGGTTCGGTTCGTGCTGTCGGCAATGGGTCATTGGTCGGGTTCAGGTGGACAGCTGGTCGGATAAGTGGATTTCGGACGGAATTTTAGGTCAATTAGTTATATCGAGCTTTGTGGTGATTGTGTAGAGGGGGGAGGGGGTGTTTGTCTGTACAAATAGAAAATATGAACTGTTAAAGTTGTGATTCCCGTTCAGGTGACGGTATTCGATTTTTCACAGCAAGTCATTTGTTGTATCTTTTGGACATATGAATTATTCCAGAGGCAAACAATAATTTGCAATTTTGCGGAAGACCAGCTTTCGAAATAATTGCGCGACTGGACAAATTTAATATACAGGTTTGACAGGCTGAGTAATGATTAATTAAAGCATTTCACGACCATTTCAAAACTTACAATTTGTATTTTACCTATATTGAGCACTTGCAAGTTTGACCACAACAATCCTAAATGTTATTTGAAACAATAACATTCAAACATCGTGTTGCATAAATCACCACAACACCATCTCAGAGGCTTTGTGTATGTGTCAAAACTGTGTCATAGTGAACCGGACTGGATTGTTTATTGACTTTCAAATCGATATTACATAGCATACACAGGGGGAAATATGAAAACTACACGTACGAGCTACATGATTTTTTATTGGTGACATTTACGGACAGATTCCAACATATATATTTTCATTGGTTTTAAAAAGGACTGGTCATCCAATAAAGTGGAAGTGGAGTTTTTTTCGAACAAATTTATTCCTTTAAATTCTATAAATGAATCTAAATTTACACGTTGATAACTTTAACCGTAGTAGCACACTTGAGATAACATAAATATGACTTGCTAAGTCATAATCAAGTTACTACAACTAATTATTATCGTAGTGTGCTGCTTGGGAAGTAATCTTGAAGATTTATTGCTTATTCCTGAAGAATTCTCGAACCATATTCCTGATGTCTCGCATGAGGTTTTACACAACTTTTACCGAAACTTTCCGCATAGCCGTAGACCAAATTTTCTTGAAATTTTCAACGGAACTACACTGAAAATTTATTTTCCTAAATTAGGTTTCACTCGTTTCGTAAACATCCCAGCAAACACAGGATCGTATATAATAGCGGATAAGAGTGAAAAGTGGAGGCGATATACGTACATATTACAAG
The DNA here is from genome assembly GCA_034211315.2 of Aedes japonicus. NCBI lineage: Eukaryota > Metazoa > Arthropoda > Insecta > Diptera > Culicidae > Aedes > Aedes japonicus. The sequence goes on along the minus strand of JASCZW010000344.1, from coordinate 284,048 downwards.
AAGTCAAATGGACGCATGTACGTATATCGCCTCCTCTTTGTACTTATATCCGCTACCATATACGATTTTGTGAATATTGTATGAAACATTCATATTGCTTTTTATCTGGTGAAATGCTATCATCACACCCTTTTGTATAATGCACGAAATGAATTTCGTGAAGGCTTCTATTGTATCGTTCTGATTCATGTTTGTGTTGCTGCTGGGATGGACGGGAATAATTATTTTATTCCAAAATTAAAATAAAAGCGCTGTCGAGAGTTATAATTTCATACTCCATATTCAAGTATGCCAACCTAGGATTCAGTAACAGCACTTTCCAAAAATACAGGATCGAATCCCATGTCAGAAACATTTAAAAAACCGCTGGACAACTTCACGTGGTTGCGTTATTTTTTTCAATTACATTTCAAGTCGATACAGTAGATCCAACAATCAATATGCACACTAGCGATATGAAATTGGTTCACTGTTGTAGAACCCCTAGGTCCGAAGTACACCTTGCAGTCTGCACCTTGTAATAATTCTTGGCGAATCATTAAGCTTGGGACCGAGCTTGGGACCGGTGTGCTAGTACTTCCCGAGCCAAGAAATATATTCATTTTCTTCATGACTATATCGACCCGCTGGTAGCTTTTTGTATTGTTTTTGTGCAATGCACGAATGTTCTTTCTAAGTTAACAAAGGCATCGTGCTTTTGATAGTTGCGTGTGTGCAACTAATTACGAAGGTATCTTCATAAAAAGTACAAATCAGTTCCGTAGCAGAAAACAACGAATTGATTCGGTAACTCTACCTTCGATTTCGTTAATATAAACTAAAATTAATTTTCAGTGTACAGAGTGTCTGAAATTTATCCATACAGACCTTGTCGGCATGCCTCAACACAACCAAGCGGATCAAACTAAGCATGCCTACATGGTTTTATATCTTGACCCATTATCTTTATACGCAGTTAGTTTGGTACAGTTGTGATTTCTAATTCATTCAAAGTTCAAAGTCTAAATCAGTATGAGTTGCGCGCAGGTGTAATTGAACTTTTTCGAAAAGAAAAAACTGTTTCAGTGATTGCAAAGACCCTGAATATGGCAATATCTAAAATGAGTGACGCAATAAAACGATAACAGCTTGGAACGCTAGATGACCGCGTAGGGAGAGGAAAAAGTGCACCGTTCGGACTCCACAAATGCGCGAGATTATCCGGCGACGAATCAAGCGAAACTCTTCGATTTCCATCCGAAAGTTGGCGAAATCACTGAAAATTTCAAAATCTTCCGTTGGAGCCGTAGTTCACGACGATTTGGAGCTTCAGTCATATAAACTGTCCAAGAATCACTACTTGAAACACAAACTTTTTCGGGACGAAATAAACCTGTCTTTGTGAGTATTAGATATCGGATTGAAGGTGAACAGTTTCTCGTCAGAGAACACGACGATCAGTTGCATCGTCTTCATAAAGGAAAGCATTATTCGTTGTGCTGTCAAATGGCGCTTCATTCTAACCGTAGATGATGCATTTATGTCATTGATTGTCTGTAAATTCTGTCCAAAGCAGAGTCATTTCGTATTTCACTGAATGGTTCACACGTCAGGCCTGTCAGGCCTATCTATCAGTGTACGGCAGGTTTTTAAAATTGAACAGAAGTATTGAAAATTGAGCATATGTCTTGGATACAGAAGTACTCGAACCAAGCACGCATTCCTTTGCCTTGCATCCCCAATGCGGGGTAGGTCAAGGCAAGGATGAATCCGCCACCTTGACAGGCCTAGAGTTGCATTGCTTCTTCACAAACACAGAAATATCCCACGACGAGTGCTACAACCGATTTTTAAAGAAAACCGAACACCCCTACTCGTGAGATAAATTTCTCGCGTGATATTAATACAGGGCCTTTTTCAATTCTCTTCATCGAATTTCTCTTCTGTGAATCACGCAGCTGCAAAGTTGAACATGTACTAAGCTGCATGCAGAGCCACAAATATATCAGCGCCAACATTAGATTAGGGCGAATCTGCTTTTGTAAACAATGGCTTTCGTAGTCATTTTCCCTTAAACAAAAAGTCACAAATACAAATTAAGAATTCTTTAAGGAAAAGGATCTTTATCTCAATTTGAAGGAATTGTATTCAACGTCCGATAAATTAGCAGAAAAAGTGTTTGTTTACAAAAGCAGATTCGCCCTAATCAAATGTTGACGCTGACATTTATTATGCCATGCTAATCCAAAGATAAAGAGATTCGATCATTAAAAATAGACCTTTCTTGTCATGTTACGCGAGAAATAATAATGAATGTGTAAGTCGAGGCGCTCACAAATGTGGCAAAAGTGTGGCATCTGCAAGTATGTCGAACATCTAGTCGACGTTCGCTTTCCGCTACACAACTTTGAGTCAATGTATTGTCAATGATGTTTTTTTTTTATATTTTAAAATTGAAACTCTAGGGTTTTACTTGGTAGACATGTGCAGTAATAACATCGGGAAATTTCAGCCGTTGCTTTAGAAAGTAGTCTTCAAAATGTGTCATTTAGTATATAAAACATACATCAACTTAAAGAACTTAAAGGTACAAATATGGACATTGATCCCGCTCTCAAAAATTTGAAATATTTTCAAGAAGTCGGAATAAAATCCTCATTATAAAATGGCCATTTGAGCGCAATATTAATTACTACTAATACGTTGTTTTCACACGGGTTTCCTTTTAACTTTTTAAGCATTAGTACTTCATTCAGGCATAAATCACGAATTAATGTACCAGAAACTGGACGAACACTTGTGCCTACCCAGTGAAGGGCCCGGATACGACCACCCATAGAGTATCGCACGAGCTGACGAGTGCAACGGGAAGGACTATAGGTGTATAGACCTGGGGTGAGTCCCCGGATACGTAATCTTAGCAGGAAAACACGGGCTATACACTGAACAATGATAATTACAATTACAAAGAAACGAAGAGTCGTTGTGAAAATATCACCAATAATCTCACATACACCCTGAATGCCACTAACATCTTTTTTCTCTTCTTTTTTTATGCTACTAACTCTATGCTGGCGGGTTGGCAACCACTATGGCCCCGAGTGGTTGCGAAGTTCAAACACCGGACGCGGTCTAAGTAGCCGAGAATCGCGGTGAAATGGAACGACAAAAGTACAAAGGACCTTCCCAACCATGACTTACATGCAGTTTTTGTAAGGAAAGGATGCAAAGACTGCACACAAAGAGAAGTATCATCAGTCAGTTTATAAAAAATCAAACAGAAATCAAATAACACAGAAATTTTATTAACAACATACATATGTGTGAAGAGAACTTACGTAATTTAACATAAACACATTAAATATTTTAGGTCATTTTGTAGCAACGCGGCCATCTCATTCCAAGACTTTTACAAACCCCTTGCCCTAACCTAATCTTTATCCTTTCCCATGGTATTCAAGTGGTCCGCATAGACTAGTTCGCCATTACCCCTTCCTAACTCTCGGCTTTGGATTGACTTGCGCTCTCATTGACCCACCAAACGCTGCAAAATGAAAATGAAAATGAAAATGAAATGAATATGAGAACAGATTTTTTCCGTGTATCCGCGACCGGTGGACCTGCCTGATGGCTGGCAGCTGTGACATAGTGTGGGTCTCAGTCAAGCGGTTATGGGACTCACTTTCATGTCTCAAATAATCCTTATTCTATCCTGGCCTTCTCCTCCCGGGACCACGATGAAGCGACTATTTCGCGGTTCGGCTGTGCTCATGTACTTATCTTCTGATCTAAGCTATAGCTGGCTTGCTGGCATGCGCCCTTTTTTTAGAGGCCGTTACTTGAACCTATCGAGGCGTATACGGATGTGGAGTAGCCGACCGCCGTGATATACTCACCTTAACAGTTACGCTCTTGGGATACTTTTCTCAGATCTATGGATGTCGTCTACTCTACTCAGCTAGTCCCCGAATCTGGAGTCCCGAAACAGTTTCAATCCCCCTAAACGACTGGCTTATAGGTAGGTCGGTCTCCAACTCCATCGTGGTTTACTCGGATTCTCGAGTTATGTTCATGAACTTCTACCATTCTCATCGGGAGCGGCATTACTTCTTCTCTTCACGTACGCTACAGCTCAGACAGTATTTGAGTGACGGCTCCACATTCCATATGGGCTCATCTCGATACATCTCTTCAACGACATAAGCCTCCACATTACTGCATTCTGGACAGACCGGTGACCTTGCTTATTCAAACCTATGTAGATACTTCCTGAAACAACCATGGTTCTTTTCGCTTGTGGCATTTGCAGATCCTCCTCTATTGCAGATCTGGCAACACACTTTAGTATGTGATGCCTATTCCGAGGTATACGAGGAGTACGTCTCGCATGCTAAAAAAAATGCCGATATAATCTGTATTTGGATAAAAATTTCCAATCCAGGTGCATTTTGGTATTATTTGAAAATTTGTTTTTTGTTATAAGGGGAGGTAGCTCATCAACCACCCATTTTCACATGGGTTTGAATGTTTCTTACCTCACATTTGATCGCCAATTGTACTCCGTATTGAGCTCCGGCACCATAGACTGAACAACTCATAACAGCAATGAATTATGCCACTTTTGTCATGTTTTATTTTATACAAATTTGATGGGAAACTATTGACATCAAACCATCCAGAGTAATGCACGTTCTCAATAATAAAGTACCGTCCGGTCAGCACGAATCCCTCCCCTCGACATCTGATGTGTCATTTTTGCGGTAATAACCAAATGGGCACCGTATTACCACATTCATCTCTCGATTCCAATCTTGGAATTCTCACAAGTCAGCATAAATAACTGCCCCCTTGGTTGTAGGCATAAGGTCGATTTCACATAACTTGTGCATATGTTGGCGGTACGTGCACAATTCACATTAGATGCAGTTTTTTACTAGTCTACCACCCGAGTCTGGCCGACGATCGTGGGCCATGTACGGGATGTGGGTACGTTACTGGGGCGTGTATGATCGAATCCCGTTGTACCAATCTTTGATTGCTGGTGGCTACCTCCATCCATCGAGGGAAAAACTGCCACATGAACCTATGAACTTTAAAAGCTGTCTACTGATGGTTGATTGCTACTGGTGCTGTGTCGGATTGACTGGGCATTTCTATGCCACACCAGGCTTATAACCGCACTTGTTAAGACTGCAGTTATTCTTCAATTTTAGTGTCTGTTTTTTAGTCTTCTCAAACCATGAAGCCGGTTTTTATTCTGGCTGATCATCTCGGTAATCAAACACAGATTCCTCCTTCCCCACCGTGGGAAGCTTATCCCTGCCTAAATGTTCATCGTCCGTCCCACCGTCAACACTAGTGAGAGAGATTAGTGTGAAAATCGAGTAGGCCCATGCTGCGCGCGGTTATCTGTGTGTACATATCCTCTTCCTACGACTGATGCAGCGGCGATATGTTTTGCGACGTGATAATGATGCTTCCTTCCTATGCCATTATGCCATTCACGCTGCGACTGCATAGTTACATAGTGACTTTGGTCGGGCTTCGGCAAAAGCCGATTTCCTCCCTGCTGCTGGTTGAATCCACGGAGGTGTAATTTTTCCTCACTCGCGTCGTGATTTCCTTTGAAGGGTAAGCCGCAGCGCAGGTTTGTTTGTTTGCTCACGCGCATCATCATCATCATCATCATCATCATCTCGTCGTCGTCATCTTGGGCCATGGGAAACGGATAAATATTTTCGAGCGCACGCCCCATGAATTAAAATCGACCGAGTAGGCTGGGAGGTGCTGCGCACAGATGCAACGGTGGGGATGGTAAATTGCATTCCATTAGTCATAACAATGTGCAAAAGTGCACGCTTCCACACAAACGACGACGACGAAAGAATCTGGTAGGGGAGCTTCCAAAACGGAAGGATGCGTGCTGCTAATTTCTCTCACCTTGTTTTTGTTTTTGGTGGGTCATGTGAGCTTAAGACTTAATAGGTCGTTGAACCGAAGTGGTCGTCATCAAAATGTTAAGGTGCTATTAATAGGTGGAATTTATACAGTTAAAACAAGAAAAAAAAACTTATTTTTGATAAAAAAAATTTCAAGGAGAAGATTTTACTCAAATCAATCGAAACTTTTATACAATTATAAGTGTATCCATGTAGTATACAAAAATATTTTTTTCAAATTTTTTCAACAAAATGGCGGCCTTTAGAGTGTGTTGAAAAAGTCGTTGTATTTTGCTTGTGCCGGCTCTCCTGATCGCAGTTTCGATCTGAATCATGCTTTTCCAAAAAAATAATATTAATAACACCTACACTTACTCTTTTGAAAAAATCCACATTTATCTTCTATCACATTTTTCCATATATTTTTTTTTTTAATGTTTACTGGCGGGACTCTGAATAGCCAGGCCTTTGATGATATCGTTGCGTAAATCTTTTCGAATCATTTTGCCAGCCGTACACGGAGCATGTCGTCCAAGAAGACGCTGTTCCAAATGATTCGGAAGGAGCCACGTTTGAAAAATTTGAGTCCGTTCGTCTTTTTCGTCAATTGTCTTTTTGTTATTTCGTTAGTCAGTGTTAGGTTTAATACGGAGTCTTTTCTTGTTTAGATCGTGATATGTGGCATTTTTGTGCTATGAAAGTTTTCCGAAGAAGTTTTCTCGAACCAAGAATAAGAAGCTATTCTTAAGCTGTTCCTGACCCGTAACGCTGGTAGATCACCTTTTCGTAGTGCGTTACGGGGTATCAGATCTACCATTGAACCCTAGTCTGAATTAATTCAAACTACGGAACATATTTGTTTTTTGTAGTCAAAGGAACATATCTTAGTCCTTATTACATTTTATGTCTTATGAAAAGTGACAATACTCGTTTTGCGCTTGTGCGAGGATGAGCTTAGAATAAGTAAAACATGGTTAGTCTTCATTTATGTGAATTCTCATTGTCTATTTGATGTTCTATAGTTTGAATTGGTTATGACTAGGGTTCTGATGCGTGGTCAGTATCGGAGTCATAGTTTGTTTTTTTGCAATGAATATAATTTTGACTGATAAAGGGGCGCGCCTTTGAAGAGTGCTCTCACTCCTCAAAGTGTTTAAATAGCGGAAACATTCAATAAAATTCGATTCATTGCCAACAAACAAACAATGACAACTGTAACAACACCGAATACTTTATCATTTCTCAATAGTGATGAAGTAAATCGACATGCACTAAACAAAGGTTACGGGATATACTACAATAGATCTAATTACTGGTCGCAGTGGTTTATGTCCCGAACAGAGGAAAAAAAAAGCTGTTCCTGTTACTTGTTCGTTAGAGTGATATAACTTAACTCCTTTTGAAGCATTTCACCAGCCGTGCAAGGATCATGTCGTCCATAGAGACGCTATTGACACTGCCTCAAAATGTGTTACATTTGCAAGTTTGCTTCCCCTTTCTCTCAGTTCATGTCCTCTGTTTTGTATGGTGTCGTTTCGTCTTTTTGTTATTTAGTTTGTCAGTGTTTTTTTCAGTTCTCTGTAGTTTAGAACGTCATTTATGTGTTGTGAAAGTCTGTTTGAGCAGTTTTCTCCAATCAAAAATCGTCGAGATATTTGAATTCTACCAGTTTTAGTCATGTCTGATGTCTCAGTAGTCCCAACAGTATAATTTTAATGGTTTACTGATGGGACTTATGAGAGAGAAGTTTTCTTTTAAAAAAAATTGGGAGGACGTTGCGTCTTTTTATGCTAGAAATGTAAGAGGGCATTTCGTAACTTCTTCAGTCGTTAATAGGTTAATAGATGTCTAGTTCTTATGTGCTCTGAAATTCGTCGATGTATACCTCGTCTAACACTTTTGGATGCCCTATCACTTCCGCCTTAGTCCGTTCTTGTCTTCTGCGTTTCTCAGTTAAATTCTATAGTTCTGTTGTAGAATCGTTCACGTTTACTTGTCTGTTCATTGCCTTCTGTTTATTTGTCTAATACTAATCTCTAAGTCGTTTAATCGCTTCAAAGTCTGACAGCAAGTGCAGCTATTAGATTCACTTTTCGGTGGCAAGGTAAAGCTTCATCACGCCTAGTCCCTATCTAAGATTGTTTGTATACCATTGTTATAATGTGTGGTATTTTTATTATAACTCTTTGAAATGAGAAATAACAAAATAAGAATGGTGCCACGTTAGTAGTTTTAAAACTTCTACTCAGTGAATCCAACAGTCGGTTTCCTACAAATGTCATTAATCTTGAACACATTGTGTACCAATATATACCTGTCTAGCTAGATTTATAATTAAGCGTGGCTTCGGCTCATCATGTCAGGGAACGCTAAGAAAGGTGTTGCAGCCAAGAAGAAATCCCACATAATTATTACTGAGGAAAGAGCCCCACCAGCATTCAAGGCTCCAAGCCAGGATGTCCGTTGGATCACATCTGTAAAATCAGTGCAACAATGCCAGATATTTGACGCGGCATTAAATCAAAATATTCAAGATGTGATACTACCACGTCAGGATATGTCTTTGGTTACCATCTCAATGCTGATGGCGTAGGCCCTTCCATCGCGTCCAAATCACATATCCGAGGGGAGGGCATTTTTCCATATTTAGTAATAAAATATTACAATAAATTTTAATTCATATAGAAGGTTATACTATAATAAAGAAATCCTGTAAGTTTCAGCTTAATCGAATAATTAGTTTTCGAGTTATCACTGGCAAAAACTCCAATAATACTGCTTTGAGAAAAACGCGTTGAAAGTTTTAATTATCGGTCTGCGCGCGAAAAAGGCGTCTTCGAAAAACGAAGAAACGAAACATTCGGAGATCGAATTTCGAAAAAAAGGGTTTCAGGAGCGTATTCTACACGAATCTTACTAACTTTTTATTTAAAAACATCCTAACTGTATATCGCCCCTTAAGTATATTGAACCAATTGTTATTGTGCGAATAACCGGTCACAAACGCCGGAATCGCCGGTTCTTGGGCGCCTAGAAAGTAGAAAAAATATATTTTTATCAGTTTTGCCAATTCAGGAAAAAAAACATTTAGAGCAAACACAATGATAACGGAATACGGCAAAGCCCGATCTGAGTATGCCTGCTTGTCGGAAAGAAAACAGGCTGCATGCAAGCTGATTCTAATTGGACATATCTAAGCAACTGTCAAAATTTGCGTTTTCCGTACCGTTTCCGTTATCATTGTGTTTGGACGGTAAGCCTGCTTGTCAGAACAAAAACAGGCTAGATCCAAGCCGGTTCTAGTTGGACATATCGAAATCGTTTGCAACATCCGTCAAACTTGCCGTTGCCGTTCCGTTACATTATGTTTGGGCCATAAGATTGGACAACAGAAAGTGAAAACAGTCAGTAATACCCAATACCGATGAAAAACAACCTAATTCAAGTAGGCCATGGCCATGGCAACGGAGACCAGTATCAGAAAAAGAACAAAACAAATATTTTGCGCTCAAATCATTGAATGAGATCTTTAGAATATTTCTAGAACAACAATTGAAAAGGTCGGAAGAGCCAAATTGTAAACAAATCATATTGTATTATATTTTGATTGAACAATTTCAGAACAACTTATTTACCTTCACAATGACTATAAATTAGAAGAAAAATTAGTAATCTCCATTTAATTCCAACTACCTTTGCTTATCTTCGACAGATACGCGTATTTCGTCTACAATGTGCAGACTTCTTCAGTGTCTCGTACTAATAACTCGACTAATAGTCGAGCATCTACATTTACCACAGACTAAACAATAAGAACAAATTGCCTTACAATACATCGTCATAAGTTTAAATTTAGATACGTCAAAACACTAGCGCTATCTGACCATTTTAGTGTCAACCATGTTTGATAATCTTGCCTGCCGCAACAGTTGCCAACGAGCGCGCCCATGAACACACGCGCACTGGTTCAGGCTCGCTTGACCGTCAATCGTTTGTTTTAAACCAGACGAAGCAGGTTCGTAGTAAAGTGAAAATTAATGAAAAGTTAGTAAAAACCAGTCAGTTCAGTTCATGATTCATGATTGAACGAACTGGCAAGGAGCTCGATGTCTTGGAATTCAATTTCCATTTCGTTGAATGGTTCACCAGGATATTTCAAAAAATGATTATATGTTCATAATAGATAACAAATAAATTACTTTTTTGCTTACCCATTCTCAGGCATGTAACAGTTTTTATAAGCTGTCGAGTTGAAATGGTCGGAGCATAGTTTTCTCAAGCTCCCTTGACTGACAAAATTTCACCCAATGTCAAAATGAAATTCTATGTAATAGTAATATTAATCTCAATAAATTTTATACCTTTCCTCGTCACGGGAAAAACTAAAGAGGGATTTTCCGCAGGTTTTACCTTCCCGATTAGAGCAAAATAAAAATTCACATTTGTATAGGACTTTTGACGAAAAAAAAACAAAACATTTCCGATCACACCCACACTTGCAAGCAATGCTAGTGCAAGGAAATCGCTCAGCAGGAAAATGTCATAATTGTCGATGCGAGCGCTGGAAGTGGTGGCCTGGCCAACTTTTTTTTTTTCAAAGTAATCGTTTTTTAAGGTAGGCGATGGGCATCAATTAGAGAGTTACGTCTGTTTGTCTGTGGCATTACGATTACGCGTGAGTAGACGTGGCTGGGTAGCTTAGTGGTTACCCGTTCTGCTCTGAGCAGATGGTCGGGAGTTCAATCCCAGGTCCGCCCCCTTCCTTGTCATTTGCACTCTTTCTATCACCACTAGATTTAAAATTAATAACAGTCTACTGCGCTTTCATTGATCGCACAACTTTGAACAGTGAATCCATGATCTATAAATAACCTCCCTCACGAACACAAAACTATCATTCCCTTGACAATTGTGGAGACGCAGAGGTAAACTCGGCCTCTAACCAACGATTGTCAAACTAATCATGCAACCCTACACTGAGAAAATTTATCGTATGACCGCCATAAGATACACTTATGAAATTTTGACATAAGGAAAAACTTTGAAAATCATAACGTTAGTGGCGGTGTTTATTTTTTCATAATATGGTCTTTGATTTTTCATAAGATAATCTTATGAAGGAGGCTCTATTCTATTTTAGGAATTTCATAAGCCATTCTAATGTAATACTATTTCTGTTTTGGCCCATGTTTAACATTCATAATACCGACCTTCAAAAAACGTATCGATGCTGAAACCCATTTTTCCAAAGTGCTAGTATGTTAACAGCAACAACACGCATTTTGCAGGATCAGTATTATGCATGTTAGACATTTTTCTATTACCGTGCAATTAAAAGAGATTAGAATTAATCGAAAATATATTTATTTCTATATTAAAACTTATTGCCTATTTCATGTACTCTGAAAGGGGAACCATCTATTGTATCCATATGTATAAAATTTAGTACATTTAAACGCTCTACAGCTTGTGTGGCAAGATAATGTTCATTTTTAAATAATATTTTACTTCTAAACTTGCTTAAAACGGGAACAGAAATCGGTAGGTCTGACAGCAATTAGCTTTCGTTAGCCATTTTTCTTTTTCGCGGCACTTGAGTTATTTTCACATTGATGTGACACACGGATTTCATAAGAGCGCTTATGAAATAGAATATAAGGTCGTATGAATTTCGTTCAGATCGTGTGAAATCCATCATGACGAAAACAAGAAAAAAAAATTGTAAAAACTCGCTTTATAAGGTAGATCTTATGAAAATCATAAACATGTTTTGCTTGACTGTAGAAGTAAACAGCAATTTCTGAGATGTGAAGAGAAACTATTGATAGGTCCGATAGTTTTCGGCAGACTTTGAAATTGAATAGAAGTAGTTTGAAATTGAGCTTCTGTTGAGTAGTATTTCGAATCAAACAAACTCGATTTTCAAAATACTTTGATATTCATTTATGTAAACAGGTTCATTTTCAATATGAATTTCGAAATGTCAGAAATGAAACTCAATGAACCACAATGAATATCAATTACCCGTCGGGATCGGAAAATATTGAAGGGCAGCCCAGTCCCAATGACGTCTATATAAGGTCTGGGGCAACGCACTGCTTACTTGTATTGGAAGCAAAAATAATGTAAACATTACTGATCCGACGAGTGATGACGTAGCACTATTAAACATTCTATTGGCGGGTATAGATTCAGATAAAAAAAAACGGTTCAAACGTTTATTATGAATGCTGAATTGTGGAAATAATCATGATACAAATGCCATTTATATTGAGCAGAAGCATTTCCTACCGATAACAAGGATCATATATAGTGAATTTAACTGAGGAAATTGATTTTTTGCCACACAAACTTTCAGATGCTGAGACTTGACAATCGAGTAGCAATAAAAAGCCAATTCTCCATCATCGGTAGACTGGAATCGTTTGGACTGGAATTAAGTTTTATAGCGCATACAATAAATAATCACGGAGCGAACGAATCAGAATAAATAGTATGACGTAGCACTTTGCGAGCTTCTGTGTAGCGTGCGCAAGGAGTGCAGTGGTATTAGTCATGAACGAATTTTGCTCATTTCACTAATATTGTTGTGGCTACTGCGCCAGACCTAATATAGACGTCATTGGCCCAGTCCAGGATATTCTTGCTCAACATCTATTCTTACACTGAAACTAATGTTGGAGTAAGTATAACCATAACTTTGTAGTTGAAATGAATTCTCCGATATGTCTTTAAATTTAATGAACTGATACCTACTATAACAACATTGTTGTTGGAAATACTATGTCATCCTTTACAATATTGTACTGCTTTTAAAAATATTTTGATAGTCAAATCCAACACTATTTTGCAATCAAATTTACCGCATGTTTTGTGACTGGTAACGAATAATGTTCTCAACTTTACCGTGCCCATGGTAAAAATAACAACATAGCGTTGTCTTGTTGACAAAACTGTCTTATTCTTATTGAAGCACGCCATTTTGCCCAAGACAGTGTTATAAATGTGATTCTGTGCGTAATTTTAACAAATTCACTGTGAAAATGAGTGCAGAAAACTTTAAGATACCATTAATTGTTGACGAAATTATTGCGGATCCAGAACTGGTTGAAGGTTTGTATTTATATGTGCTTATTTCAAGTTAAATGTAAAATTTTGTTTCTTTTTTGTAGAACGTGATGAAAATCCAGAGCTCCGAAAATTGATCGTTGAGAAGTGGCAGTTAAATGAATCTGTTTATTCTATTTTGATCGGTTAGTACTTATTAATTTTTATTTTCGTTGAATTCCCATATCGTTTTTGATAGGACATGGTGTCACGCTGGTGTATCTAGCGGATATTGACGAAGCTGCCCTGGCAGACATTTTTCGGTCCTAAAGTGGACCGGTCATAAGCATGCCCTGAGAAGGAAACTACAACAATGGGAGGAAAGTGTTATGTACAAACAAGATCAAATGAGTAGCTGTACTAACTCTAAATGCATCCCAGGCCCGTCGATCCAAAACCCTTCGCGAGCACCATTACACCCTCTTTTGTCCACGTCGGTCACGTTGAATCTTTTAGAGGACATTCTTGAAAGGAATGAAAAGGGGAAAATTGTAACACAATTTTACAGAATGCATCAGCGGTTGGATACTCAACACAGGAAATATTTGGCTCACACTGTAGTGGATTATTATATCGCGAACGGAAGCTATTTCCCAATACCGGATATGGCTCGCTTTTCGCAATGTATTGCAGAGAAATTTCCATCAGAGCTACCAGTAATAGATTCTATTGCGCAAGGCACATCGTTCATTATAATAGTTATCTCATCTACAGGAAGCGTATTATAATCCGCGAGACGCAGCAACCAACAAAAAACATCCATCTGGTATTCTCTATGATCGGTTTCATAATCGGAACAAGAGACATCTATTGCAGCGCAAACAGGAGAAGAAAACAATCGACTATTGGAGGATTTTCAAGACCAAGGCTCTTGCCCAGTCTGATGAAGGTAAATACTGTTTGAATATCAATCTTGCTCTTGTGATCTAATGAGTCCATGTATCTATCCTACAGAAATCAAAAAGCAGAATTCGTTTAAAGCATGGCTCCGAAATAATGTAGAACCGGCAGACAAAGTAGCTGAGCTTTGGCGCAAATCATTTCTATTACGCATGAGAGAAATTGTAGAACGGACAGATCCAGATAAGGTGCATCTGGTGACTGAGTGGCCGAGATTATCGGATGAAAACGGTTACCTACTGGTATGATTTTTTGATTATTGAAGTCGTTTGAAAAAAAAACTATAAATATTATTTGCTTATAGATTGATGCTGATTTTGAAACTATTTATCAAAATCTGACCACATCTAATATTTTTGACGACTGGGAGGACTTCATTCCTCGGTATCTTAAATATATCAAATTAAACGGGTTGAAGGATGACTATTCCTGCCAATTGCTGACACACTTGGAAGCAGGTTCTGTGTCTCTGGGTTAGTTAATCAAATAATTATATAATTCAAACAATCGCTTATCAAATATTCTTATGTTTTAGATACTCGTGACTTCATTTGCTGTACCGTTTTCCACGGATTAATCAAACCCGTCCGCATTTCATCACGTAAGCTGCCAACTATCCTCCAAGCGCAAACTGATATGTGCTACGCATGTGCGACTGAGGAAGAGTTTTCCAAAATAGTAGAATCATTGCGTAACGAACTACTGTCGGGTAAAATTCCGTTCACTCCACGTATATTCGTAGTTGGTAAAACAGATCATCTGACTGGATTTTACGTTGTTACTTCGAAGCTTCAGTACAAACTACCAACCTTTTTGCGATGTGTGGATCTTGTAGTTAAATTGAAATTTTCCCTGGATTACGACTTCCCAGAGAGCTGTGAATTATTTTGGTGCTTCATCGCCAAATATTTTTACAACATCAATTTCTCCCGAAAGGCAAAGAATATCCAGCTACTTCAACTTTTTGCACACTTGGGAGACGAAAAAGCAACAGCATGAATTGCCATTTGTGCCAGTGTCCATATAGATCAATTCAACACATTTTCGATCATCTTTCAATTCATCATAGTACTCCTACGGTCTTCAAATACACGTGTACAGCATGTGTACCTTCGGCATTGTTCCAGAACTTCCATCGCTTCAAACGACACATCAAGACGAAACATTCCGGTTTGTTTCAACCGATCGCTGCAAATCAATCTAATGAGCATCCTGTTTTAAGCAACACCACGACAGATACAGTGAATCCCTTGGTAAATCCCGATAGTAATGTACCTGCCACAGTTCATCCCAAAACGTTCAACGAAAATAATGATATATGCCAAAGAGAAAAAGACCATGAAGATAAAAAGTTAAGCGAATTCGACATATTAGATATAAGAAATACCTTACGAGAAAGTTTTTTAAGTTTCACTTTAAGTTTACACAATAAGTCCAACTATACGAGAAAAGATGTTGTGAGTTTACAACAATGTATAACTAATGAAATAGTCAAGCCAATCTGTGATGCACTGCTGAAAGTAGCTCCAATGGTTGATCGTCCGGCAGGTATCAATGAGCTGATTAACGACCTTTACCATCCGTTTGAATTCATAGGTACAGAACAGAAATTAAACACCACACTTAAAAACTTAGACCTTAACGATTCATTACAAGCAATTAATTTTAAAGATGATGAGGACAGTATCGTTTCGAAGGGATACCTCATGCCCATTAAACAACAATTCAAACGGTTTTTCGAGAGTGGAAACATATTTAATGAAACGATGAACAACATAAAGCTATTAGAAGAGAGTGAAGAAATTGCAAACGTCGTGAATGGAACACTTTGGAAAAACGTTAAAAAAGAATTTGAAGGTAGAGTAGTAATTCCCTACTTTTTGTATTCTGATGAAGTTGAATTGAACGATGCAATTGGTGCTCATTCTGGTACTCATAAAGTAACTGGTATATACTATAATTTCCCTACAATACCGTCACATTTGTTATCACGTTTGGAGAACATATTTGTAGCAGGGTTCATAAAAGCATCTGATTTGACACGCATCGGTCCATCTAAAGCATTAAAAGAATTGATTGATTTGTTGATCGAGCTAGAGGAGACTGGATTAAATTTGGTAAACGGTGGTTATGAGATTCGTGTTTATTTCGCACTGATCGGGATTTTAGGAGATAATTTAGGAATTAACACATTCATGGGATTTGCAACTTCATTCAGCTCCCTTATGTATTGCAGATTTTGTACTCAGAGTAAATACGCATCACAAAATTCAATAACTCTTGATCTAAATCTAAACCGCACAAAACAGAATTATGAAATTGATGCTCAAAAGAGTTATAAGGAGTCAGGAATAAAAGAAGTTTCTGCGTTCAATAATTTGAAGCATTATCACGTGGCCGAATTTGCTATTGTTGATATTATGCACGATTTTTATTCGCATGGTATTTGTAGTTACGATTTGTCTTTAGTTTTATCGTATATGATGCAAACTTTACAAATACCGTTACAAACTATCAACTATAGAATACAGATGTTCGACGTTAAGGAGACGGAAAGAAGGAACACTTTCAAAATGATAACTCGAGAGCACATAAAATCAGTAAATTTCAAAATGACTGCCAGAGAAATGATGCTATTTGTCCATTATTTCCCTCTAATGTTTGGCGATTTAATACCAAAAAATGACAACGTGTGGAATTTTGTACTATCATTGGTTGAACTAACTACTCTCATCTTGCTTCCTAAATTCAACGACGAATTGCTCAATACCCTAGAAAAACAAATTGAATATCATCACTTTCATTACAGACACATTTTTTCACAACCACTTAAACCCAAGTATCACATCTTGCTCCACTATGTTCAAACGATTAAAAAAATAGGGCCTCCACGATATACGTGGAGTTTCCGCTTTGAAGCATTCCATCAAGTGTTCAAAAAATATTGCAGGAATATTACCTCCAGAAGAAACATATGCTTAACGCTATGCACAAAGGCTAAGTTGATATTTATGCATGACATAAAACATTTAAACAATTTTAAAGATCCTATAACATACAAAAACCCAATAAGTTTACGTTCAATCGATTTGCCATATTTTTCTATGTTAGATTTGACGAGTGAGCTATTGACATCGCATTTTAAAATAGTACGTATTGTGGTATACAAGGGCACTGAGTACAGTGTTGGTCTGTTTTTAACGAAGTCTGCCCTTAATATGAAATCTATCGAATTGTATGAAATTAAAGACATTCTAATCACAAACAATACAGTATACGTTGCATCCCAACAATGGGAAGTTGGAGAATATTCTCACCATTTTGCATCATTGAAAGTCAACATGCCTCAACCAGTGTACCGTATAATTCATTTAGATTTGTTTGATGGACCACCAATTCATGTATACGTCGTTCAAGGATGCAACTATATAAGACTTAAGAAATATTTTATGTAAATAGATGAAGATACTTTTTTCCAACCACTTTTTTTTTATTGAAATTTATATAAAAGTAGTAAAAGGTTTATCTATCGCTCATAAGCTTATAATGGATTTCATCCCGTACAACACACTCGAATTTGTAAATTTGCGAATACAAAAAAAACTCCACATCAGTATTTTGCAATTTTTCAAACTCAAACGCATTATTTACGGATTTGAATTATGCCAATAAAGAATTTCAAAACAACTAAAAAATGTGGTTTAATTCACTACAGGATTGTTATTGTTATGAACGAAATTGATACTTAAAGTACTTTGAAACATTTTCCTGATTACTATGATACACCTACACATTGACTATATGGTTGTTTTAGTTTCAACCGCAACTGTTAGTTAAAACCTTTACTTTCAACTGTTATTAAGAGAACCATAAAACATGGTAGATTTGACTGCAGAACTCACATTCCGTGTCCATGGTAAAAAATATCACATTTTCTCTTCGAGTTAAACATGCAAGGTAGTCTGCACAAATCAAGTGGCGTAGCGCATTTAATTTAAACCATCAAAATGGTAATTTTCACCGCAATGCTGTTTTCAGTGTATGGAATGATGATGACGGCCCTGGTTGTTTCATGTTCTTATTAGGATTCAAAATCACTTAATAATTTAAAAAAAAATCATCACAAGAGACGATATTCAGATTTCGTCTAATGAAATTAATACTTACCGATTAATAATCAAAACAACAGTTACAGCAAATTTTTGACCGCACTTAGAGCCGACTTCATTTATTGCAGCTAACAAAATTCAGTTGGCATAGAAATGACAGCGGTAACCATGAATACCGGGAAAGTAAACATCATCATTACACTGGGATAAAATCATGTTCACTTCTCATGGATATTTTAGGAAAATCCAAGGCACTGGTCCAGACTACATAACAGCTACGATTGTTCTTTCTTGAAATCTATAAGTGCAAATATTACAATAACCTAGCAGATATGAACAAACGTTAACCCGAAATTCAAACAAAATTGTCGTTTCACTTCGCACGCACCGGTAATAAAAATACTATTCTCGGATTTATAATGCGGCGTCTAGCCAAAACCTGCTTTTAAACTCGTTGCATTACGGCCTGCAACAACAATAATATATTCTAGCTAATCACCTGCCCCGATCAACAGATATTAATTGACACTCCGCTGCTGCACCTCGATAACTTTCAAAACACCCATCTCCATTAGCGTCAGTCTTCGAATCCAGAAACCAATTTCACACAACTTTTCTAGCTCATGAGACAGTTCTCTAAAACCGGGGGGGAGCTAGCAATCCCACAGATCTCCGGTATCTGTTCCCCTTGCAGTGGGCTGTGTGGCCTCCGGACCACCAACCTGGCTCGCCACATCATCATCCTCACCCATTTCGATACGCAATTAGCAATCGAAAAAATTGCCACTTGAACACAGCTGACAAAACACGTATTGCCCAGACACCGACCGACCGGGTGACACTTTGCCACCCAAACCCATCCCGATGGCGTCCATTATCGTAACGTTCGATAAATTACGACCACTCGGATTGCACTTTTGTGTGTTCGTCCCATCTGCAGAGCTCTGGAAAAGCAATTCCTTCCTTCCATGCGATGATTATCTTAATGAAAGGAGAATTCAATTACTTATGACTATTTCTCTCGCTTTTCTTGTCTTCCTCAACAGCAGCAGCAGCAGCGTCGACGTCGTCTTCGAATGGCCCGGCCGCCGTGGTAGTGGTAGGACCAACATCCAGCTCACCCAATCGTCGTCGTCATCTGAACCTACCACTGCCGGTGCTTCCACCACGATCTACGGTTCAGATAAGGCCAGAACCTCCCCCGCCGTACTGGGCTCACTACCAGCATCGTCCCGTGGTTCCCCAGCGCTATACCAGTAGCAGTCAGAGCAACAGCAGTAGCCGGAGTTCCGACAGTGAAGGAGCCTCAGCTCCAGCTCCGCCGCAGGCCAGTAATGCGCAGCGAGCTGCACCATCATCGACAGTGCGGCAGCAACAGCAGCAGGAACAGCAACAGGTGGTGCAACAACGAGCCCATCGTCGAAATATTGCCGGTGGTGGCATTTCGGAACTCAGGAATCCAGGAGCACCAGCTCGACCACATCGGTACAACATTGCACACCAACCGCAGCCGCAGCAGCGCCACCGACGTATCAAAGAGCACTTGTTGAGTAAGTATATGCCTTTTATCGATATCGATGACGAAGACGATTAGGGAACTGGTTGTCTAAGATCAGTTTGACCACTTTCAACGTTGTTGCTATAAAAAAAGCCACATTGTTTAACATTTAATAAACCTTCGCCCAAGCTAATTTTAAGCTCTGTCTGATCCATCTAGTTTTTGGATCGGTATTTCACGTTTCGAATTATATTCAATATTGTATGTATGTATGTATGTAGGAAGCCACCATCGTAGCGTGGGTCTTGCCCTGCATGCGGTTCCACTTAACAGAAAGATCATGCTTCGTTACCGTTCTAGATTCAACAAACTGCTGTATGAAGGGCCAAAAAGTGTTGGGCAGGCCCGTAAGCATAGGCACTTACGCGAAACCTGCGGGAATAAGAGAATCTCCTTCCAGCAATTTGATCCAATAAAACGAATAACAAAATACGCAATTCAGTTAAGCTTTCCACTAGATGGTTTGATTGAGAAAGGCGCGTCAAATTCATTACAATTGTTGGAGTGGAATGTACCAATCATAAATGATAGACACATCCCCTCCTTGACTCCGGTTGGCCATCCACTCCATTGTCCAATTGCAACTTCAATGATGCCCTGATGCACCCTCCCACCCCAGTATTTAAATGTTTAAAATCAATGAAATATAATACGGTAGATTAAATATATCAAATATGGAAAATGTAAAGGAAATATGTACATATAAAGTGTATGTAGTTTGATACGACAAAATGGGTAGCCTGTTCTGGAAAATGAATCTGAAATCGTGTACCTTCCGTGTCTTAATTTCCTTTCTGCTGGTTGTAGGGAGCAATAACATGTAACAGTTGCTGTCAGAAACTTCAAACACAATACAATCAGAAGCAATCTGTGCTGATAGTTACTATCAAATTGCTGGTCAATGCTATTTGCTAAAAATATTTAAAATTGTAACTATCACTGTCGAGACTGTGAAGAATAATAACAAAGCAACAAGTAAACCTAATTAAATTCTCAGTAATAAATACCAATGTTTGCCGCAGATTCAGTTGAAGCCTCATGTTTTGAAGGCACTATATCCATCTAAATAAGAGGAAACATTTAGAAGGAATGAAAGGATAATTGGATACAAGATTATATAAATTATATATAGTGAAATTAGTACAATAATAATAACAAACCAAATGTTAACAACAGTAACGATTAAGTAATGCGCTGCATGAGTCAGGGTAGCTCATATTTGGTAGAAAGTCTATTTGCGTAGCTAAAAATTAACAATTAATTCAGTAATAAGTGCAAAAGTGTAACGCAGATTCAGTTGCAGCTTCTTGTAGTCAAGGCACCAGACACTTCCTAATCGTAAGAGGAAGAAAAAAGGATAGGAAATATTGTTGAACATTGAATGACATATAAGGAAAAGTATATCTAAATTTTCGATGTGCTGTTCGATCATGCTGAGCATGATAGTTCACGATGAAAGACTATAAATCGGTAGCTTCAGCTAGGTATTAAAATGATATTAGTTAAAAAACCCGAACTCAGCAACAATCAGCAACAACATGGTTTCCAAACAGCGTAAGTTAGGTGAGCTGAAACTTATAAATACGCTCAAATGCGAAGCTTGAGATACATCCAAAAAAGAATGGGTTAAAACACCACACTACATCAAAACTGACTAATACCACTTACCTTTGTCAGCCGGTTTTGTCCCGCATCACCGTGAGTCAGGTGTGATCCAGCCTATTATGCAATCACTCGCGCTACCAAACAATAGCCAATCGAAACAATAGCTAACTGCTATACCCGATATCAAAATAGTGCGCAACAACGTATCGACACAACCGTTCACAGCCGTTTTTCGAAGCAAACTGCGTTTCGAATTATATTCAATATTGTAGACAAAATATGCGTAACAATCACAGATACACGAAACAAAGATTTTTCAATGCCGTTTTTTCGGAAACATTATACTAAATATTGGTAATCTATGTTTGTTAAATTAATTTGCCTTTTGCAAGTAATCGTCATTTTAGGAGCTTAGTGCTGTGTACATATAATCGAGGTATACCTTTAGTAGTGAAATAAAATGGACTGTACTAACCCTTCTTTTAATCTTCAAAATTGATATTCTACTATATTTTCCGTATCCTTGATTTGTAGAAATTTTGGAAGAACAGGACAAACCCTGGCTTTAGTTTGATCAACCAATCTAAATCCTTTATTGCCAACAAGCACACGTCAAACAGTGTGACGAATCAAATAAATGAACGTACATAACCTTAAATCATAGTGACTTGCTGTCTTGTGCAAAGCTGTTTAGGGGGATTATATAAATATCTTTTGACATCAATCAATTTGATCTAGATTATTAGTATTTAAGCTTACTTTCAAAAAATTCTACGCCCTTGCGAGAGGCCTTGCGGCAGTTAACCGGAACATTCGCATTGGCGGACGAAAACATACGTGTTAGCATGTTTTTGAGTTCTTTCGTCGTTTTATTTGCTCCAACGATCGACGGACCGACGCCAGATCCTGCCAGAATACCGCGTCTACACCCTTATGTTATTTCTTAATGAACGACGCAACTTTCGGCAGACATTTCGTACTATAAATTTCCCCGTTCACGGCCAGTCCGGAGCGAAAGAAGAGCGGCTTTGACATCCCTTTCTCGCTGATTGTCAGCCACAGCAGCACCTTCTGTGTGAAATGAACTTCACCTCGGAGCTCACTTACTTCGTGGGGGAAGTAAAATACGAAGTACCCTGCCAGTCGTTGCCATCCGGGATGAGATAGGTCTCGTCGTCCATCACCACCGCCACGTCACGATTCGGGGGGAAACGAGTTGACCATTTTATTCAGCCGCTGCCGCTGCGTCATTGCCAGCTGCTCCGAAACCAGTGGACGGGACTTCCGCTTCCTGACATGTATGTTCATGTTCGCCAGGTGGCTTTTCACTGTTTGGTCGGTTGAACCGATCTCCCAGCCAAGCGCACGCAGTGATGTAGCCACTTTTCCCGCGGTTTTCCTCTTCAATATCCTACGGAACTTCTTGTCATTCAGGGTCGTCGGCCGTCCGGAACCGGACTTTCTTTCTACGCTCTGATTGTTATCTAATAGTGCAAGATTTTGTAGATGCCGGAACGGGTGTATCCCGCGTCCACAAAGTGCCGCACGATGTCCGTTTTCGACGCGGCAGGGTGCCGTTCTTTGAACGCGCACACTTCTGAACGGAGTTGCTTCACTGTTTTTGCCATCACGGTTAGAGTTCGACTGATAGAGCTGTCAAATTTTGTCTGCTGACTCATGGGTTACTATGATTGATGCTGCATGGTTAGTTTCGCCAGTGCAAGTGAAGGTAAACTAATGAAAAATCGGCAATTTTTGTCATTTTTTTTTTAATTTAAAAAGGTGATTTAGATATATCGCAAATAATCATCCACAGCATAAGACCACTATACAAAATGGAAACAATAAAAACAAACTTTAAAACTAAAAACGTACAAGAGACTTGGCTAAAACCCGACAAGAAATTCAAATTTCTCATTTATCTTTTTCTTTAAAAACTAGACCAGATACATCCTTCATTAATATACGAAGAAATGAAGATTGTAAAGGTTTTGTTAACTTGTTTTCACAACTGTTTAAAGAGTGGACTTCCTTGTAAAAATTTCGGCTTTAAAGAAGCATAGAGGAGGTGTTGGTAGACAAAACTGTTTTGAATCTACCTCTTTACCAACAATGCTGAAATAAAACTAAAATTGTTACTTGGTAGGGGATCATAGGATTCGGGCAGGGTCACAAATAGTTGTGAGACCAAGTCGCCTTCTTCAAGCGCAGCGCTTTCAACTGTCGAACCAGTTCATCAAACATCTCGAAACGCACCCTGATCAACGTTCCTTCCACCAACCTGAGTATAGCCAGCTTGCTCCGGACAAGAGTTTGCGAGGAAATTGACTTCTTAGTGTAGACATTCTCCAGCACGATCCAGACTTCCTTCGCAGTATTTTTATTGGTGTATTGTACATGCCACCGGATAAAAGTCAAGACAGTAATTTCATACAGCTTCAAATAGATGTCGTTTTTGAAGCACATAGGCAGTTTTTTTCGGTGAATTCAATCAATCACGTTTGATGTGGAAGAATTCAAGCAGGGGGTACGGTCCGATCTTATCGCAGACTTCCGTGCCCTAGTAGCACACTTGTTGCCATTCGGTTGCGATAACATAAATATGACTTGCTAAGTCACAATCAAGTTACTACAACTAATTATGATCGTAGTGTACTACTTGGGTGACTTGTCGGTTACTTCTTGATAGTATAGCGTTTCTCGGATTAAATCAGCGTAATTTAATTCGAATCTGCTCTAACCGGAAACTTGATCTCATATTCTCAAATGGCTCGGATATGACAAGCGACTTCGTTGGCATTACCTCATGTGTGTGCAAAAAGTGTGTCTCATTTTTGGTCGCCCCATGTACCGAAATGAATACGAGAGGAGTACTTGGACCGGGAACTGAAGCCAAAGAACACCAGAGCTAACTTTCGAAAAAAATGTCTCGAATATTTCCGGTTTTGTACGGACGAAATAAAAACCGCGACCGATAACAACTGTACCTTGTTAATATTTGTTCCAATAAAAATATAGTGCTTTTTACTCTCGGTTTTGAATGTGATAAAATGAATTGACTGGGTGCCGGGTGGTCGATGCGTTAACGACTACGAGCATCCTCTCCGCATTGAGCCAATTGCTCAATCAGGAAGTGGACACAACCTTTGCACCGGACGCTGATACTCCGATTTGCCTCTGCGTAGAGTGACGGTGCGAACCAATTCTCGCTGATCTAGATGTACTGCGACGATGCGGGCCAACTCCCAAGCTGACGGTGGGCTGTTATCATTCTTCACAATGACCAGGCTTCAAATTATCCTGACTAGCTCTCCACCGCTGTGTACCGCTGAACCTTCTGCAAACGGTCCAGTTGATTCATGCTGAAATGGGTTACATCTGGTTCAGGTAGTAGATTCAAGGGCTACCCAACCAGGAAATGTCCCGGGTGAGTGCCTCGGGGCTATCAGGATTCGTCGAGATAGAGCAGAGTGGCCTCGAGTTGAGACAGGCGTCCACTTGACACAACACGGTCGATAATTCTTCGTAGATTAGCTTTTCGTCTCCAACGATCGGACGAAGTAACTCCTTTGCGCTCTTCACGGCCGCTTCCCATATTCCGCCTTGATGTGGACTCACTGGTGGAATGAACTTTCATCGAATTCCGAGATTGGTGAAAAAATGCTCTGCTTGCTTGACGTGCTTCATGACGATCTCGTAAATTTCCTGCAGCTGACGATCAGCGCCTACCAGATTTGTGCCATTATCCGACCACATTTCGTTGCAGTATCCACGACGTGCGATCATCCTCTTGAATGCTCCAAGAAAAGTGTCGGTGGATAGATCCCCAGCGACCTCCAAATGAACGGCTTTAGTCGAAAGGCATACAAAAACAACCTATCCTTTCATGCTCCGTGCTCCTCGTGTGTTGCTGCATCGCACCAGAATCGATCCAGCATAGTCCACTCCAGTGTGGGCGAAAGGGCGACTTGCCGTCACTCGAGCTGCTGGCATACTCCCCATCAGTTGTTTTGCCGTTTGCGCCTTGTTACGACAACACGTCACGCAATCCAGTACCACCTGCTTTATGATTGTCTGACAACCTTGAATACAGTAACGTTGGTTGATTGTTGCTGTCATCAAAGTTGGCCCAGCGTGACAGTTGTTGACATGTATTTCCTTGACCAGAAATTTTTCGAATAGATGATTTTTCGGGCCGATTATCGAGTGCTTGACATCAAAGGAATACACCGAGTGCTGCAGTCGTCCGCCAACCCGAAGCGTGCCGGTACCATCCAGGAAAGAGTACAGGCTTGAAATAATGGACTTGACAGGAACTTCACCTCCTCGGGCCAGAGACTTGATTTCGCTTGCGTAGGAGTATTGCTGTGCCAGCCGTACAAACTGCATCCGAACCTGTTGGAACTCCGATGGCAGAATAGAACCGGATCGCTTGTCGTTACCGGTAGTCTTGCATCTGATATTGTAGACAAATCTTTGAACGCGGGTAAGCTGCGTTGGCAGGCAACGTTGAGATCAGATCACCGTTCGAGTATTTCCTTCTCGATGACGTTGTGTGTGGCTGGAAAACGAACTGAAACAATGAGCGACTGAAATCGTCAACGTACCTCTAGTGATTGCTCGTCGTGTTCCTCGTCTGGTGCGTTTCGTTTCCAAGTTGCGGAATCGTCGAGCAGCCATGCGGGCCTCGTCCACCACAGAAGATGGTTGATAAGCTCCAACGGGGCGATCCCGCGGGAAGCGCAGTCAGCAGGATTTTCGTTGGACACTACGTGTGCCCAGAGCTTTCTCGGCATGATGCCCAGAATCGAAGAAGTTCTATTCGCTATGTAGGTGCTCCACTTGCGGGGGTGGCTGAATAGCCACTGCAGAACTATCGTGAAATCCGTCCAAGCGTACTGCTCAACCTGGAATTGCTTGAGTGGTTCTGCTACTTGCTTCATCAGTTTCGCCAAGAAATCCGCTGCGTTTAGCTCGAGACGAGAAATGGAGACTTGTCGTACAGGAGCGACCTTGGTCTTCGCTGCCAGCAAGGTAACATGGACCTCGTCGTTGTCGTCCACAGATCGGATATACACCACAGCAGCATACGCTTCCTCCGATGCATCCGAGAACCCGTGTAGTTCGATGCGGCCGTTGTAGTTTGCCGCCCATCGTGGTATTTTGACTTGCTCCAAATAATGCAAATTCTCCTTCGTTTCAGTCCACAGCTCCTCGATGACGGGGGGCAGCGGATCGTGCCAGTTGAGATCGTACAGCCAACATTGTTGATATAGGATTTTTACTTGACAATCACCGGTGCGAACCATCCAAGTGGATCGAACAATTTCGCTGAAACAGATGTTCCGGTCGTGGTTTTAGAAGACCCATCGTAAACCACTCGAAGTTTTGTGGTTACGCTGTCCTCCTTTATGACACCATGGCGTGGCAAGTAGTAGGATTTCGAGCAGTCCTTGTCGATATCCGCCGGCGGCACAACCTCCATGTGGTCCAATTGAAGGTGTTCCTGCATGAATGAGGTGTATCGTTGCATGAAGCTGCTGTCGTTTTCAAATCGACGTTCCATCGCTCTCAACCGCCTGGTAGCAGCGGCCAGCGAATTTCCTAGTTTAGGCCCTGAATCATCCTCCATAGGCAAACGGACGATAAAGCGACCTTCATGCTTGAGAGTGGAGTTGAACTTCTCAACCACCCGTTTCTCATCCTTGGTGAGCTGCTTGGGAAGCTGTAGCTCTTGATCTTCCCAAAATAGCCGCAGTGTGCGGTCTGGTAGGTATGGGCACACCCTTGCTTCGATATCCTTCCTGCAACCATCCATCCAAAGACGGAACGCTGTGCTACAGGATTGCCGTTGTGGTCCTTGACCTGCCCTGGCTACAAAATCGAGAGAAAGACGTCTAAGCCCAGGATGACATCCGTTGAACCAGGTTTGTTGAACACCGGGTCGGCCAGTTGCAGACCCTCCAGGTACGGCATGTTCGATACGCTGAAACGCTGGCATGGCAATGTTGCTGTGAGCTTTCCCAAACCGTAGGCTTGAGCAATGAACTTCTCGCCATCTTCGAATCGCGATGACATCACCAGTGTAACCTTGCCAGCAGTGGTGCCGACAACCTCGGCGTTTACTCAAGTGACCTCTAGTGTAGCGTTGCTACGCCTCAAACCAAGACGCTTTACGCACGCCTCCGTGATGACTGGAACTGGCTTCCTGGCCTTCCCGAGTTGATTTTTTCTGTGTGCACAGTAGAGTGTGATGATGTTGCTTGCAATCTGCAGAACGACATACCGATTTCGATGGGCACTTCTTCGCTGAATGATAAGAACGCAAGCAATTAAAGCACAGTCTTGCTGTTTGTGCCAATTTCCTGCGGGCCGTGGTATCCATTGCCTTGAACTCCTCACAGTAATAGACCGGATGATCCTTCGAAGATTTTGCACACGTTGATGACGATGTGTTGGTATGGAATGCTTTACCATTCTCTCCACCTTGCGGCTTCGTGTACTCCTTCTTCACAGTATCCCCTTGAGTCGGTCTCTTCATGAACGCCGTGCACGTTTCAAGTGCGTTCCAGCGCTTCTGCAGAAAATCCAGAAAGTCAGCAAAGGTTGGACTGTCGACGTCAAGGATTTTCTGCGCCCACAAGGACCTAGTCTCCTTGTCTACCTTTTCCAGCAGTAGGTGGATGAGCCACGGACCCTTTGATTCATATTCGTTTCCGAGAGCCTTGAGTTGACGAATGACGTCATCAGATGTGGAAACCGACTTCTTCAGGCCACTTGCGCTTGACGTTGCTGGTTGGTCTATGAACTCTCGGACAAGTGCAAACACTGTGTATTTTTTCTTGTTGTAATGTGATTCAAGTGTTTCAGGAGGCTTAGATAGTTGGCATCGCTGATGGGGAACGAACTGACCATCTTTTTCGCCTCGCCGTCCAGATAGGAAAGCAAGTACTGCATCTTCAGTGAGTCTTTCAAGTCCATCCTGCTTTGGATGGAGCTGACGAATAAATCCTTGAATGAGTGCCAGTTCTTCCGCTAACCTTTCAAAACTGGGATGTTGAGCTCAGGAAGCTTCACGTTTAGTGGATGGTCCTGATTCGACACCTGTCCGGCAGCAGGTACTGCATTGTTCCACAATTGGTTCTGGATCATCGCTTGCTGCGTCTCGTCGAGAACCCTGATAGCATCCCGATCCGATGTCCGATCCAGCTGTTCCGCTAGATATTTTGAGTAAATTGATTTCACCTTGAAGTAAACTTCTTCGAATTGGAGCCGATAGTTGAAAATCGATGCAACGTCCTCCAGATGACTAGTGTTCTCTTCGATCACGGTTTGAACGGCTTCGAAGTTTCCAGCAAGTTTCGTGAGTTTCTCCTTCCGCTCCTGCACCTCTTCGTAGGTGGGATTCCGCGTGTGTAGATTCTCGGCGATGGATAGCTTCCATTTCACCTTCGAGTACATAACCTCCCGTCTCGCGCGCAACTCATCCACTTCATGTGGTTTCATTATACGGCACGGAAGTACCAAAATGTACCGAAATGAATACGAGAGGAGAACTTGGACCGGGAACTGAAGCCAAAGAACACCAGAGCTAACTTCCGAGAAAAAGGTCTCGAATATTTCCCGTTTTGTACGGACGAAATAATAAACGCGACCGATAACAACTGTACCTTGTTTATATTTGTTCCAATAAAAATGTAGTGCTTTTTACTCTCGGTTTTGAATGTGATAAAATGAATTGGTAGACCGGCTGGGTGACGGGGGTTCGATGCGTTAACGATTACGAACACCCCACTTCAAACCATTTTCAACCAACAACGTTTTCCATCCGCCTGATAGACATCTCATATGCTCCCGGATTACTTCTTTGTCAGCTGCATCCGAATGCCTTGAAATTATTGTGAATGATGTACTGTTCAGTTCGTGCAGGAACTACATCGGCGAATCTCACTACGAATTCTAACCCACGCGATCCGTAGAGAGTAACCTATGTGTATTTACCTCTTTTTGTATAGGAACTTTGGACGCAGGTTAATGCCATATACGCCGACATAAAAGCTGCCTCTGACATTGTGAACCATGATATTCTTCTTACAAAGCTACTTCGAGTTGACATGTCAAACAGAGTATGTAATTAGCTCCGGTCATACCTAAGCAGCAGACAACTCAATGTGAAAATTAACTAGAAATGAGAAGAAAATTTAGTATTTTCCATTTAATTCCAACTACCTTTGCTTATCTTGACAGATACGCGTATTTCGTCTACAATGTGCAGACTTCTTCAGTGTCTCGTACTAATAACTCGACTTGAAGAAAACCTTCGCCATCTGCCGTATATATACTATTTTCTAAATACAAAACGTTTACCTATGATTATTTTGTATATACCCATCCAATTATTATTTTGTTTATACCTAACCGGAATCAAAACCATATGTACTTAATATCTACCAAGCTTTTTTTTCGTATACCTAACCTAATTATTGTGTAGCAGCGGCCCAAGCAACACTAAACCGTCATAATTAGTTGCAGCAACTT
>JASCZW010000344.1:128527-253282 GCA_034211315.2 Aedes japonicus | reverse complement strand
AGACGATTTCAATTAGAATATCGTGTTTTTGATTTTAACTTGCCCACAAATACATTCAAACAACGCTTACTACTCTCTAAACATTCCAGATCAGCAGCAACCGTCGGTGCGTTCTTGGTCACGGCATCCTCGACAGCTCGATTTTTTATATCCGGTTTCGGAACAGTTTCAGTTTCCTTCCATGAGCCGCCATAACCTCTTGAAAGGGGAGAAAAACAGCTGTGGATTGAAAACGGGAACAAATGAAAATATTTGAACTTGAGTTAGGTTACAATTGGAATGAATCAGTTTTCGATGTTGTTTCTTCAAATAAAGGTTGACTAAAAGTAAGGTCTGTATTCGCAATAATCCGGACACCTCAAAACATGAATAAAACATAAAATTCGCAAAATATTAGATTCATGAGATGTGTTTTAACAATTCGTGAAGACAAAACATAGTTATTCGGTATTTGCATAAAATTTTCGAACTTTGCGCTTAACTCCGTCCATTAGGGTTTGTACAGACTCTTCAGAAATCGCAGAAGCCGTCTTTGTCCAAATTTGCTGAAAGTGTCTTTGATTCCTTGCTTCTTTCCAGAAAGCTTCCGCTTAATCTGAGCCCAATATCCCTCGATTGGTCGTAGCTCTGGGCAACTTGGCGAGTTTGAGGTTTTTGGTACAATGTTCACTTGATTTGCTTGTTATCACTCCATCACAGTTTTATCATACTTGCATGATGCCAAATCGGGCCAGAACAAAGGTTTTTCTTTGTGACTTTTGATGAAGGGTAGCAATCGCTTCAGCAGACACTTTGTCTGATAGATCTCCTTGTTGATTGTGCCTGTAGTGGCGAAAGATTTACTCTTTTTGCCACACGTGCAAATTGCTTGCCACACAAGGTATTTTTTGGGAAATTTCGATGACTTCTTCGTTATGAAATGCTCAACTGTAGCATTTCTGGCCATAGCAGAATAAAAAGCCAGCCCTGGAAGCTGCTTGATATCCTCCAGGACATAATCTTCATCGTCCATAACAACGCATGAAAACTTCGTCAAATATTCACAATACAAACATCGAGCTCGTGATTTAGCTGCCAAGTTCTGTTTGTCGTTGCGATTTGGAACTGTTTTTACTTTATACGACTTAAGTCTCAAACGTTGTTTTGATTTTTGAACAAAACCAGGCGACATCCCTATTTTACGAGCCACCGTTCGAATGGAGAGATTCGGGTTTTTCGTTAATATCCTTTTCACCTTTCGGTCCATGACAGGATCAGCGCGTCCAATGTTTTTGCCACTTCTCGGTTTCCTCTCCACCGTCAAACGTTCCGAAAATGATTTGGGCACATCGTGAACAGTGGATTTAGGCAAATCCAATGTTTTTACAAGGTCAGGATTTGCCGTACGCCCGTACAAAATTCGCTCGCGCACTTGTTTTTCTTTCGGCGCCATCTTGAATACTAAACATGAAATGTAAACATCAATCATAGTCTTTTTCATCATAGACTCTCAGCTATACCACAGTGAAATTTTTCATTCCTACGTGCAATATTTCAAAAGTTACCATGATTTGAAGGTGTCCGGATTAAAATGTGGATACAGATTTTAGATTTGTACGCACATAAAGACCTGTAACTGGTGATTCGATATATTTAAGAAGTCCATGACCGGTTGATTTACAGTACTTTTCTTAAAACTTCAAAGTTACAGCATTAGATGGTAACATTTCTCCAGTTCGAAACCTCCAACCTTCCCCTTGAGTGGAAACGTACACGGTATCAGTGCATTTCTTCAATTTTGCATTTTCTAGATGTCCTTGATTGACTGGCCAACCGCTTCGTCAAAGTCGCTGCTTTTATTCCAGGTTTTTCGTAGGTCTACTGATTGCTTTTTAGGTTTTGAGCACTCCACAAACTGTTGTTTTCGGCATCTTTAGCACTTTAGCCAGCTTGGAACTTCAGTTTTCCAGTAGTTTGTGCACAGTATTTTTCTTCTTTTGAGTTCTATTTGACGTTATTGCTTGCACCAGTTGTTCTCTACAGAAGTGTAAACAAACCGCTGTCATAAAATTAACGATTCCCAACACTAGAGACGTGCTAGCGGCGCGCGAGGGGCGTACCAATTTACTTTTAGTCAGCCTTCAAACAGTTTGTTAATGAGGTGCTCTAGCCTTCGGTCTTCTAGTCTTCGGTAACTTCGATTTTGATTACGCCAACAATATTTGATAACTTTTTTCATTTGACGTTCGACTGGAAAACAATTTTCGGATTTGTAGGGGAGCGAAGATTTCCAAATTTGCGTCAGTCTACTGGTCCTAGAGCTTGACAGAATTGTCTACACAATTATAGCAATGCAACAATGATGAAATCAACATCGACGAAGCAGATTTAACTGTCGAAGCACATCTAAAGGGTGTACGGAATCAAATTGCGACACACAAACACACATTCGGCGAACTTCGCCCGTTAAACCAATCATCTTCAAACTTTCAGGGAGTAAAATAAAACATGTTATGAATATTTTCCCATGTTTTTTTTAATTCAATTTCAATTCCATGTCCAAATGCACGAACCCTCTTCTTTACATTACTCATAAGGTCCTGTACAACATTTGGACCATTTTTTTTTTTTTTTGCGTGGCAATCCATTTTTTCTTCCTCTGATTTCACTTCCTTAGCATGCATCCTAAGTGCCTGCTTCATGTTGGCCCAGTACTTTTCAATTGGCCGCAGTTCCGGTGCGTTCGGCGGGTTGAGATGCTTCGGCACGAAATTGACCTCCTTAGCCTTGTACCACTCCAAAACCCTTTCGAGTAATGGCACGAGGCTAAATTTGGCCTGAAAATCAAAGGACCATCGTGTGACCTCAGAAGAGGAAGTATGTATTTTTCAGACTTTGACATCTCCTGCTTTCTAACGTCCTCAGGGACATCGAATTTATGATGAGCAGCGAAAAACCTCGGAAGCTGGCGGAAGTCTGCTTTTACATACGTCTCATCATCCATAACGAGGCAATGTGGTTTCGTCAACATCTGAGCGTAGAAACTACCGTATTCTGTCGTTCATCGCGTTCAGGCGCCTTTTGGACTTTGTACGTGTGTAGTCCTTCACGTTTTTTCGCATCTTGCACGAAAGTTTTGGTTAGATTCAGTTTCTTCGCCACATCTTGAACTGAACTGTTGGGATTCCTCTTGAAAGCTTGAACTACCCGCTTGTGATCCTTGACACTATACGGAGATCCATTTTTGCCACTTTTTTCTAACCCAAAGCCTCTTCCTTTCTTCCCGCAGGTCAAGATGCGTTTTGTCCGGATTTGGTTCGTAATTGCAAAATTACCGCAGACCCACAATCCGGCCGAAACACCCCCATCGAATCTGAGCCTGTGCCGAGCACCAGCAGTAACAGACCTTCAGGTCCCCAGCGCCAAGACCACCCAGACCAGGACGTTTACGTAGAGATAGAAGAACTTAACCGAAGCCTATCCTCGGCCCAACTTGGATCAACCAATAGCAACACCACCACCAATGCAAATACCACCGATCCAAAAGGAACGAAACTCACGGATAGTTCTAACATCGCAACGACGACCATCGGGACCGTTTGTGATATGGGTCAAAACCTGAGCATCCGAAGGCCGAAAATTTCACTCACATGGGTCCTACGTGAACAAGCACAACAACAGCAACAGCAGCAACCACAGCTTCAGCAAGTTCCTCCCCAGAACCACCAATTGTCTGGCAGCCAATCCAGTGGTAGCAATAGCAGTCATCATCACAAACATCACCACCATCACCAGCAGACCACCCAATCGCGACGATCTTCCCCAGTGAAGACGATTCTCGCCAACGGATCGATACCTGTCTCGTCACCCGCTATACCGAATGGACACGTTCCAGCAAGGAAAAAGTCTCGCACTCGCAGCAAAGAACGACTTTTCAGCGAGAAATATGTTAGCGATAACAATCTTACGCAGTACCATAGCGAGAAGCAGCAGAAGGTCCCTCACAGTTTGAACGGATCTTCGGCACCACCCTCAACGGAACATCACGGTATCTATCGAAAAAGTAACCGGAGCTACAGAAAGAGCAGTGATCGGCTAAAGAAGAAGGAACGGGCATTGATCTACCCGAATCTGGTCCAAAGCGAAACAGTTGACATACTCTTGAACAACAACAACAATAACAACAACAACAATAACAGTATTATTATAAACTTGAACCAGGAGGATCAATTGCCCAAAGACAAGTCGGTGATTTGCCTGAAAAACACCTACTCGGAACCGTCTCTCTACACCACCGTTTCGGAGCCATCCTCCTCGAAGAAGCACCGCCATCGCCGCCGAAGGGAACGCTATCGTTCGCAACGGTTTGGCTACGAGATCCAAAATGTCGATGAGTTCCTATCGAAGTGTTCGCTGTCATCGCCGGGAAACATACCGGTGGTGCTGTCGTCAGCCGCCACGCTCTACCAAACACGACCCGGAAGCTACCAGGTCGAAATTCCACTGCCCCTGGGAATGGTCGTCAACGCAGTGTTCAAAAACCAGAACTGGCTGTACGTCCAGACACCGCACGCTGAGGAGGGATACGTAGCGTACGAAACGTGTCTCCCGCTGGGCATCCTGCCACCAAACCAAAGGTAACCATGAAATCTGATTGACGAATCTACCCGAAACTAAACTAACCCTCCTCCATTCACAGATCAAGCTCAACTTCCAAGCCGACACCGTGCTGGGAATCGAACAAGGATGTCTTCCCCCGCCCGAGCGGTAACCTGACCGACAGCGAGAAGGAGATCCAACAAATGCGCGGTGGAACCCGTTCTGAGGGTCGACGAACGCCGCGCCTCAAACGCGGCAGCACCAACAGCCGCAGCACGACTTCGATAACTTGCAACAGCGAAAAGAACCTGGACTCGCTCTACCTCCGGGTGGCGAACCAACCGAAGTCGATCGATTCCCAAACGCAATTTGCTCAACTAAAACTAACGACCAAGGTGCTCAATCCGATGAAGCTGGACAACCAGCACAATCTGGAGAAGCTGACTGCCGCCACCAGCAATGCGAGTGACTACGTTCACCTGCAGAAGCAGCAAACGCAAAATCCGTACCACCACCATCATCACCACAAGATCCTGGTGAAGAGCGGAAGCGGAGGCAGCGGTGGATCTGGGAACAGTGTCATCAATGGAGGACACTACCATAAGACTGTCAACAGTGCTAGCTATACTAATGGTAACAGTAACGGTAGCGGTAGTAATAGTAAGTTAGTCAACGGTAACAGTAATTTACGCCCGATGACGGCAACGGCCACAACGGCGGTCCGGCAGACACTGCTGGCCATCACCGATAACTACTGTTCGGATTCCGTGAGCGTTCAGAAGGGCGATGTCGTAACACTGCTAGCCTGCAAGGAATACCAGGAAAAGGGACTGAAGAATTTCAAACAGTGGTTCTTCGTGAGGACCCGCGACGGCCATGAGGGTTACATTCCTGCCGAGGCTGCCGGGCATGGTTTTTTGTAGATTTTTAAATCTTTGTAAGTGAATAGGTAGTCGCATAGTTCGGCCTTGTTAGGATTTTGCGGCTGAACGATAGATGATACGTTGTATAAATTATTAGTTGATGTTCGTGTGCTCGTAGGCTAGAGTGTTGGTCTTAAACGTTATTTGTTCACAACCAAATGATATCTAAATTATGCATGGAAAATAAATGGAAAAAAATATTGGAGAATCTCTTCTTTTTTTCTGCTGGGATGATGACAAGTCTGAGATGTTGTGCATCATCAAACGTTTTTCGATCTCTCAGCTTGTGTGAGGCGATTCGCCTTTCAGCCTTTTAATGTGACTCTTGTGTTCGATTGAGCCATCCGATACCTTTAGAATTTGATCTAGGGCTCCCAACAATGACTTTGAAATTTCCATTGGGCATTCTAAGAACTGTTCGATGGGGGCTAAAGTTTGGTAGGAAATGACGGATAATGCATACCATTGGTGTACTTCGGGTAACTACAGAACTACAAAAGATCCTAGTGGAATCCTCTTGTCCAGTTACTCATAGCCCATGTAACTACCTTGCCGTGGTGCCGACTGGGGTACGAGTAATCATAGGGAAGATCTCGTAACCAACCCCGGTAGGATCTTGATCGTATGCTGACAGGGAAGAAGATGTTCCTCTCTTCGAAGGTTGCTTCTGTTCTCAATGTTTGGGGCGGCTAAAAACAGCGTCTGTTCTCCATGTTGGGAGCGGCTGACCATCGTCCTCGTTCAAGTTGATCGTGAAGTTGACCACAGTGATCTCCATATTGTGATTGATTAACTTCACATGCTTCCACTATGCTAATGGACTGTGTGACCGTGAACTCCAATCTCCCATGTGATGATGTTCGCGAAACCGCGAAATCTTTACCCCGTTGAGGAACGTAAGTCACAACACTTCTTCATACATAGGAAGTAGTTTCCCAGAATGCTGAACAGTTACCCAGAAACCCGGAGGCATTGGAGCGAGTTGGCGATAGCCTCCCAACTGACGCTATTGAACGCGTTTCTCACGTCAAGGGTGACCACTGCACAATAGCGAACTCCCAGCGTTTTACGTGGGATTACCACCTCTACCGTCTTGGTGACGGACAACCGTTGCCCTGCCTTTACGGAAGCCGAACGGGTTGTTTAACAGGCCGCCTGTACCCTCTGTGTACTTCGACAACCTGTTGAAAATTACCCTATCAAGGACCTTACCCGCCGTGTCCAACAGGCATATCGTTCGATATGTCGATGGATCACCTTGTCCCTTCCCTGTCTTGGGTAGCAATACTAAGATCTGGCATTTTCAAGCGTCCGAGAAGACGCCATCATCCAGACATCTCTGCATTAATACCCTGAATATTTCAGGAGCCAGCAAAATACCTTGATGGCCATGTTTGGTATACAATCTGCTGCTGGCGCTTAACGCTTGCTTAAAACAAATGCACAAAAATTGCCGATTTTTCATGGGTTTACCATCACCCGCACTGACGAAACTTCCCATGCAGCATCAAACATAGTAACCCATGAGTCAGCAGATAAAATTTGACAGCTCTATCAATCGAACTCTAACCGTCATGGCAAAAACAGTGAAGCAACTCCGTGCAGAAGTGTGCGCGTTCAAAGAACGGCACCCCACCGCGTCGAAAACGGACATCGTGCGTCACTTTGTGGACGCCGGATCCGCTCGTTCCGGCATCTACAACATCTTGGCACTATTAGACAATAATCAGAACGTCGAAAGAAAGCCCGGTTCCGGACGGCCGACGACCCTGAGCGACAAGAAGCTTCAAAGGATGCTGAAGAGGAAGACCGAGGGAAAAGTGGCTACATCGCTGCGTGCGCTTGGCCGGGAGGTCACACCGGTCAAACAGTAAAAAAGTACCTGGTAAACATGAACATACATGTCAGGAAGCGGAAGTCGCGTCCACTGGTTTCGGAGCTGCAGGCAATGACGCAGTGGCAGCGACTGAATAAGATGGTCAACTCGATTTTCCTGGCGAATCGCGACGTGGCGGTTGTGATGGACGACGAGACCTCTCTCACCCTGCATGGCAACGACTGGCAGTGCACTTCGTATTTTACTTCCCCCACGAAGGAAGTGCGCTCCGAGGTGAAGTTCATTTCACACACCAAGTTTCTCAAGAAGGTGCTGCTATGGCTGACAATCAGCGAGAAGGGGATGTCAAAGCCGCTCTATTTCGCCCTGTACTGGCCGTGAACGGGGAAATTTATAGTACGAAATGCCTGCCGGAAGTTGCGCCGTTCCTCAAGAAATACCATAACGGCGAAGACGCGGTGTTCTGGCCGGATCTGACGTCGGCCCACTACTCGAAGCGATCGTTGGAGGAGATGAAGCGGCTGAATATCGATGTGGTACCCAAGTCGGCGAACCCGCCCAACGTCCCCCAGCTGCGTCCCATTGAGAATTTCTGGGCCAACCTGATGCGTAAGATGTGCTCCAACACTCAGCGAAAACTGAGGAGCAATTGATAAATAAAACGAAGAAAGAACTCAAAAACATAACTACACGCATGTTTTTGTTCGCCATGGCTAATGTTCCGGTTAACTGCCGGAAGGCTGCTCGCAAGGGCGTCGAATTTATTGCAAGTAAGCTTAAATAATTACCTTCCTTGGTAAATTTATCAAAAGCAATTATCTGTCTTAGCTATTTTTTATCACCATGCGAAAAAAAAGTCCATTTTTTAAATGCAAACGTTATTTGCCCTTTTCCGGAACTTTGTCGAGGGGTTTTCCCTTCTCCACTGTTGTTCGTCATTTGTACCCTTCGGATGCCGTTGGTCTTCTGCATTGTCCGATGCACCGCCGGATCCCGCCTTCGCGGTAGGCTTTGATTGTGTTTATGTAATACGTTTCCTAGAAGTCAGATATCCATTCATTTTATCCAAATAAAATGAAAGTTGACTTATTTTTGATTGATTATTATCACACTTAGGAGGACGTAAATGCAGTGATCGATCTCTCTTCAGCGATTTTATCTTGAAGTTCTCTGACCATTTGGTATAACCTCCGAGCTATTTCATGAGTTACTGGTACCTTTAGTGGGAAGTTTTTTTGTGGAATTGAGGATATTTTTTTGATTTTTTGGAGGATTCTCTGAAATGCTGAAAAATTTTCGAAATATTTTTTGACGTATTTATGAACTTCTTGAACATTCTTGAACTTTTCCGCTAAACTTCAGGGAAGTTTTCTCTCCGATCAAATCTGTCAAACAATGTGAGATGGAAATCAAGGAATTGTAACGTTTCTTTTAACTCCTTTGGTAATTTTTATCCTCAACATAGTTTTTTGTTTTATTTCTGAAATGTCCCATCATGAAACTTTGGGAAAGTTCTCTACAATTTCTAGGAGAATCCCCTTAAATTTCTAGGAAGTTCTTCTGAACTCAGGAAAATTCTCTCCTGAACTTCGGGGATGTTTGTTCCCAATTTTTTGAGAAATTCCGGTTAATAGCAAGTTCCTCCTATGTTTCTGGAAAATGTCTTCTTGTTATTCGGAAAAGTTTTTTCGGAACTTCTGGAAACTTAACTTCGAAAAGGCCTCTTTCTGGAGTTCTGGAATATTCCCTTCTGAACGTCGGGAAAACTCCTAGCTTTTTTGGGACTTTTTTCCAAAAGTTCTGGGAAGTCCTCTCCTGAACTTCTGAGAAGTTCTCTTTTCATGCTGAGTTTTGTGCAAGTTGGTTCCTTAATTTTTGAGAAATTCTTCCTTGAATTACAGGTAGTGCCTTATTTAGATAGTTTTTTACACTCTGAGAAAAATTTGATGGTCAATTTTTTCCATTATTGGGGGTTATGATGACTATGACAGTATAGTGATGTTCAACCGACTTTGATCATGGTTTAAGCAACCATCAACAATAGTCTATTCAACATTTACTATAAGGTCAAAATAGTCCTTGTAACCATGATCATAGTCAAGAATGCCATGAATGTGGGCAATTCGACCATTTTCATAGTTATTGTAACCATTATATGCAATAGCCATCTTGAGCATGATTAAATTGTGGGTACAACCATGGAATTTTCCACAGGGAAGCTTTTTTCCTGGACTTCTGAGAAGCTTCATATTTAATTTTGGGAAAATACTTCAGAAACTCTGAAAAGTTCAACCTTAACTAGAAGTCCTCTTTATTTTTCCTAAGTTTCTTCCCATCCTGAACTTCTTAGAAGTATGATCTTGAACTTCTGAGAAGTTTGATCTTGATCTTCGTGAAAGTTTGTTCCTGAATTTCTGGGGTATTCCTGCTTGAACTACTAAGATGTGCTTCCTATACTTCTGAGAAGTTTCTTCCTGATCTTCGGAGAAGTTGTTTTTTCGAGGAAGTCTCTTTCTGAACATCGGTACTCTACCTGAATATCGGATGTCTTCTTCTGAACTCCTACGAAGTGTCCCCTATGTTCTGTGTAGTTTATTCCTGTATTTCTGCATAACTAGGACCAATTTAAGATTAAGATTAATTTCACAAGTTCATGACATTTACGGTTGGTTTTGAGTAATCGGTGAGGCCACCGACTTGACTCGAGAGCCAATGTTAGGTTCACAAAAGTAATAGTATTCAAAGGAAAAAAATTGTAACTTACTTTTTGCCACTCCGACCAACTGCACACTGGTGGTGCCAATCAATCGAGCTCTTGATCTCTTGATTTCCTACTACTTCTGCTTAACATTACTTTTGTTGGCACGAAATCGACAAAAACCTCTGGCAATGTCCTCATTAATTAAATCAGTTCGATGAGCCGTTTGAACTGACGGTGATTTACTTTATTTTTAATAGAAATGAACCTTTTTTCACTAGGAATAGGTTGTGTTTCTGTTAATTCACCAGCAAGGAAAAAAAAATTTTGTGTGCTTCTTGCCTTGCTTGCACTTCCAGGTGGAAAACGCATATTAAAACAAACTCGTACTCGAAGAATGTGACAGGTCAGTCACAAATTTTCAAGCGGTCGCCTGAATCGGCCTAATCGACAAAATTTCGTCGATCTCGGCATCTATAATAGCAAAATAGACCTGTCGATAAGGTGACCGTCGACCTCGCTGTTGACTAGACTTTTTTTTTTGTATCTTTATTAAAGTGGCTTTCAGCCTCCTGGGCTGGTTCGCCACTTCGACTCGACTTCTATAATTGGGCCCTATGTTGTAGTTTGGTAACCAAATACTGTCACCGGACTTCAGGTGGGTTCCACTCACAGGTTGGCTTGAAGATGAAATTGGCAAGCTCAATCTTTTTTACTCAGATAGAACAAGCGTTCCAGGTGACGATAGTTAACGCTTTAGATTCCATACTGAATGATAAGCTTACCAAACACCTGGATCTGCTCGGACTTGCTGCGGCACTGGCGAAGTCCACCGATCATGTTGATGAAAATCTATCAATTCGTCTACATACAGAGAACAGATCGGTGTTGTTATTTTGCGACGGTAATCTCCGGAATCCATGGGCGTTGGATATCCTTGTTCAGTAGAAGTAAAAGTCTTGATGAAGAGCCATTGGCACAAAGCCAGAAGGTTGTCCTTCTTTTTGCGTCCCGGTTGATTGGCGGTCCAAGATTGTTTGCGAATACGTTTGAAATCTTCTCTTTTTGGGCACTGACGATCGGAACCCTGATGACCACAGTTGAAACACTTGAACGCATTGGCTGTTTCGTGGTAGTGGGCACAGTTACCACGGCGCGGCTTGATGTTGCAGTTACGAGTACCGTGTACAAGTCGAGGCCCCGTTGACACTGCCTCACGTCACGATACGTTATACGTGAAAAAGAACGCAAATTACAGTAAATTCAGCGCCACCGTACCTTTCTTGAATTGTACTAGGAAAAGAGAGTACGGGTTCGAATTCACATTTTCGTCTCTCATTGTAATGCGTTTGGAACCAGCTTGTACCGGTCCTTGACTTCTGTTTCGATCGCCTAGGGATTTCACCATGGATATCGCACGTGAAGAACTCCACCTCGGAATCCTTTAGAAATGCCACTACTAAATGATATTCCACCTTCGTGCGGAGCATCACCATGATTCCAACGCGACACAGCTTAAACTACACTGCGACGCCCATCATCGCATTGCTTACTAGCTTGCCAGATTACTTACTAGCTTGTCGAAAGACACGTACTTAACTACTAGTGAAGGCACTTTGATCTTCACCGTACTCGGACCGGCAGCATTCAAGTCTTCCGCTTAAGCACCGAAATCACTGACTTCGCTGGTCTTCATCGCAGTAGCTGCGACGGTTCATGCTTCTTTTTCTTCTTGTTGTTGTTGCTCTGGGCAACAGGACCTGCTTCACTGGACTCGATCCTGCCTTTCCCTTCTTCTTCGACATCGCACACGGTACACGGCAATTAATCTAAAATCGTTAAGGTTCGTCTCGCGTGCTAGTATATATTAGCGTTGATAGCCTAGCTTAGCTTAGTGTTAAGGTCGCTAATTAGTTAAACTGTTGTATCGGAAACTGCGTAAAAACCACCTATCATTGTCTAGACACGCCGCACAGGCAAAGAAAACAGATAACGAAATTAGGGATTTCCCTGTCAAAAACCTCAGACGATAGAAAGGATGCGTCGCCACAAACAGGTAACGCATGACAAAAATATAAAAAAAAATAGACAATCAGCAGAAGTAGGGTTGGGAAAGGCCGGAAAGGAGGTAAACAGAACCAGATAGAAAGCAAGCGCAAAAAAGGGAGATTTCAGCAGTTAGGTAACAAATAGGTTAAGAATTTCTTGTATATAAACAGTATCAATTATGTAATAAAGTATTCAGTATTCAGTGTTCAGTCTTGAGCAAAGCAAGTCATTTAGATCGTTTAGATATCCGAAATACCGGTGAATCCGAAAGAGCAAAGCACTATCGTGCATCATTTGAAAACAAGTATAACCGTCTAACGTCGACGGAACTAGCTTTGATTTCAAAGGTTCACGAGGTTGCGAGTCTCCAGCTAATAGAGAACCCACTTTGACACTTAGCTTAGCTTGACTGACTGCACGTATCAATGGTTGCTTCTCCGTGATTTATCAGAATCAGTGAAATTGGACAATGAATCAACTGAATGGGGCTGGGAGTAACCGGTCATTCTCACTGTATACGTTTCAGTGACTCAATTTCTTTCTTAATCAATAACGGCGCCGGCCACGTCCTTGCAATCAGTTGGGAATAGGGAAGGAAAGTTAGTGTGACCTTTGCTGGTTAGGGACCATGTTTACCTCTGCATCTCCACAAAGGTTAGGGTTTAAAGGATCAGGATTCACCTTGATTGATGATGTGATCATATAGTATTATAGTTCATAAAGTTCAGGGGGCAACAAGGATAACAACTACCTGTTTTGCTCAACGTTTCTGAGAGCACTTACCTGAAAATCTTTGACTGGGTGCAACTGGTGAGCGGTCTTCTTCTTCCAAAGTATCTAGATTATGCCTATGCAAACCCGCCATGCTAGGCCCATATTGAATTGCACATGAACGTAAATAGCATCGTATCTCGAACTTTTTGCCTTTTTCAATCTTTGTGCTCAAAACAAACACAGAAGCAAAGCTCAGGCACGTCACTAATCAACGCAGCCTTGTTCTGCGAATTCCTCCCGGAAGGCACACGCACACACAAACACTTTTTCTCCACCACTTTTCTCCACCGCGGTGCACCGGTGAAAAATCTTCAGCTTAGCATCCTGTTATGCGCATCGATCGGCAACACTAGCTCGCCTGACATCAGCCTAAGATCCGGATCATTTTTTCGCACTTTTCATTTCCCCGAGGACTTAACAATTTGACAGTTTAACACTACGAGAACTCGGCCACCAAAATATTTTACAAAACGTCTAAACAACTAAACAACACGATAAATCAGAAGTAAATTTGTATTTTTCACGGGAGGAAAATTTTTTGCTGTCATTATCGAACAAGGCACACTTCGATCTTCTATATACTAGCGTTGATAGAATAGCCCAGAAAGAAAAGAGGCGCGAAAATTCAGTACGCAGTAAAAAGGTTGAAGCTGAAGCCTAGCAAGCTTTGATTAATATATTTAATTTATTATTAATATTAATTATTATATTAATTTAGTTCACTATTACCCCCTACCGAAGACAGACGTCTTTTAGTACTCTTCTATAGGTTATGGGCCCAACACTAGTATGCTAGAAATGTCTTCTTCATATTCTTCAAGCATTACATCCTTCGAGAGGCTGTCCGTACGCGAAAAGTGGTTCTCATGGAAGTTTGCAGCGAAAACTTACATATCTTCAGTTAGAAGGACTTTGCGATGCAGTTAAGCCAAAGCAGAAAGATGATGGAAAATTGAAAGCGGTGGAAGAAAAGAAGCATTTGCAGGCCCGATTGGAACTGATCCTGCTTCTCGACCCGACAATTTACGTCCACATCGAAGACGCGAAATTGGCCGGTGTAGGAAATGGCATTTAAAGACAAAGGACTTTCTCGGCGGATTGATTTACTGCACATGCGGATTCAATCGAATGGATGCGTAAGGATCAATGGAAAACTATGTGAATCAGTTAATCTCGACAGCGCATCAGCTGAATGGCATCGGATTCAAGCTTCCGGAACACTGGATCGGTTATGATATTGCTGGCTGGTCTCCCGGGTGATTATTGACCCATGATTATGGCTTTGGAAAGTTCCGGTGTTACCATAACGGGCGATTTTGTGAAGACCAAACTTTTTCAAGGGCGACCGGTGCTTGGTAACACCAAAAACAGCCAAGCCTTAGCAACGAACAAACGGCATGAAATTTGCATGAAATGCAGGAAATGTGGTCCGTACGAACACTTCGCAAGGCACTGCAAGGATACAAGGAAAGGCGAAACCTTTTGAACGGAGCTGTCTACACCGTGTCCAATATATTCTCATACATTTTTTCCTTGCATTGGTGTCGTGCAACTACTCAACATGCTTCACGTATGTATTGGTGTAGTTTTGCACAATGTTTATACTAACGCTTGTAGGTTATGTCCGATTGTTTTCATGCGGTGTTTATCTTTTACCAGCGATAAAGGAGTTTCGTGATGTGGTGATAAAAAAGTTTTTGAAAGGTGAGCTCCCGGGCGTTATTTTCAAAAATTTTGAAAACCTCTGAGAAAAGCGGGATTTTGTGTACCGAACCATCCGAAGGGTACCGTGACACCTGCTCGTTGGATGACCGGAAGAGATCCGGTCTCTTGGATTATTTGGTATGGTCATACATGCTGGCGAAGGTTAATGACCACAGGGCGTCTAATATGAACCAATTCAAAACCGTGGTCAAACGAATTTGGGACGAAATGCCGATGAAAGTCGTGCGTGCCGCCTGTGACGGTTTCGAAAAACGTCTGGAGCTGGTCAAGAAGGTTAAAGGCGGTGTTATTCCAAAACTTATGCTGTAGTTGATCAGTATTATAAAGTAAAGTTATCAATAAAATCTGGATTATCGATTTGAAATAAATAGAGTTTTATTATGTATGAGAATATATTGGACACGGTGTATGTTTGGGAAAAAGGATACGAACGACTGGATTTTCGATTCTTTTGCCTAAGCGTAAGGTTGTTGCGGCTAATAATGATACGATGGATATCACAGCCCGGAGAACGCAAATTTTCAACCGACATGCACAGATGTACAAAGCAGCATTGCACTACAAATGTTCTATAAGCAGTTCGCTGCGACAT
The DNA here is from genome assembly GCA_034211315.2 of Aedes japonicus. Taxonomy (NCBI): domain Eukaryota; kingdom Metazoa; phylum Arthropoda; class Insecta; order Diptera; family Culicidae; genus Aedes; species Aedes japonicus. The sequence continues at coordinate 238,106 of JASCZW010000344.1, read as the reverse complement.
CTTTTCGCGTAGTACGGCCCTTGCGCGTATCAGGGAAGGCAACATCATGATCGTCGTTATTTATGTCGCCGATTTGGTAATATTTAGCAACGACTCAATATGGACGAACAATCTAAAGCAACAGTCAACAGCTGTTTTGGGATGAAAGATTTGGTACCAGGGCAACATTGTTTTGGGATCCGTATCGGTAGAACTATCAACTCCATAACATTGGATCAAGAAGCCTATGCCGAGTCGGCTCTGAAGCGGTTCAACATGGATCGATGCAATCCAGTGGAGGTACCGATGAACTGCAACGAGAAGCTTACCAAGGAAGCAAGTCCGAAGAACGAAGCCGATACAGCTATGATGAACAACCTCCCACATCAAGAAGCTGTCGGGTACCTTATGTATTTGGCGCAAAGCACTCGGCCAGATATACTGATGAGATGATGGGAGTTTCTGCGGCTTGAGGAGGAGTGTTGAAGCTGAACAATAGCAAACCTTGATTAATATAATTAGAAATAAATTTAGTTCACAATTAACCACTACCGAAAGACAGCCGTCTTTTAGTAACTATAAATTAGAAGAAAAATTAGTAATCTCCATTTAATTCCGACTACCTTTGCTTATCTTCGACAGATACGCGTATTTCGTCTACAATGTGCAGACTTCTTCAGTGTCTCGTACTAATAACTCGACTGAAAGAAAACCTTCGCCTCCTGCCGTATATATACTATTTTCTAAATACAAAACGTTTACCTATCATTATGTTGTTTATACCTATCTTATTATTAGTTTGTTTATACCTATCCTGAGTCAAAAACAAGTGTACTTAATATCTAACTCGCTTCTTTCTCATCTATACCTAACATACTTATTGTGTAGCAGCGGGTGCTCCGCTTCGTCGGGTTTGATGTCGTTTGGGTAGTAACTTGAAGAGCCATGTGTAACCGTTGCCTTGGTCTTTGTTTAGTAGATTTGTGTTCTGTTGTTTGTTTATTTCTAAGCTTTCTGCGACGTCTAATTTCCAGGGTGTAGATGTAGTCCGTAATATTGTGATGTCATTCGTCGTTATGTCGTGATTTTCCGTGAAGATGTGTTCTGCGACTGTTGATTTGAAGTTATGTGAAATTCCTTTCTCGTTCTGTTTGACAGCTTTTGTTACCTCCGCTAGATGCTCCTTGAACCTTGTTGCCAAGGTTCTCTTTGTTTGACCTACATATATTTTGCTGCAGTGTTTACACTTAATTCTGTATACCCCTGCTCTGCCTAATGTGTCTACTGAATCTTTGGTGGAGCCTAAAATCGATGCTAATTGGTTGTGCCTACTAGAAAAAACTAAGTCTAAGCCAAATTCCCTAAGTCGTGGTTTAAGCTTTTGTGTAATGTCTTTATCGAAGGGGACGGATACACGTTTTAGGGGTTCAGGTGAGTCTGAGAGGGTTGTTAATGATTTCCTATGAAGATGTTTTTCCTTTTTGTTGATGATCGCTTGAATTGTCCTCTTTTCGTACCCATTGAGTCTGGCAGTTTCGAAGATATATGCTAATTCTTTGGCTTTTCCAGTTTTATTGAGAGGAAGGGTCAACATCCGGTGGATCATGTGGTGGAAAGTGGCCATTTTGTTCTGAAAAGAGTGGTTTGAAGTGTATGGGATGACTCTTTGGGTGTTTGTGGGTTTTCTGAAGATTTCAAACTCTAAAGGGGATGGCGACAATAATTCTCTCTTTACTAGAAGGTCGAGGAATGCAAGTTTTCCATCCTTTTCTATTTCATGGGTGAACTTAATGTCTTTGTGGAGATTGATGATTTCTTGAAGAATTAGGGAGAGATCGTCTTTTTTTACTACGGCGAAGATGTCGTCGAGGTATCTCCAACGAGTTGGGAGTAATCCTTTCGCTTTTAAGATTGTCTCCAAATTCGCCATAAAGAGTTCACAGAGGAATGGGGATAGAGGATTTCCCATAGGGGCTCCTTTTAATTGTTTATAGAATGATCCTCTGAAAGTGAAGTAGTTCTCTTCCATGCAAAGTCGAGTCAGCTTAAGGTACATCCGCACCTTTTGCTTCCATGTTGTGTCATCCCCCTGTTTCAAAAGCCAATCTTCTAGAAGATTAATTGCGTCCTTGATCGGTACGCTAGGGAAAAGGACCGTGACGTCGAAAGATACCATTACTTCATTGTCATTTATATGACCTGATGACTGTAGCTGTTGTACAAATTCTTGGGAGTTGCGAACTGAGCTTGTTGGGAATTGCTCGGAGATATCTTGAAATTCTTTTACTAGCCATTTTGCTAGCTTATGGGCTGGAGATCCTACAGATGAAACAATCTCCCTCATTTCGTTTCCGGGTTTGTGGACTTTTGGGAGGACTTTAATTCTTGGGAGGATGGGGTTTGGTTCGCGAAGGCGGACTGCTGCATCCCCTAATACTGCTTTACACTCCTTTATTGTTTTGTCCACGTGTTTCACCATGTTTGGTAGGGGGTCTACCCGAAGCTCCCTATAAGGACCATTATTGATCTTAGAAGCCATCTGCTTGTCGTAGTCCTCCTTATCCATGATGACGACTCTGTTGCCTTTGTCTGCTTTTAGGTAATAAACAGGCTTTGACTTCAACTCCTTAACGATGCGAATTTCCTTCTCGTTGTTGTGTTTTTGTTTCTGTCCGTCTTTTAGTACTCTTCTATAAAATTCATAAGAGAAGACAGGCTTCAGTTATAAAAACCGACACTGGCAACAAAGCAAAATAATGTTGCAGCTGAGGAGTGTGGCTTAGCCTGGGACACGGACATATGAAAGAAAAAAATATTCGCTCCCCAATGATTTTTGGAAGCCTTTTGGGTCCCATGCAAAATTTCCTCCATGCCGAGTGAACGCCCCACAACAACGTGGTTGCTTCGCGCCAACATCAGCAGGCTACAGGCCATGCTGCAGGTGGCAGTGTTGTTAGGAAAAACAGTTCAGTGAGCCGTTCGTTTGGATTGTAATCAGTTTTAGCTTAATAACTTTTTCTACAATCGTCGGATCGCTTTGCAGTCTTATTGTTATTGATCAATCCCCACCCTGGCAGGCAACTACCCGCCGATCTGCACTTAAGCTGAGTGAGGACCTACTTAGCCTCAGCGTGTGTGCATACTAATCCGTATAGCATGCCGCCACTTTCACTAACAGGCCCCGTTGTCCCATTAGCTTCCGTGCATTGGTTAGGGGATAGGAGGAGATTGATAGGGAAAATTTAGAGAGAAGGAGTTGTGACTGAAAAGAGACAAGCATAACGAAAAACAAAACAAAACAAAATCAGGACACTAGATATTGTCTTCAAAACCTGGTAGAAATAAACTATTTGATGCCTGAAAAGAAACAGAACTAAGAACAAAGATACAAGCGAAATCCTTGTAGTCCCCCGGATGTTTCAAGAGCTTAGCCATTTCTCTGAAAAGATACTAAGAGTTATTATGTTACCTGTCTAGTGAAATATAAACCACTAACAAAGTGTGTTGGTGGTTTCTCACTAGGAAAACAAGGAAATTTATATTAACGCTTGATAGTCAATTTGGATCGATCTATATCAACAGTAAGGAAGATATTGCAGCCAATCACACAATGGGATAGTGGTTCACCCGTTCCAAGACATGGCGGACCGGCGAGTATGGCAAAGGAATACTTTAGATCACAACTAATTATAATACCCACCACCGGCCCACCACACCCGGCAAAGCACCAGATCTCACCGAGAAGCAGCTTTATTGGAAATGAGAAGAAAAACTAGTATCCTCCATTCAAAATCCAACCACCCCCACCGCCCATCCCGACAGACACGCGTACCCCGTCCACAATGCACAGACCTCCCAGTGCCGTGCACCAATAACTCGACTGGTCGAGTTATTAGTACACGACACCGAAGAAGTCCGCACACTGCAGACGAAACACGCGCATCCGTCAAGACAAGCAATAAAGGTAGTCGGAATCAAACGGAAAACACCAATCCCTCCTCTCCCTCTATTAACAGGTAATCCACTAAACAGCTCACACTTTCTAGGATTCAGTTTATTGTTTTTCCGTGCTCACATTATCACTCGCCCCGCCGAACAACAGATAACCGAAATTAAAATAATGCCCTATAACCGATATCAAAGCAGTTATCAACAAGGCATCGACACCGTGGTGATACGGCAAATATGGTGAACTAATAGTATGGATGTTTTAAAATTTTAAATAAGAAAGAATCAACGCAACTTTTCACATTAGATGCTCGAAGCACTCTTCTTCCGTAAACTCCGAATGTGCACAACTACACACCCAGATCTTCCCACAGAAACCTGCGAAATTCAACCGAACTCTCAACAACCGAGTGCTCGGCAACCCCACCTTAAGGGCCCCGGCGAAACTTCGCAGTTATCTGTGAAAAAAAAAAAATTTATCGGTTTTCGGTCAAATCCCACCGAAATCCGCCAAACCGGACTACCGAAAGTGTGCTCATTCTACAAACAACCCTAGTACTGGAACTCACATCCGCAACAAGCACGTTGAGCGTCCCAAAGAGCAATCTAAACCGTAAACTACGATTGAAGGATTTTGTGGATTTAGCGTCCCTGGAAGCATCTCGTGCCTTCCGGCAACTTTACGCTTCTATTACTAAGCTCATCATTTTCGCACCACCCAGGGGAGACTTGGTCCTATACCCAATGATTTCATTAGCTCCAATCCGCTCAACCAATCGCAATGTTTTGTGATATAGTGGACGGATTATTATAATTTGAGATAAATCAATGCAGACGTCTTCCAAAATTGGCAGATCGACAGGCAATCGGTGGAAACCCACCTGGTACCTCACATAAAGATGCTTAGAGGCGGACCGGAAGATTTGATGAGCTACCTCCCCCATCGTCGGATCGCTTTGCAGTCTTCAAAGAAAAGTTTCCTTGGAAAATTTCCAAGAAGAAAATTTGATTCACTTATTTTTATTCAATGTAAAAGTAAGTTTTCCCATATAAAATCCTATGTAAAATTAAAACCTCGAGAGCAAACATATAGTTTCACCGATCGAGCTGAAATTTTGCAGTTATTATGGAACCCGAAAGGCTTCCAAAAATTATTAGGGAACTAGAATTTGAATTTTGACCCAGCCTAGTGTGGCTACTGCTGTATTAAACATCGAATGAAACCTAATGATATGGAAATAAGGAAACAATTTGAACAATTTGTCACCAGTTTTTGAAGACCCGGAGAAGAAAAACCATATTTTCAACTTGTTCAAATACAAATTTGTAAGTAGGTCATTATTAACAAAAAAAATATAATAATGTGCTATTAAATCAAATTTTAGTGCAAAAAAATTGTAAGTTATCCTGATCAATTGGTGGATAAATGAAGTCATTCTTCGAACGAGAGTTATTAGCGTTCAAAAACCTTTTCGCTTTACCGCAAAGCTCATTTTACAAAATGACACCCGGTATAGAAAATAGAAACGCAGCCCTAGGTTTAAACAACATATCGGATTTTCAGCGCGGCTTACTTTGATCCCAGCAAAGGATAATCTATTTTGTTGATTTTGCAACGCACTAGAAATTTTCCGCACACATTTTACAATCAATACACCCAGAGCGGATTAGCAAAGAAATGGCATACAAACCGTTCTTTTTTGCACTAGAAAGTTATAATATGCAACATAAATATAAGAAATTTACAAAAAAAAATATCAACTGGAAGTATCATTAAATGAACGAATATTAGTTTGCTACTTAGAACTACTGTCTCCATTTAAGTTTTTATTTACTTTATACACATACTGGCCTGTATGTACCCCACCTTCCCATTAATAAAACCAGGAAAGTTCACACAACAATTACGCAGCAGAACATTCAAGAACCTTCCACGCACAGAACAGTAAATAAGGGGAAACGCATCTTTTTAAATTCAACAACCAGAGTGTCTTGGTTACGCGCGCCAATCGCCGGTAACCGGTGATGGATCGATAACAGTTCCAGTACTTTCCCATCATTCACAGAACGGCATAAAACACTCGGACTGGCTAGGATACATCACTAGTACGTCCTAATTACCCGACCGTTTCGGATCCATTCAGGTGGAATATGCAAATTAAACACTTTGTGCATTGTTCCTTCAGATCCTGATCCTAAAACAACAACGTCCCATCTTTTCAAACAAAGGTGTCAAGACAATTGAGCTCATCTCTGCATTGATATCAATTTGAGGCTTCACATTCCCAAAGGATCTAATTAGTGCTTGTGTGTAGCGTAGGCTGACGACAGTGTTGGTGGGGGCGCATTTCGTTGTTGCAGTCCTCAAGCGAGTTCATCAAAAGGAATAACTTATCTCCGGTAGGATCAGAAGAGAACAAAATTAATTGAATTGACCCTTTCCCACCTTATACGGAGATGCCATCGGAAAGGAAGATGGGTGCAGTAAAAAAGATGACCGAGAGGCAACCGGCCATCGAACGGGCTCATCCCAGCATGGAACCGATTGTTCGGGATGGTAAAATGTACGTTCACGTCCAGCGATGATTAAGATGTTGGAACTTCAACATTTCTGTTTTCCCTTTGCAGACGAGAGCAAATCGAGCTGGAGAGCAAGGTCCGCCGGGAGTATCAGAAAAAGTGGGGCTTCATAGCCGAACCGGAATCGACGGATTACCTAGATCTCAAGAAGAACAACCAACGGCTGAAGGAGATATACAAGCGCCGGAACGAGAAGGTGAATCTGCACGAGTACAACGGCCACGGGGAGTCGTACTTCGTGTCGAAGCAGATGTTCAAGACCCTGCTGGATTCGTGTCGTTGCGGAAGGAAAAAAGTGACCAACATGCACGCTCTGAAGTGCTTGCAGAAGCCGAAGAGCACCTACGAGAAGACGGACGACGAGGAAGAGGATGAGGAGCAGGGAGCGGGAAAGGCCGATGATGGCGGAAGTGATAAGAATGTTAATTATATTCCGAAAGTGCCGGTGTTGAGCTCGGGTAAGTGGGAATAATTTCCGCTGAAATCAATTGCTACTTTTTTACGAACTCCCTGAAATACAGACTAAGGGCAATCAACCAATTTCCACCCATTCCAGGCATGTACGGTTGGCCCAAGAACCGCTACGTAGCGATGGAAAAGACCACCTACTACATCTCCCCTCGGTACACCATGCCCGGCCATCCGATCGTGGACAGTCATCCGTACAGTAACATCCTGCTGGGATAAGGTTCTCATTTTTTCTATCACAGAAATTCATTGTCGCCAGATTTTCCACACTCATTGCGTATAAGCCAGTTCCGCATAATTTTGTATTCAAGTAGCTCTCATTTGTGTGTGTGACTTACCTCATATATAAAACAATAGAAATAAACTCCTAGTCCCTAATTCGGTATTAACCGTGACATTCCATCCGAAATAACCTTAAGGTCCTTCAGGTCCTTGTTCACCGTTTCAACCAGGAACGCCATCGCTTTCTGCTGCATTGTGAGGAAACTCTTCATCTCTTCCGACGATTCTGCAATTGAGGAAAAAACATCCAGTTAACATCCCTCCCCCATGTTGAAACAATCAATCAACCAACCAACCTTTATCCAACGTGTAGTCGTTCATTGCTCCGGCATGCGACCACTGGTTCCGCTGCATCCTCATCTGCGACAGCAGTTCGCTCAGCTTGCCCTTGAACTGCGTCGGCGTCGAAACCAGTGCGTGCATGTTCTCCAACTTACTGCGAATCATTTCCTCCTCCGGCAGCAAGGCAAAGCCCATCTTGCGAGTGCTCTCCTGCTTCACTATGATTCTCAAAATTCGATGACTCAGCTCGGCAAACTTCCTACGGTGTTCCATGATCTTCGCCGTCGTGTTCGTGTGCCGCTGCTTGAGCTGTTCAATTTCCTTCTCCACCTTGTCCAGATAGGAAACGTGGATGTCCGTTTCGTTTTCCTGGCACTTGATGCGCCATTTGAGCTCCTGGAACCCGATCATCGGGACCGGAATGAACCGCTTCGGATCGGGATTGTCGATCTTAGCTTGTTGCCACATACGAGGATCGATACCTTTTGGCGGATTATCCAGATACTCCTTTAGCTGATCTTCTTCGGGGAGAACCAGTGCGACCACCGATTCAATGCCCAAACTGGTCAACTGCTGCTTCGGCGTCGGTTGATTAAGATAGGCGGCCACCTCTGTGGCCAAAATGCGTTTAGTTTCGTTTGAAGTTGTCGATTTTTCCTCAACGTAGATTACAAGTTGGGATTTGTTGTCACCGATCACTTTGACGCTCTCGACAGTGATGGCAATGTTTGGTTTGTTGCCGAAAATCTGATTCAAACTCGTAACAGATTGCTGCTGTTGATCCTTCACCTGGCCGGCAGTTTTGTTTATGGTCAACCCAACCAATCCGGCCTTGTTCTCCTTGCCCGGCAGCTTGGTGTAGCCCATGGTCTTGAAACGACACAGGTAGTTGCTGGGGGTGATGTCCACCGGTGGATTATTCTGCGAGTAGAAGGCCTTTCCCGTGCCCAGCATCGACTGCAGGTAGTTCCACTTGGCAATGACCGTGTCCCTTTCGTCTCCGAAGATGGATACATTGAAAATCGACTGGGCAAAAGCTTCATCCTGAGTGAGGGCCGGCGGTTGCTGTTGCTGTTGCAGCTGCTGCTGGAAGCTTTGACCGAATCCCAAGCCCGCCGGCTGTTGCTGTTGTTGCTGCTGTTGACCGAAGGCACCGCCTGTTCCAAATGACGATCCGAATCCACCGAAGCCAGTTGTGGCCGCACTGGTTTGACCGAACAGGGATGGAGCCGTGCTGGTGGCGGTTGTTCCGAAGCCTCCAAAACCGCCGAAGGCCGGAGCTGACGAGAGAAACGAAAGGAGGAAAGTAGTGTTAGTGGCAGTTTATAATAGCGAAGTAACTAACTTGGGTTTGAATATTTAATGGTAGGAAACATTTTGGAAATATCATGGGAAACTGAAGGGCAAGCCGTTTCAGCGGGGCGAAATCAGAAGTCTTTAAACTATTTGTTAGGGAAAATCTGAGAAAAATTAAATTTCACTCACGGCAGTCTCAAGCTTGTGATCAATATACCTTTCATTTGGTGCAAAAAGATTCTTGAAGTATTTTGTAAATTTCGAGTCTTATCAAATTTGGTGACAGGACTTCACGTTTTTCCTTCCTTCCCAGAATCATAGCAAGGATTATCTTAGCTTATTTTGTGAATTGCTTTAAAAATCAGCGTGGTCCCCTTCCCCACTGGGATAGCTAGGCAAGAGATTGTCTGCTTGCCGAATGCCGCCTTTCAAACATGACCTACGCTCAATTTCAACTACTTCTAATTGAATGTCACAGCCTGCCGTGCTCTTACGGACAATCAATACTTTCTTTTTACATCATGATAAGAAAAATATTTCCAATTTTCTTAGTTTTTTATTCGTCGTCTATTGACATTATCATATTAGTTCCAGATCTTGCCGTAGAGATGGCGTCTTTACCAACCCGGTAACAACTTGACAGCTCCAGAGTAAAGTCAATGTACCCCGATAATTTTGGTTCACTGGTTCTGTCAAATCAAATGAAACCTAGAACAAATCTCGCGTAACTTTTCAAAAGGTCCTATGTAACAAATGTAAACAAATTGAATTAATTAATGCACACTATTGCTATTGCACTTATCAAAATTATGTTAAAACACGCATTTTGATATGTTTTCATAATATGAGGAAAATTGAAAATCAACAAGACGTCCGATGTCTGATTTCGCAATAGCGATGCTCTACTGTTTGATAAGACGATCAGTTTACCTGTCGCGCTAAAAGTCTGAAGTGTCAGAAACAAACATAACAAAACAAATCCGTACTTCGGTCGTTAGATTGGATAAAGTACAAAATACCGTTCCAACAATGTCGGAAGGAATTAATAATTCTGCGTTCGATTTGCTCCTCGGTAAGTGCATTAGTTCCTTAAAATAAGGTTATATAAATCGTAGAAAGAATAGGATTGTTTTCACCGGGAAGCAAATGCGTGTGTGAAAGAGTAAGCAATCTCTTTTACTATGTGTTATGTTCTAATTTCCTAATAGAATCATAATAAAAATTGAAATGACCTATGTAGCTATCATTGGAATAAAATGTCCTATGTGGCACGACCAATGTACAGTTCGGTTAAGCAAAATGTCCTATCTAACATTTTTGATGTTTTCGTTGTTATTTCAACATAAAATGCTACAAAAATCATTACTGTAGCAAATTCAACAACAATGCTTGCCCTCAAAAGCAATTGAATGGGTAAAACTTGATCCAAGTTGAAACATTTTCAAAAAATATTTTCATATTCTTCAACCTCGTTTTCCTCGGGATAAGCAAATTGTTAGATAGGTCCTTTTGAAAAGTTACGCGAGAAATTATCAATTGACCGTATTTCGTACATCTACTGTTATTTTCAAAGCTGTGGAGCACATATTCGTACTTGATGAATATAATGCTGACGATATGTTGTTGCTTTTCCTTAATGTGAAATGGTGGATATTTTTACCCTTCTCACAGAGAATATATTGGAGCATTGACACACTCGAGACTTAGAATACTAGCCAAATATTGAATAATTTAAAAACCGTAATAATAAAAACACTCCGAAATTTTTAGCACTTTAAAAATATCCGGAAGCTAGCAATCCACGAATAAAATAGCAGCCTACACGCTTTGATTGAAATACCTAAAATTAGGTATTTATTTGGTCTAAAAATAGGTATTTTTACAATACCTAGTACCCAATACCCAGTTAAATGAAACGGTAATAAACAGTAATTTTTACTGAAATTGAAGTTCTGATCATCCGATATAGGACGTTATTATTAACCCAAATTTCAATAAAATGATAGTCATTGAAGCAACGCGGTCGCCATATTTTTCTAAACGAAAACTTTCATATTTTGCTTATTAATCTTTAAATAAACAGTTTGCTCATGTCCAATATTTGAAACAATAATGACGATTCCGATTAAAAATAGCCAGAAAGATATGATCAATTGCAGTTTTGGATATTACGATGTTTACCCTTACTTTAGCTTTAAACCTAGTATGCAGCTGACAAGTAAAGACTTGAAGTAATTTTTGCCATTTTTAAAGAAATAATTTTGATAACTGCTTCATTATGGGTGAAACGTAAGTTTCTTTTGCGGAATAATCCAAAGGAATATTATTCCGCAAGTAAAAGTGACAGCACCATTAAGATTACCTGGTCAGACGTTACTAACGTTATTACTAACGTTACTAACGTCCTCCTTTTCAGCTGCATACAAGGTAAGTAATTCGGAGAGTAAAAGCATTTCTTGACCATTACTTGTCCTATCCTAATGCACAGTACTTTTGAGCTGCATACTAGCCTTTACTTAGATTCCTCCATACTTAATTAATATTTTATTTTTAATAAAAAAAACATTTTTACTTTTTATAAAAATGAACATTTCTAGGTTTTTTTTTTTCATTAGGGCGAATCTGCAATTGTGAGACTCTCTTTGATTACTTTCTCTTCTATGCATATTCCATTCAGCGATACGTTTTTCATTTAACTATTTGTAGAGTATGGTAGCCAGCACTGTTGTGTTTCTATCTGTACTAAAGAATCCCTCAAAAGATTTATAATAGCGCTGTAATAAATGAAAGAGAGCGAGAGAGGAGCCTCTCATTGTTAGATTCGCCCTTTTGAAAAAAAATCCTAGATTTGTTTCTCTATATGTGCCAAATTCTGTAGAATTAAATTCAGGAAAATTTCAATGAAAAAAAAAGCAAAAGGAAAATTTAATGATGTCAAAATAAGTCATGGTGTCTGTTTTTCGGCTATTTTACTTCAATCGTAATAAGTTCAGAATACAAATTCTCAAACCGACCTTACCGGAAATATCCTAAGTCCACGTAAACAATCCCCCTGAACTGTCAAAACTACATTTATGACGCCATCGTGCAATGATCTATACTTTTCAATATGAGACACTCTGTAACCTTCAGCACAATGGAAGGCCAGCGTAACAATATCTCTCGTTTCTCTTGCAATCACACATGATGGATAGGACTTTTTTTTATCCCTGTGTGCTTGAAACAGGAAGTTAAAAGTTTAAACTTCATCAAAAACAACAATGAATTATCGGCTTTGTAAAAGTAACGCTATTGAATCTAACAAACAAATGAACTAGCTAAAAAAACATCAAGTTTTATGCTTGTTGCTGCGAGACGTGTAGCGTGTAAATAGAAATAATCTCTCTTCATTATTTTTTATACCCCTTTTCTCTTCATTTCATTCTTTCTCTCTCTCTCTCACTCTTTAGAGTCTCCCACAATTGATACGTTGCGGATGCGTTGACGTAAATTTGACAGAAAACCTATGGAAAAACTGTCAAATTCACGCAAACGCATCCGCAACCTATCAATTGTGGGCCAGCCATTTGTCTCTCTTTGTTTGACTTTCTCTCAATTCCATTCTCAAGTAATGATGATTTACATTTGATATAATTGAAAGCAAATGAATGGCAAGAAAGCCACATAAGCATTACGCCTTATTAAAAATTTGTTCTTGCACTGTTTTGAACATTCACACAAAAGGAAACGAAAACACGTATTCCAAAGTTAAAAAGAGGTAGTATCAAGAATGGATGGTCCTTTTGTTTATGCACGGTAGAGCCATCTACAATTTGTAGATGGGTACGTGAAACTAAGCTCATCTGTCAAGATGCTCGGGGGTTGATCTTTACAAAATGCTATCAACAACTTTACCAAAAAAGCTTCAGTTGACAAGGATCGACTGCAGCGACATCTTTGCGGCAAAATCTGGAACTAATCGGATAATGTCAAATGGCTACATTTTATATTCCAAACAACTTTGCCGAAGACGGCAACTCTCTAGAGCTTCATTTGGCAAAGATAGACTTCAGCGCCATCTCTGCAGCAATATTTGGACATGTCAAAAGATAAAAGACAATGATAATGTCAAAAGACAATTCGTTACGCATTGAGAAACTTTGCTAAGGACGCCTCTACGATGAGTCTGGAATGTTTTATATGCATTTCTGATGACACAGCCAAACTAAAACAGATTCCCGTGGGACAATGTTACCAGAGCTAGTTTTTTTTTTTTTTTTCAATGCATTTTTAATACCAGAAGCTTTCAAATGGTACGTAAACATTGACTCTGAGTTGAAATTTCAAAATTCTACGAAGGGTTGAATGAGGAGTACATGCAACCCGTGATTGAAGCTGTTTATCCTTCACAAATGTTTTTTTTTTCTTCCGTCGGCCTATTTCCTCACATGGTGACAATCACCGACGCCAGGAAGACAACCACCTGGACCCTACCTTTCGACTCATGAATATGAGCCGGGACCTATGGCTTTACTTCCCTTCCGAAGGAAGACGTGATCAGACTTTTTCGCCTCAAAAAAAACCACCGACGTCGACTGGGATTGAACCTAGACCCACTGGGGTGCCAAGTAGCAGTCACGCTTACCACTACACCACCGACGCCTGCTAGTCTAAAATGTAAATGAATAGAAATATAGATCATTAGTAATTATTCCCTTAAAGCGATCGGTTCATTCATCACTTCCCTCCAATAGGTTATCATAGGGAGTCATGATTTTTTCACTTCGAAGACAAATTTTTCATCCGTTCAAGAATGCAACGACTTGGAATTACGAAGCTCAATGGAAGCAACTATAGCACCTGGAAGAAAAAGGTCGAGTTTCTGCTGGTACGTCACGACTTTTGGCGGTACGTGATCGGATTCAAAACAGCGGCGTGTGCTACGGCGAGCGCTACGACCGGTTCTACGACGGGAGCTGCGACGACCATGGGTGCTACTGTGATGGAAATTGAAGCTTGGCCACCGGAGACCAGAAGGCCCGGCCACGATTGGGCTACTTCTGGAGGATAACCAGCTGAACCTTATTAAGGCCTCCAAGACGGCAAAGGAAACCTGGGACGCTCTCCGGAACCACTACGAGAAAGCAACGCTGACGTCGAAGGTTCCGCTGCTGAAGCAGATCTGCGACAAGCGGTATACTGATGAGCTGGAAGAGCTTTTTGAGCGGCTGTCGGTTGCGGGCCAGGTATTGGACCGGAATCTGCAGGTGCCAATAGTGCTACGAAGCCTCTCAGAATAGTTTAACACTCCTACGACGGCGTTGAAGACACGGTCAGACGACGACTTGACACTCGAGCTTATCGAATCCAAGCTAACGGATCTAAAAAAACCTAAAAGAATCCAAACGGGAAGCAGCAGAAGCAGTGAATCCCTGCTGAAGGCTGGCGGCGAGAAGCAGAAGAAAATAGTAATTTGCCATAATTGCAAAAAAAAAACCGGTCACAAACAGAAGCAATGCCGAGCATTGATGGAAAAGCGCACCGGTGAGGCGAGATCGAGTGACCAGAAGGAGAAGCGCTACCATTCCAAGGCCATGACGGCTCACGAGGAATCTGAGGATCGTTCAAGGCCGGATTTTTCGTTCATGGCATTGCATCAGGTGAGTGGCCGTAAAGCGTGGATCGTGGAGTCCAGCGCGACGTCCCATATGTGCGTAGACGCAAATTGCTTTAGTACTTTGGACGAGAGCGTGAAGCAGGACGTCTACCTAGCGGATGGCAAGAAGACCACCACCAGGAGTTTGCTCGTGCAGGCTGATCTTGGAGTGACCAGAGGGTGAACGCCACTCTGTTCTCCTCTCGGATGTAATGTACGTCCCACAGTTTGAAACCAACCTTATTTCGGTGAAGTAACTGGCTGCCAAATGTGTCAAGCTTTTGTTCGATGCGGAAGGGTGCCGCATTTTCAAGGACGACAAAGTAATTGGAGACATAACCACGTCAGGCGGACTGTACGAGTTGCGGACAGTTTATGTTGCGCAACAGGTGAGTGAGGCATCGTGAGCCAGATACGGGATCTACAAACCAAAGGGCTGGCGACTGGAATCCGTATCAAGGACTGCGGGTGCTACGTGATCTGTGAGTGTTGCGTCGAAGGGAAATTCGCACGTCTCCAATTCCCGAAGCAATCCAAGAAGAAGTCGAAGCAGCCGATGGGCCTAATCCATACCGACTTCTGTTGGCCAATGAACACGCCAACGCCAGGGGGTTGTCACTTCTTTCTGACGATGATTGATGACCATTCTCGCTATACCGTGGTATACTTTCTCAAAAAGAAAACGGTTACTGAACGGATCAAGGAGAATGTGTAGTTTGTGAAGAATCATTTCAAGAGGAAGCTCAAGATGTTTCGATCGGACCAAGGTGGTGAGTACCAAAACGAAGCTCTGACACGTTTCTACTGTAACGAGGGTATCAGCAAGCAGTTCACCACAGCCTACACCCCGCAGCAAAATGCGGTTGCGGAGCGTAAGAATCGTTCACTGGTGGAGACGGCGAGGGTTCGTGAGCCTTCGAAAGAGAAACTCAACGAAGAGAATCTCTCAATGTTACTCAGGACCTAATGCATTGTTCAGCTTGCTAAACATAGGAGCAGTCAGAATTATCACCACTCGGTGTCTTCTTCTTTTATACATTTGGATTCGTCCATAGGCACGGAGCTCATCCACTAAGGAGTGTATTACAACTAACCGTCTAAAGAAATTAGCCCAATTAAGCACGTGTTCGATGATTACAGTCCTGGGTCCATAACCTATTGGAGCGAACCTATCGCTTCAAGGTAATGATTACTACTGATCTATATTTCTACTCATTAGCTTCAATCACGGGTTGCTCGTACTGCATCACGCTCTCATCGCCAATTGTTCAATCTTGTTGTAGGAAGGAGATTCTTTATATCCCTGTGGAAACGTATAAGGCCGATGGTATCGTAAACACGTAGCGGCGCGAAGCGAAGCGTTGCGCAAAAGCGAATTGATCAAAAGCGAAGCGCAACGCGAGCTATGACATAGTGAACGCGTTTTTTCACGCGGTGTTTTGTTGTTTTTCGCAGTGTTCAATATGGACGAAGAATATTTTGCCTCCCCGGGGACAATTGATTTTATTTTTAATAAAAAAAAAAAGGGAATTCACTGTGCATCCGATTGATCGTAATAAAAGAAGCGATTTACTGTAACTCTGAAGGGTGCAATTATGACTTCAAAGTAGGCACTTTGCTTGAAGACTGGAATTCTGCATAAAATGCCTAAAAAAGTTTTATGCAAAAATGCCTAAAAGGGTTACATGTCAAAAAATGAATACATTTTAGGTATTTGGCAGCAAGTGAAAGAGATTAGAAACAATGCATTTTTTTCAAATATGATTGTGCAAAGGAACTAGTCACTTTATGAAATGAAGATGGATAAGAAACTTAGCTTTTTTCGCTTATTGATCGTCAATCAGTTTGGACGCAATTTTAAATCGCCCGCGACCACGCGCGTTTTGTTTTATTAATTTGTGCTTACTTTTCATTTTATTCTTGAGTGCTTTTTGCCGGTGCCATTTATTCAAACATGAGTCAGATTAATTGTGAAGTGTGCTTATTGGACTCGTCTGTCGATTCCGTAATGTGGACGTGTATTGGATGCACACGCAAGTTTCACGCCGCCTGTGTGGGTGTGACGGTTCCCCGAGGCTCACTTCGGAACCCAAAAAAAGACAGAAAAGCTATTGATCCGTCGTTATTTGTGCTACCATGTTGTGGTTCATGCCAAACTCTGGTAACCGCAACTTTTGAGTTCAACGTTCTCACTCAACAACAAAAGCTCCTGATTAAGCAAATTAGCGAAAACACGGAGGTTATGCATCGACTTGCTCTCCAACAGGAAAAACCAAATTTAGTCTCGGAAGCTATTGAGAGTATGGAAGTCATTCTTACTATCATAAAAAATGAACTGTCTTCCATTAACAGAAACAGTAGTTTGACTGGAAGTACTACTATGCTGAAAAATCATTTAACCTCTTTAGTTGACACAGCAATGACGTCAACAATGCATAATCTAGCAGGTGATCTAAAAAAGGAGCTGCTAAATATTAACAATGAAATAAGTCAGCTCAATCAGCTGAGCATAGAAACCGCAGCCAGTTTAAATATGCAAACGCAATACCAAGGCACGGGGAAGCACACGCCAATGCACATTTAACTCCGTCACTCGATTCAAATCCCAGCCTGGCAATAGAATTGAATCATAACAACAAACACGACACCGACGACTCAGGTTGGCGATTTTTGGGAATGAGGAAGGTATGGAAAGCGGATTGGAGTGAATATGATGCTCGAAAATTACGTCGTTTGAATCAGCAGAAATTGGCTGAAAAGGCTAAAAAGAAGTAGAAACAGTATCTAGCAAATTTAGCAAGAAACGTCAACAACAACAACAACAACAACAACAACAACAACAACAACAACAACAACAACAACAACAACAAAAATCTCAACACCATCGGCAATCCACATAATCTACTACCACATGATCGAGACCTACTTGCGGCAGCAAAGCATCGTTTTTCCAGGCCGCCACCCATCTATCAACCGATACAATTTCAACGAGGCGAAATCCTACACCCTTATCCGGCAATTGATGAATCTTCACGCATAGCTCCTTCACATTCACCCAACTGGATGGCTCCGGGGAGTTTTTCAGCTGCACCATGTGAGTCATGTACATGCTCGCATGGGCATTCGAGTTTTCATCGGTAGTGACGAAACCCTTAAAGGAGGATAATGATTTTGAAGAGCATGACGATAACGAGAATTTGACGACATCTCTAGATCAGAGAGGGGTAATTAATTTTAATAGTCTTAATTTATCGACTAACTCGAATGAGCAAACGCTTCCACCTAAAACACAATTAAGTACTGAAATTATAGTTTATTGGCAAAATTTTAACCGTATGAAAAGTGCGGTTAAAATTCAAGAAATTCATAATAAAATTTTGGGTTGCTCATTCCCAATAATAATGGCAACTGAAACCAGTTGGGATCAAAGCGTTAGGAGTGAAGAAGTCTTCGGAAATTCTTATAATGTTTTTAGAAATGATCGCAATTTGGAAATTTCTGGAAAAAAAAGTCAGGTGGTGGTGTTTTAATAGCTATTTCTACCAATTTTAATTCAGAAATTATCAATACATCAAAAGTTATGGAGTTTGAACATGTATGGGTGAAAGTACACATGGCAGGTGAAACACATGTATTTGCCTCAGTTTTCCTCCAAACAACGCTCGTAAAGAAGTATATGAACATTTTTTTCACATTGCAGACGCAATTATGTCTGAGCTTCCCCAGAAGTGAAAGTTCACATATATGGAGATTTTAATCAACGTAGTGCTGAATTCATTTTAGATACCGAAAATGAGTGCATCCTTCTACCAGTCGTCGGAGAAAATGAAACATTACAGTTTATTTTCGACAAAACTGCAGGTTTAGGGCTCAACCAAGTTAATCATGTAAAAAACCAGCAAAATTGCTATTTAGATTTTTTATTAACAAATATTGAGGAAGATTTCTGTGTAGCAAAATCACTTTTTCCTTTATGGAAAAATGAAGCTTTTCACACAGCAATTGAGTTTTCTTTATTTATCCACGAATACAAAAGACCTGACGACTTTGGATATGAAGAGGTCTTCCAATATCATTTAGCAAATTATGATATCATAAGAAACAAAATTATCAGAATTGATTGGCAAACCATTTTTAAGAACGAAGGAAATATTGAGACTTCTGTTGAAGTTTTTTAAAAATTATTGTTTGAAATAATATTTGAAGAAGTACCACTCAAAAAAATAAGACGACAAGGTAAGTCAAACCAACCAGTTTGGTATAATCAACAAATAAAAAATATGAAGAATCGGAAGCAAAAAGCACACAAAATATACAAAAGAGATGGTAACAGCAATAACCTGGCAAACTACTTGAGTATTTGTGATGAACTGAATCTAACCATAAAAAATGCATATGATGAGCACAATGCAAAAACTGAACATGAAATTAAGTCTTGCCCAAAAAAATTTTTCAATTATGTTAAAACTAAATTGAAATCTGACAACTTCCCATCTAGAATGTATCTTAACTAAAATAATGGTAATAACGCGGAAGAAATTTACAATCTATTTGCAACATTCTTTCAAGAAATATATACCACATTTGCTGAAGAAGATCGCGATTATGAATATTTCGATTTCTTTCCAGAATTTTCAAGGGACATGGGAGTTAGTCAAGTCGAATTTCAAGGCATCTTGCAAGGTTGAAATAATTTAAACGTTTTTAAAGGTTCTGTCCCTGACGGAATACCACCCGTATTTATGAAAAACTTAGCATTGGAACTTACATCACCTTTATTTTGGCTATTTAATATGTCATTGAAATCTGGGATCCTTCCCAAACTGTGGAAAAGTTCCTACCTAGTACCTATTTTCAAAAGTGGGAAAAAATCTGACATACGTAACTATCGTGGAATTGCCATTTTATCTTGCTCTTTATCTAAACTTTTTGAAGCAATTATTAATGAAAAATTGTTCACTCAAATCAAAAACAGAATCACTACAAAGCAACATGGATTTTTCAAAGGACGATCAACTAGCACAAATTTATTGGAATTCGTTAACTACTCTCTGATAGCAATGGACAATGGTTACCATGTAGAAGCTCTTTATACAGACTTCAGTAAAGCTTTTGATCGCATTGACATACCCATGCTTCTTTTTAAATTGCAAAAATTTGGAATTGAGCCAGGAATTCTCAAATGGATCGAATCCTACCTTACTAACCGCCAACGAATAGTAAGATTTAAAGGGAAGAAATCAAACCCTATTCAAGTCACCTCTGGAGTCCCCAAGGCTCTCATTTAGGCCCCTCTTATTTATTTTGTTTGTAAATGACGTTTCATTTATTCTTAAAAACATTAAATTTCTTGTTTATGCTGATGACATGAAACTATTTTTTAGAAATAAGAAATAAAGAAGATATTATTACATTCCAGCAAGAAATAAACGTTTTCTATGTCTGGTGTAACAAAAGTCTTTACAGCTAAACGTAAAAAAATGTAATTCGATTACTTTTAGTAGGAAGCGAAGCACCCTAGACGTAACTATTAATTTAGGGAATCAGCCAGTTGAAAAGTGTAAAGAGTAAGGGACTTGGGAGTTATCTTGGATTCCAAACTTACATTCATTGAACATTACAAAATTATCATCAACAGGGCAAATATTACAAAAAGTTTTTGTTACAATTTGCATGACCCGTACACAACAAAAACATTGTACATTGCATATGTAAGGTCAATACTGGAATATTGTAGCGTAGTTTGGTCACCCTTTTCAGTCATATAAGAAAAACGAATAGAATCGGTACAGAAGCAGTTTTTACTATTTGCCCTTCGTAAATTAGGCTGGACAAGGTTACCTCTTCCATCTTATGAAGCACGCTGTATGCTAATCAGCATCCGATCATTAAAAGAGCGCCGTGAATTTGCATTAGTTTCATTCGTACATGATATTGTTGCGCAACGCGTTGACTCAGTAGAACTTTTAGCAAAACTTAATTTTTACATTCCGTCCCGGCAATTACGAAATAGAAATATATTTACTACAAGCCATCATCGCACAAATTACTCCAAATTTGGGCCTCTTAATCAGATGATGGCAACGTACAATAAACACGAAGAAAATGTTGACTTCACTATGACTAAAACAAAATTGAAGCAATACTTCAATGCAATTAGATAACCTAAACATTGAAAATATAAACCTGATATGTAAGTTTTTTAAGATATACTATATATTTAAGAAGTGTAACATAAAATTGTAAATATCATTGTAACAAAACGGTCTACTACTGATTGACGACAAATAAATAATAAATAACCAATACCTCAAAACTTCGGATCTGATTTTTTTATTTAAATCAATGACATTCCGCATCGAATTATCTCAACATGCAAATAAAATACATCATAAGGTAGGAACATGTTTCTTCTTGCTGGGATTGATGATTTGCAGGAGAAAGTTTTCATTTCCGGTTATAGTATCAATAGATAAAGAATAATCTAAATTATTTAATTAGTGCCTCGTAGTCTGTCCATGATACTTGATTCTGGTTTGGCTTGCAAGAACACATTTGTTTTTATTATCACTTTTTTCATGATTAGGGCCTAAAAGCCATTTGTAAACAATGACTTTAAACGTTGATATCTCACGAATCACGAAAATCCCACCATATCCAGCGACTCCATATGGTAGAACTAACATTCTTCTACCAAATGCTGCTTTCATTTCACAAGAGTGATTTGTGATTCAAAAGAAATCGACATTTTAAGTCATTGTTTACAAATGGCTTTTAGGCCCTTTACATGAATTACTCGAGAAATCGATGTTTCCGCTTTGATGATGGCCTTGTTTTTATGTATTTATTTCTATGACACTAGAATAAGAAAAGAACTTAAAAGTATTTATTTTTTGGTATTAAGGCATTTTTTGACGTATGGAGGTTGTTCATTAAAATGCATACATAGAATGTAGTCAAAAAATTACTACCTCAGAAATAACGTGTGGAGAAATTCATCGGCTCTTTGTCATTTTGTCAATCACCGTCAGCAGAATAACAACAAAACAGCCCAGCCGCAGAACCTCTAGCGTTTACGCGCGTCAAAACACCACTCGGGCTGCTTAGACGCGTTTGACGGCCGGTTCGCACCGCATCGCTTCGCGTTGGCTATATCAGGTTTACGCGATACGCATATATTTTCATCAAAAGTGTTTTGACGCGAACGCGTTCCCTCGCGCGAACGCTTCCAAGCGCTTCCACTATACCATCAGCCTAAGTGGTGTTGCCTGTCGATCCACCCAACCCCTTTTTGGCCCTTCATACAATGGCATGATAAGAATATTCAGTAGTTATTAAAGCTTGATCAAGTCTAACAGCGAGGAGAGCCCATTGCTGTCGGGCTTAGTTTCCGTGCTAAAATGGGTGGTAGTACATATCATACACCATACATACACAATTTGCTGATGTTTTTGACGTATTGGATCCTCAATTACACTTTATATTACCGTAATATGTGTTGAAAATACTTGAACATGGTTTTACATAGCCATAGGAATGCAAAGAGAAAGTCGACGAAGAGAGTCTCCCATTGTTCAGCTTGATAGGACGAAAATTGTATCAGGGATGCAAATAGAAAACCGCCGTTTTCCAATAGATAGCGCCACCAGTAAATATTAGTGAACAATGTCCAATCAAAAACGCTTTATTGTTAAACTAGGCGTCAGTCAACAATCCATTCGAAAAAACCTGCGGTTGGAGCGCATCTTATGATTGCTGCAACTTAAAGTGAGGCTGCAATTAGCGAAAGAACTTGTGGTGAACGCTTCAAGTGTTGATTTTAGCGTAGAAGACCGGACCGGTGAAAAAGTTTGAAGATGAAGATATGGAGGCATTACTGCAAGAAGATTCATGTCAAACGCAACACGAACTTGCAGATTCAGTGGGTGTGACTCGATAAGCCATTTCACATCGTTTGTAAGCCTTGATCCAAAACTACGCAATAAAGACATTTTCAGTTAAATAAAAATAAAATAAAAATAATGCCCCTATTGTGCAGTTTCGGATGTTTCATCCATCATACAACTTAATTTAAATTTCATTTGAATTTTTCAGAAGCATTTTAAATGCTTCGTCCTATACTTTAATATGGGAGCTGCCAGATTTATCACCATTTATTTTTATTTTTTATTTATTTTTTCAACTTGGATTCGTCTATCATCCTGGAATGTTTTCATCATATATTTGGGGGCTACCCAAAAACAACATCCGGGGATGAGGTAATATTGGCACAGTCGGTATTCCTGGTAACAACACATTTTTTTTGCTCCATGTTCCAAGCTCAGCACTGATGGAACCAAGGTTCCTCCGATCGATACTCTACCGTCACATTTCGAGCAGGCTTTAGTCGACGAGCTCAAGTATGAAAACCACGTGTAGTAAACCCCAGCTCACGGCACATGCATTTGAAACTTATCGGCGCTACAGTAGGGTAAAGAGCCAGATATACCTGCATTGTAAACCTCATGTGTTTATAGATTTCTTTAGACGATAAAAGTCACTGTTAATCATATCTGTTTTGATCGACTTCCTCCATCGACTTTTTCATAGATCTTTGGTTTCGATTAACGATACATGTACCATGCGATGTGTGCTCTATAGTTTGACGAAGAAAGTTAGATGAGTATCTAATATGTATTCAGAAAATCTTGAAAACAAATATCGAATTCGATTCCCGAATTTATTGTCAGCGCAAACCTCAACCCGAAAGGAGTTACAAATAAAACCAAACACACTGACGTTTAACGCACAACAAACCGACTCAATTTATGATACCCGATCCAGTTTTTTTTAATCAGTTCGTTTATTTGTTAGGCTCAGGCGTGTGTAACACTTTACGGAGGCGATATTCAATATTGATGTACAAAAAATTTTACTTTTTGTTATTAGCAAAACAGGGATGCCAATTACTCGTGGCTAGCTCGAGGTTAATGGGTCACATTATCGTTTGGGCTAGGGCTAGGTAGGTAACTTATTTAAGCCATTATTTGCGGCTTTTGGTTGCGACATCTACCAAATCCTCGATCCCTGTAGTCTTTTTCAAAAACTAAGCCGCAGATGGGTGACCACAGTTTGCTGGACAGGTACAAGTAGCACGGAAACAAAAGGATAGTATAACTGGGACACAATGGTAGGGAATTTACTAGAGTGGAAGAAAGGAGGGTGATGACGCTACACTCTTAGATCAGACAAACAAAGGAATGCGTAAATCGCTTGCATGTAGGGAAGATCACGCATTCCCAAAACATCTCTTATCTCGCGGAAGGGTTGTCTACCTCGGGCCACTAGGATATCCAATAGTCGTGCTCTGGAGGCATCATTATCCGGGCAATGCCAAACTGCGTGAGCGATGTCATCATAACCGGTTCCGCACCTACATAAATTGCTATCGACGAGGTTGATTCTGTAGAGATGTGCGTCTAGAAAGTAGTGGTTGGACATAAGTCTTGACATCACACGAATCAAACCGCGACTTACATCCAGACCTTTGAACCACGATCTCGACTAAACATTTGGAATAATGGAATGTAACCTCCGCCCAAGAGAATTACTTGTCCAATCGTTTTGTCAACTTTGAAGAGAGCTCTGACGTACTAATGGGAAAAATTCATCATGTGAAATTCTTCTTTCAAAAATCTCGCCTTCTTGTGCGCCCACCTTTGCTAGAGAATCCGCCTTCTCATTGCCTGGAATTAAGCAATGTGAGGGGACCCATACAAAGGTAATCTTAAATGATCTTTCGACCAACGCACACATCTGCTCCATTATTTTTAAAATAAAGTGTTTTCATCGACTGCAGGGCCTCAATAGAACTGAGACTATCTGAGAAGATGAAATAATGGTGTATGCGCATGTCGGAAACTATCCCGATCCAGTTTGGAACTGGATCAAAAACGAATTCGGTAAAAGATTCAAACGTAAATTTCTCAAAACACTCAGCACTACCACGGAAACTAGCGCCACGATCATATTAGAGGAATATTCAAGAATGTTGGGCTTGAAACTTTGTTTACAAAATCAGCTACGTCGTAGTGGTCGAGAAGACTTAATACACATGACACATTCATACACTGAACCCAAACTTCCTTCTTTTATCAAGTGAATCCTCCATCGGTTGATATCGAAATAATTTTACGTCGTTAAATTGTTACAAATTATTCATAAATCGCTAATGATCTACACAATTCTTCAACAAACATCATATTAAATTTAGTTGATTGTCATACGGATCTAACCATAAGAGAATCATCCGATTTCCGATTTCGTAAATGGCACAATCCAAATTACTTTTCAGGTCCACCAGCTTAAGGGTACTAAATTCGAAAAATCAGTTTGCAACAACATCATTTCAGCTGAGCAAAATCATATTTCATGCACGATGGAATTCGAAACGTTCCGATGCCGACTCCTAATTAGGCAAAAACCATGCCCCACTATAATCCTATTTGTCGATTCCAATGCACAAAAAAGAATCACAAAAACAAGCGACCAGACTATTCCAAAAATACCCACTCACCACTAGTCGTCGCCGTTGTCGTTCCGAATCCTCCGAACGCGGGTGCAGCCGTCGAAGTGGCAGCGGTCGTTCCGAATCCCCCGAAGGGCGTTGCCGCTGCAGCACCTGTACCTCCCGTCGCACCAAACGCACCAAATGCAGGTGTCGCTGCGGTTCCCGCGGACGCGCTGCTTCCGAATCCGAATGCCGAGGCACCCGCTGGAGCGCCAGCAGGTGCCGCTGCCGCACCGAACCCTCCGAATCCTGTGTTGGCGGTCGTATTGGCGGCAGGTTGACCACCGCCGAACAACGACGGGGCCGTTGCCGTACCGGTTGCGGCCTGGGCGGTACCAAAACCTGGCGTCGCCGACTGGCCACCGAACGAGAAGTTTCCGAGACCAGCTGCTGAAACGGGAAAGGGGAAATTAGTGGAAGTCAGGTATGGCGATTGGTATGGAACTGCAACTGGTGTGAATCGCACGTGTTGGCCGTGATTGCATCGTGCATGTGAGAACACTGGGTGACAGTATCTAATCCTTTGGCTTCTAAATAAATTGTGTTGGGTTCAGTCATGTGCTTGTCACATGGCCTGGAACTAAATGACACCGAAGTGTAGTCAGGTGGATTGGTTACCAATGTTTGAGTGTAATTCAATTACCGTTACTATGGCGGGTTTTTGCAACAAGAATGCGAATTCTAAGAAAATTGGAACACCACTAGCTTATTAAAGATTGTCGTGCTCAAATGAGCATACTTTTTTATGTTCTACAATCAAAGGTAACATTCTACGGTAACATTCTTACGGTGAATCTGCCGACATATTGCCAAGGAAGTTTGCTTCCTTCCTAAATCGCGACAAAGAGCTTACACCAGAATGAAAAGCAAGCATTTTGTTCTGCAATGCACAGTGGGTTCGAAACATAAATAAGTGGTAAAATGGGAGAATTAATTCAAAAATTACAAATGGTAGGATATCCTGTACGATATGCGGTGCTCTTAAAGCTCTTTTGAAGCTTAGATATTGAAACTCCTAAAACGTGATAACGCTTCAGTTATGCCCTGAAAATTTCCACCAAGTTAAAGAAGTTCAAGATAACCTATGAATGTTTTCAAATTTTGTCAACAAGATTTAAGAATATGATTAATAGTTTGGCGGCCTGAATGTAATCTTGTTGTTTCATGATCTGGGGAAGATTTGGAATGCAAGATCGGAGTAAGAAGAAGGCAGTCGAACAGCAGTCGAATAACAATACCAGCTTCTTTTGACCTTCCGGATTGACTCTCTTCACCCACTGTGATGAGAAAATAGAGTACAAGCCACACTCGAATGTCTGCCCAGCGAAAACAGTAGTAGTAAGGGAATTAGACAACATCGATACGGAACGTTATGCAGAAAGTGGCCCGGGGAAAATAGCGCGCATTCTAATTGAATTAAAATCAGCGTATCAAAACGAGACCCTAAACAAAAACAATCGCTTCCTTCTTACACTTTTACTACGCCAGATTTGCGACGTTCGGGGATGCGGGTGGCCTGGCCTGGCCTCAGTCGGTGATAGTGTTGGCAAGCTGAAGCACTTGCTTCGTGGTTCGCGATCCAGGCTACTGTTTCCAATAAGTGTCACTTGATTCGCTCCATGTTCTGGACTGCGACGGTTGAGCGACGGTTTCGGCCAAGTGAAGGAACATATTTCTTCGGTCCAATTACGACGCAAATTTCGGAAACCGACGTGTCAAGTGTGAGGGTGAGGGTGCAGGACCTTGCCGTGTACTATTAAATGGATTAACGATTCCGAAGGCGAAGCATTTGTCGGAAGTAATTGAGCATATCGATCAGAAGAGTTGAACGAATGTTCCAACAATCATCGCACTTTGGAGGAGGAATCTCTGTGATGGAATATAGCGATTCGCTGCGTTGGATTCAGGACATCGTTTGAGTGGTAATTGTTAGTGTTTAAGTTAGTTTCAGTTTTCATTTTGAAATATTGCCCTAATCCAGCTTATCGGTTTGTTAAGACTACGCGTGGGAGTAAATTTAAGATCGCAGCAAGCTTTGCCTTGGATGGATAGGATTTCGTGAACTGTGACATTTCTCGTGTTTTATCCGTGGGTGCAATTTTAAATTTCAAATATTTTGTTGCGTTCCGAAATGATGGTGGAAGTGGAACACGAAGAATTAGGCATAATAGTGCAGTACGTAGCTACATATTACCGCTGGTGCTGATTTTGTTTCGTGATCCGCTGTGTTTCAAAGCTCTTTACTGCTCACTGGTACGCTCTATTCTTGAGTTTGCATCTGCTGTAAGGAACCCCGTCCAGGATGTATGAAGTGCGCGGTCTGAAGCTGCCCAACGCAGATTCGTAAGATATGCTTTGCGCCACCTTCCATGGAGTGACCCGTTAAACTTGCCTGCTTACACCGATCGCTGTCGCCGAAGGAATGTCGCGCAATCTGCATTCGTTGCCAAGCTTCTCTTATCTGAATATGATGTTCCTGAGTTGCTGTCGAGAATCAGTCTACATGCTCCTGCCCGAACCCTTCAACCGAGAGCGTTGCTTCACGAAGAATTACAAGCAACTAATCATGCTGCAAATAGTTCCATTGTCGCTATGATCCGTCGGTTCAACGTAGTATCCGACGAATTTGATTACTAACATGTCCGCCTCAAGATTTCGTCACCGCTTGCTGAACCGTTTTTAATGTTGACTTTTATTAGATTTAAGTTTTTCATGTAGACCGCAAAATCCGATGAATCTAAGACAAATACAAATACAAATACAAATAAACGGCTCTTATACTTTTTAAAAGTTTCTTAGATAAAAAAAAATCGGTTTCACAGCAGTCAAGCAAAGTTAGAATAAACTTAAATAATTATGAATTATCTTCTCTATACACAAAATGTATTTCTGTCTGTCTGAACCTTATAGAATCGACATCTACTGTACCGATCGGCGTGAAATTTTGTATGCAGGGAAGGTTCTTAAGATAGTTTGAGACTCCTCCTATCTCTGGAAGGGCGGGCTCCGATACAAATGAAGAACAAATTTCAGCATAACTCGCGAACTACTCAAGCAAAGGAAACCAAATTTAGCAGGTGGTAGTTTTTGGAGGCAAGAAATGTTTTTATGGTAGTTTGAGACCCCTCCTCGCTCTAGAAGGGAAGGCTCTCATACAAATAAAACAGAAGTTTCTGCATAACTCAAGAACTTATCAAGCAAATGGAACTAAATATGGCATGTAGGGTTTTCTGGAGGCGACAACTGTTTCTATGGTGGTTTGAGACCCCTCCGCTCTCCTAGATGGGGTGCTCTTATACTAATGAAACTGAAATTTCTGCATAAATTTAGAACTAAGAAAGCAAACGGAACCAAATTTGGCATGTGGGGATGTTTGGTGGCAAGAAATGTTTCTACGCTGGTTCGAGATTCCTCCCTTTTCTGGGGGCAAAATTTCAACCAAACATGAGCATTATCCAGGCAACTTAAGCACAAAATGTGTATTTTTCGGGTAAGCAGCATGTTCTGATAGAAGTTTGAACCCCTTTTTAGTCAAGAATGTGGGATGCTTGAGTTACTATCAGTGCTATATATGCACAAGAAATTAATCTAAGGTTATGCAAGAGAAAATGACGTTTAAACTGACAGGATACGGCGTAGTTTGAAGATAAATGTTTTGTCAATGAAATACTTCTACACAGAAAGAAAAACCATGGTACACTGAACCCAAACATCCTCTTTTTATCGAATGAATCCTCCGTCGGTTTATATCGAAACATTGAAATCGCATTTTCGAATGATAGATGCAGGCGAAGGACGATTTTCTAGAAACCAGATGATTATCCTTCCAATGTTGACCAACTAATAAAACGCGAAGTGAATTGACCTCCCATTCAAATTCGAATGCACGCTGTATGAAATATCGTCATCCCAAAATCGAATGCGTATTGCATTGGAAAAGCCCTATAACGAAAATCATTTGAAATGAGGGTGACAAACATTCCATTTTACATCATTCGGTAAGAACCTATCAATCGCTATAAGAACTGGTACCATCACGAATAAAGGATCGAAACCCGCTTGATTTCTTACGGAGTCACGGTTAAATATATCCAGACTCCTTCAATTTTTTGGGCTCCCGTTACAAACATTGCTCAACGGTTGTGAAAGGGTAATAAGAAATTATTTTAATTCCATTATTTGTTTCAGAATAAATCACTTCATAAATCGTTAATGCTCTTCACAGTTTCAGGGCTGGTAGCGGATTTATGGATAAATAATAGTGACTTTAGTGACTAAAATAATAAAAATAGTGACCAAATAGTGACCAAAAAGTGACCAAATAGTGACTAAAAAGTGATTTCCATATTTTTGTATTTTTTAAATTTTTTATACATTTGCTGTCTAAGTACAGTAAAAATGAACTAAGTGATCACCCTCGTTTGCAAAAATGAATAATACTGTAGCGCAGTATGACTTTTTGTTTTTTTTTTTTTTTTTTTAAAAGGGAGTCTGTAATCAAGCAACTTTTTTCTCTCCAAGGCCTCCTGCACTTGGTCCGCAGCTCATTTTTGCAAACACAGCCCGCATAATCACAAACCATTCCTGGACCCTTTCCCTTATTGTTGACAATCGTTTCCGTTATTGTTACGACATTTACGCTTATAGTTAACAACTATAAACTAACAATCTCCTATATAGTTTTAACAATATGTCAGATGGTAAAAGGCCAAATAACAATATGCTGAATAGGCGGTTAAGTTAGGTTACCATAAAAAAATGGCAATTTTCACGAACAAAATTTTTGCTGTACTCTATGCCATAAAGTTGGTTTATAATCCAGACCGACTGCTGACAATAAACAACCTTTCAATGACAATATGGCAAACATTAACAATATGTGTTAATGTAGAGGTTGTATGGTGAAAATGAGAATCAACTATTCGATAACAATAAGATAAAATGTGATAATATATCTTACATTCGAAGTATAGTTTTGACTATATAGCAAATTGTTTTTCGTTATGCGGGAGGTCTATACGCACGGTTGAAACGCGGCTGAAAGCATGGCTTATGCTAGAATTACTTCTGACATATCTTGCTTCTCAACTCCTTTTTTGAGCCGTTGCCATGTGAAGCTGTTTTCACCATCTTAATCGCCTGAGGGTATTTAGGCTCACCTACAGCCGTTTTCTTAGTAAACAACTGGTTCCAATACTATGTACTCAAGGTCAACATCTAGCATTTTAACAATTTCCATTCCTCAATAAGAAGATCATAGTTGACCTGAATCGAAAGTAACTTGGTGATTTTCATAACATACTTGGAGCTTTCACTGCATGTAACGGATGGTGATGACCTAGAACATCCTGAATAATAAGAAGTTTAGGAAGAAAAAATAAATGCCTTATTAAAAGTGTAAGGCGTTGTTCTAGAATGTTATCATATGCATACGTATTATTAAATTCTCGTTGATAAATGTTATATATTTTTGTACCTAGGTTTTAGGTTCTAGGTCTTCCAAAATGTACTTGAGTTCAAAAGTTCAGATCTACATTAGCTTTAGGGCTATATAAGGATATAATTTGTATTCAAACATATTGAATGAACTTTTTGGAAGGTCAACCGTCATTATTTGATAGCTTTATGATCTTCTAGGCCATACAAACTGTCCTTGAGTTCAGAACTTAAGATCTACAGTAGTAACTACAGTTTTTGGACTATACAAAGTTACGCTACGTATTCAACCATATTCAGTAGATATTTTCGAACGTGAAAAAACATCATGAGATAAACGGGGATGATGTAGGTCATCCAAACTGTCCTTGAGTTCATATCATATGATCTATAGTTGTAACAGTAAATGTTTAGAGTGTGCAAATACGTATTTAACAATAATTATTGAATAGCGTGGTAGGCTAGAATACATAATGCGACAACCTAGGAATATTCTAGGTACACCAAACTGTCCTTATGTTCAAAACATGAAATCTACAGTTATAACAGTATTTTTTGAGCTTTATATGGTGACCATCTGTATTCAACCAAATTCAGTGAACCTTTAGGAAGGTCAACAGTTATTATTTTATAACTTTGACATCGTCTTGGTAATCTAAACCGTCCTGGACTTCAGAATTTCAAATCTGCGATAGTACCAATAGTTTTTGGGGCTACACAAAGTGCATTCAGTAAATATTTTCGAACCTCAAAATACACAATAAGATAATCTTGGGATGATCATGGTCTTCCAAACTGTCTTGGCATTCAGAACTTAAGATTTACAGTTATAACAGTAAATTTGAGGCAATACAAAGTTACAAAAAATATTCAAACTTATTCAATTAATATTCTTCAAGACAAAACACATTATGAAGCAGTATGACATGTTCCAGGTCACCCAAACTATCCTTAAGATCAGAACATAGGACCTACTACTGTTGTAACAAAATCTTTCTGGGTTTTTGCAAAGCTTCGACGTGTATTGAAAACATATTCATTGAATATTTCGGAAGAACAAGACATTATGAGATAATCTTCGGATGTTCTAGGTTATCCAAACTTTCCTGGAATTCAAAACATAAAATCTACATCCAGCTGTAGATTTTAAGTTTTGAATTGTAGATTAAAATCTACAGCTTTTTGGACTGAAGTGATTTTTTTTAAAGGTCATCAAATAATGAGATATCTTGGGATATTCTAGGTCATCAAAACTGCCCTTGAGTTCAGAATTTAGGATCTATAGTCGTAAAGTTAGCTTTATAATCTATGAAAAGTTACGATATGCATTCAAACACATTCAATGAAGCTACTGTAAGCTCACCAGTCACTATCAAATTATCTCGGGATGTTCAGGTTTATAAAAATTGACCTTGGGTTCAGAACTTAAGATATACGGTAGTAATCGTAGCCTTTTGGGCTATACAAAGCTACGATAAATATTCAAACATATACAATTAATTATTCGTCCACAAACATCATAGGATACCCAAGTAACCACGAGGCTGTAATAGCATGCATATATGGGGCAAATGCATTACGTCTAGTGCATCATTGAAGATCGAACAAATGCTATATCTTTTTAATGCCATAAGACATTGCTAAAGTAGCATTATTGCATTAGTAATGCATCACTACATTCTTAAGCTAATTTAACGCTTCATTACTTGACAACTGTTGAATTGATGCGATCCCGCATTACCGATGCTAACTTTGAGTTGAATAAGCGCAATAATATAATGCTTGTGGTTACTAGGGTAACCTTGTTAGTTTCAGGTCATTCAAACTCTCCTTCAAATCTTAAGGTCTATAATCGTAACAATAACTTTATGGGCTACACAAAGTTAAGTAAAAATAAGTTAAGTTAAGATTATGTCATAATGTAAATTGATCTTCCAGGACATTAAGGCGGGACAGCGTTTGCCAGGGCATCTAGATTTTTGGTGTATATTTCTCGACATTATATAGTGTGACCAGATCGCATAATTTGATTGTCTATTGTACAATAGGTACAAGTGGTTTTTTTTTTACTTTTCACAATCAGCGGTACAAAAATAGTGACTTTAGTGACCATATTCCGAAAAATAGTGACTTTAGTGACTTTTGGATGCGAATAGTGACTTTTTAGTGACTAGGCTCAAAATAGTGACCAAGTCACTAAAAAGTGACCTGCTACCAGCCCTGCAGTTTGGAAACAAACATCATATTGTATTGGGTTGATTGTCATACGAATCATGGATGATCGTCATACGGGTCTAACCATAAGACAATCATCCTATTTCCGAATGCTTTTCGTTAAAGGGCGCAATCGAATTACTTTTCAGACGATCTTGGGACGATATTTGGGTTCAGTGTAGAAACTAAAGATTTGAGGGTATAAAGGGTGTTTCGATCCAAA
Source organism: Aedes japonicus (assembly GCA_034211315.2). Lineage (NCBI taxonomy): Eukaryota > Metazoa > Arthropoda > Insecta > Diptera > Culicidae > Aedes > Aedes japonicus. The sequence continues at coordinate 205,214 of JASCZW010000344.1, read as the reverse complement.
TTTGGTCGACTTGAACTTGACACATTTCCTTTCATCGTGCGTTAAAAAGTTTTGCACATCCCTCATTTTGAATATGTGTGCGTGTTGCATCATGCCTCTATTTTGATTATGAGATTAGCACTTCAGTTATCAAAATGTCGTCTACGCATCAAAATTTTGAACGTGCATGGCGAAAATCCAAACTACTCTCACGCCAAGTTGGCGGAATTGTTGAATGTGGCTAAATCAACTGTTACCAACGTATTAAAAGTGTTCGGTGAACGTTTGTCGACAGCCAGGAAAGCTGGATCGGGGGGAAATCGAATGCCGGAGGCCACAGCGACGACAAAAAGAGTTGCCCGCTGTTTCGAGCGGAGCCCGAACCTCTCCGTCCGAGATGTCGCAAAGTAGCTGGGAGTGGCGCCTTCAACCGTGGATAGAGCTTAAAAACGAACTGGACTGTCGATTTACAAGAAAGTGGTGACTCCAAATCGTGACGATAAACAAAACACGTCGGCCAAAGCACGACCGCGAAAGTTGTACACGACGATCTAACGAAGTTTGATTGCGTGGTACAGAACGATGAAACTTACGACAAAGCAGACTTCAAATAGCTTCCTGGACAGGAATTTGATACGGCAACCGTTGAAGGTGGCAGATATTTTCAAGCACAAGTTAAAGTCGTCAAAGTTCGCGAAGGAATATCTGGTGTGGCAGGTCATCTGTACCTGTGGCTTGAAGAGCAACGTTTACATTGCAACCGGAACCGTCAACCAGGAAATTTACCTGAGCGAGTGCCTACAAAAATGTCTACTGCCTTTCCTGAAGCGACACAATTGTTCCGTTCTTTTTTGACCGGATTTGGCATCTTGCCATTACGGAAAAAAGGCCATGGAGTGGTATGCTGCCAACAATTTTCAAGTGGTGCCCAAGGACAAGCCCAATTGAACAATATTGGGCCATCGTCAAGCGGAACCTAAAGAAGACTCAAAAAGCTGTTGTGAACGAGAAACAGTTCAAGGCAAACTGGCGTTTTGCGGCAAATAAAGTTGACAAGGAGACTTTTAATTATCTTATGGCAGGTGTTAAACGAAAGACCCGGCAATTCGCATTCGGTAAAAAAGGAAGCTTAGCTGAATATTTCTCCTGTATTTTGTAATAACTGAACTTAAAATAGAAAAAGAATTTGACTTATTAATAAAAACTTTGATCGACTCACACACATTACTGTTTGACTGTTTGAGGAGCTGTAAATCCGTCCTTTTCAGGACGACCAAATCAGTTTGCTAACTGAAGAGTCCGTTTGGTTGCATTTTTCTCTTGTGCTGTTTTAAGGGCCACAAAATGATATCTTAACAGTTTAAATTTTGTTTTACATATTTACTTCCTAATGCCGGCCTAACGTTCCATGAGCACTATTTCGTCCTAGACGTCTATCGGCAATGCTAGACTTTGAATTCCCAAACAGACCACAACCATCTACAACGTAATAAGAATAATAATCTCCATGTGGGCGATCGTGTCAACAGGATGTGCTCCAGTTCCAGCAGGGTTCGGAGAAGAAAGCTTATAGCGCTGCATCTACCGGGTGCTGAAAAATTTTAACCCGATACTGTAGTTTCCTCCAAAGCGATAAGAAGCGATGACAGCTTCGTCAATGACATTTCCGAGCGGAGCGTAGTTTCCCCACTGATATAGAGTATCTTAATATCATATGTCATACATATTATTTTTAATGGAAGCAAGATGTTGAATGTATATATAAAGATAGGCTATATCAAATAATTAAGGTTGTAAGGCGTAGTTTAATATCAAGTATGACACCAAGTTCCTTGATCGACGTGACTTTTTCTAATGACAAATTGTTCAGCCCCTAGTCAAAGGATACAGTAGTCTGACATCGAATGAACGTCATTATTCTACATTTTGCCGCATTCCGTTCATTTTGCACCAACGAACAGAGGCACTCGACGAATAGATTCGCAGCTGTGACCGAAGAGCAAGAGCTATGAGACTTGTGTGAAACATCAACGAGTACTCTGGCAGAACTCTTTCGATTGTTGTGGTAGGTCCAGAAGGAAGTAGGATGTTGTCTGAAATTTGCTTGGATACTATCGATATACTCACGGAAACGAATCTATTGCAGATGAGTGTACTTCTCTTCAGCAAGCTTCAACTCTCTCGTGCTCGTAGAATTCCTGTTGCCGAAGAACCGTTTCCTAATCTTTCGTAAGCGGTTACGAAATTGCGAAGTTATGGCATCCAACAAGGTTGACTAAACTGTTTAGAAGGCCTACGAGGTTTTTCGGGAACAGTATCCCGGATGATTTGATGGATAGTTCTATAGACAGTGGTAACGGAGACATCGATAGAAGCGGTGTTCAGATGCTGGTTCCAATCCTGGGAGACGATCATTGAATTTATGGCTTATGCTCCGGAAAATGGAAGAGTAGCTCCTCCGTCTAGTCCTATTCCACCGCCCGTTTTTCTTGCTCAACCGTGACGACCAGACAGCGTGTGTTTAATGAAACTATAGCCGGGTACATTATTGAGTCCAGCCGGAGAAGAGCACTTCAGTTTAGTTTCCTTCGTTCAACAAAATGAATGATAATTTAATAGAACTGGTGCGTTAATGGTTGTTTTTCGAAATGAGTTATTTTCTTGACTAAGAAGGGATTCAAAGTATTTTTTCAGATCCATCGAAATTTGAACACAAATATGTATACAATTGCGTATTGTTTAGACAAGGAATGGACTGCATAACCAAATAGAGGAAATGTTGCATTTTCTTAACTATCTGTTTGCTTAATTTCTCCCATACAGCCATGTACATCAAATCGGGTCACCGATTCCTCAGCGACAAAGGCCAGATAGTGTTCCCTGGCCCGCCAACCCGTTCGGCTTTTTCGTTTTCGTACGTCAATCCTCCAACGACGACTACAGCCAGCACCACCACGGTAGCTCTTCCAGATCCACCGGAGATTGACGATGATACAAACATTATCGGTCAGTAGTGGATCTTGTTCTCCTTTTTCCAGTTCTAACGCATCTTTATGGTTACAGACATGTGGCGAAGTAAATCTACATCCGGTTCGGATATGCTGTCCGACAAAATCCAAATGTTCTACATCTACATAACGGTTACAATAACTTCGGTTTTCCTACTCATCCTGCTGGGAATTTTCGGTTACATGTGTTATAAAAGGTAACATTAGGCAAAATAGATTCCTCTTTAAACTCCTTGAAAAAACCCCGAAACATTTGCTTCCAGGAAGGGCTTCCAAAGCATTGAAAACCAGCAGGATATTGAAACGACCAGGCGACAAAGCAGTCGAAGGGCTCGCAGTCATTCCAAAAACTACTCTAAGGAACAGGAAGCTGAGAACAATCCCGGGCAGACGCTTCTTCGTTGAGGACTTCGTTGTTGATTTCCCTACTACCGTGTGGACGCTACTTTTTTCCGTAGAACTGTGAACTAATTTTATACTTATATTTTATTTATAAGGCCATAATAAATTATACATCCGCTAAATTTCAGAGCCATACCAGGATTCCTGAATTGTTTATCACAGTCCGTTGCAGTTTCTGCATCACCAGCTTATATCAATCAACATAACCTTTTAGAAGCAGTTGTTACTTACGTTTCGCCGGGGTGCTGGTCGATCCCAAACCGGTTGTGGTTGTGTTTCCAAAATTAAAGGACATCCTAACGCATTTATCTGTTGAGCACTAGTAAGACTTTCCTAATAATAAACACAGGTATATTCAATTATAAATTTAATGCTAGCGCCCTTCCGCGCTGCTCAGAAAACCAAACGATATGCAACAAAACTCTCTACTGTCAAACTATGAAGTAAACAAACATTTGGGTACCCGAGCAAAATCGTGTTTTGAGACTTAACGAAGTTTTCTCATGAGTGTTAAGCCTTGATCACACTTGATAATCCTTAATTCCGGTTTACACATTTGACGCTGCGACTTCCCGCATAACGAAAAACAATTTGCTATATAGTCGAAACTGTATTTCGAATATAAGATATATTATCACATTTTATGTTATTGTTATCGAATAGTTTAATCTCATTTTCACCATACGACCTCTACATTAACACATATTGTTATTGTTTGCCATATTGTCATTGAAAGGTTTATTATTGTCTGCACTCGGTCTAGATTATATACTAACTTTTTGACATAGAGTACAGCTAAAATTTTGTTCGTGAAAATTGCCATTTTTTTATGGTAACCTAACTTAACCGCCTATTCAGCATATTGTTATTTGGCCTTTTACCATCTGATATATTGTTGAAACTATAGTGGAGATTGTTAGTTTATAGTTGTCAACTATAAGTGTAAATGACGTAACAATAATGGATGCGATCCTCAACAATAAGTTAAATAGTTCAGTAATGGTTTGTGATTATGCGGGTTGAACGCAGAGAAATACATTCTGAAATTTTTCTAATCTTTGTTAGTTCTAAAATTGATCATTTTTATTATTCACAAAGTTTGCACGTGCGTACTATGGTCCTGTATAATTTTAACTAACCAGATTTCTGCGAGAGAATTCTTCAAAAATTCTAGTCCCTCCTTTGACTTTTCATGTTGTTATAAGAGATGTTTGATCATTTTATCGACTGTCGTAAAAATGCTAGATCGACTGGCCCAGCGCCCAGCTACAACAAGTCATCACGTAGGCAATTCTATCGGGGCAACCTGCTGAGGATACTTCTGCAGACAAACACTTAAAAAAGTCATGTAGTGAAAACTACCATTTTACCCAAGCATGTCTATTTTCAACACTACCATGAAATTTCAGTAAAATTTTCTACGTTTATGGTACAATCTTCAACATTTGTGGTACATTTGGCAGACCTCATATTGATATCAACGGCACCATGGTTGATCTAATCGCAGGCATGGTAAAATCAAACGCATTTATAGTCGGGTGAAAATTGTTGGTGCTTGCGTTTAATTCAACCCTCGAAATGGTAGTTTCTACTGCGGTTTTTGCGGGTAGGTATTCCTTGCACTGATGGTGGGTTCTTTTCATATCGCATCACATCATATCAGAACATCTCATTGGGTTTTTGGTTTGATTGAAATAAAAGTTGAAATATTAAAAATAACTAACGTGTGACTAATTTACGTTGCAATTTAATAGGGATTTGATCTCATCAAGTTGAAACATTTGATTTTGGGTTGTTTGAAGGTACAAAGTAGGTGGCCATCTTCTGGTGGGATCAGCAGAATCTGCTTGTATTGGCATCCATTTATCTCGTCAATATTATTCGGATCTGGATTCAAAATCGCTTAATTATAAAAGATATTAGAAAAATCGTCACGAGAGATGGTATTAAGATTTCGTCCAATGATATTATTGCTAACCGATTTATAATCAAAACATCAGTAACAGAAGATTTTTTACTCGCACTTAGAGCCAATTTCATTCATTGCAGAAAACATTTTTTGTGAGTGAGTGCTGCATCCTGTTTCACCCAATCCTTCGTACGAGACTTCTCTTGTGTCCGATTAAGCATCGTATCCAAGCCGTGCTGCAACTTGATAATCCCATCACCTTGAAGAAGGATTCTTGTGTTCAGTGAGTGGCATCGTTTTTTTTTATAGAATGGCGCTGTCGCTTTGCTGTCTATCCACATTTTTACATTTCACAATAAACATGACAGATTTCATCGCTATTCCTTCTTCTACTGGTTGTGTACATCTCTCTCTTTGTTCGAATATGCTGGAATCAACCTGTAAGATATCATAGTTATGATGCTCATAACGACACAAACAGTGAATAAATCATTAAATACAACTAACCTGAAAGGTTTCAAGAATGAAAATTGGATCATAGCAAGAATAACAACATATGAAACATGTTATTAACTGGGGGCAGCACTTCACTTCTTTTCTAATGCGGAAAAACTTTATCGGTTGCTTTTGGAGGGTAAACCAAACTCAAATTTACAGTTTCTTCATTTTGCTACGCTTTTCGCTCCTACCTTCTTATTGGCCAAGCTGATAGCCAATTTTGCCAATAGACAATCTAAACAAAATATACTTCAATATGTTAAAGGCACAATATCGATGAAACTTTGCAAAAATCGACTAAATCGAAATATCGGATGAAATCGTGAATAATCGTAGATTATTTTTCATAGCGACGAGCTCAAAAATGGTAGATTGGAAAGAGATGCGAATCGCTCTTTCGTTCGATGAAATCCGATAATATGGATGAATCGGATATTTTTAGATTGTTTAAAATTGCATCCGGTTTGAATAGGAAATTTTGATTAAACATCATTTCTTTTCTAAATCTGAAATATTCCGGGTGTGTGTAATCACAATCTTTCAAAAACGATAGTTGTATGACTTTCAATACACAATCTTATGAATCACATTTTTGTGGATTATTATAGCAAAACCCCTTCGTTTGTGATTTAATGTTAGTTTTTAAAGTATTTTGCTTCGATATTTATTATTTTCAAGGGAAATTCTTTAAATTGATCACAATAAATGAAGAAATGTAGATTCTACCGTCTTTATTTGCAATTAAAAAAGTACCTCTCTATAATCCTGGGAAAAAGAGAATAATTATATTGCGTTGAACTTTTGCTCGTTTCGCCTCTCCATTTCAGCCGTTACATGTCAAAACGTGCTAGAAAAATGATGAAAAGCTTCCGGCCATACACATGAAAGCCATACCATTTTGTTGATATAGACTGAGACTACCAGTAGGTACCGTATCTTCTTAAGTGCAAACCAACACGACGCACTCCATTGGAATAAAAAGTTACCGTGACAACTAAAATTAGTTATTTGAGTAGAAAATGTTCTAAACAACTAAAAAATCATTTGGATTTTGTTAAGGCAGGGTACACAGGCGGTGGCTTCATTTGTTTTCAAATATTAAATTTAGTTTATTATTAGTGAGAACAGTATTACCTCGCAATAATTTGTTTCTGATAATTGTCAAGATTGCTATTCTTCTTTGCGCCAATTTAATTGTTCTGTAAAATTGTCCTTTGTTTTTACATCTCATTATAAAACTGTCTATAAAATTGTCCTTTGTTTTTACATCGATTATGAAAATCATTAGGTGCTTCTATGCAACTATTAAGATAAACGTATAAACATCGTTTTGAGTAGGCAAGGTTTTATACGAGTCCTTTTTAAAAGTATAATACCCTTGCTAATACCCTTATAAAGTGAAAAAAGAGCCAGTGTGTGATGGTTCATAAAGCATGAATTATGTATTACAAAAGGTTTTATCCATCAGTGTACGATACAGGCGATACGATACATTATTCTACGAGTGGAAATGTCTGGGGAAATTCATAGAATAGATCATTGTATGATGACATCATCAATGCAGTTTTAACATTTCACTGGAAAGGTTCGAAAGCACTGCCAAATTTCTTGAATTTGGCCATGGCATTTTATCACTTGAACGAAAGTAGACACGGTATCGGTCATAAGGTGACATAAGACTTTGCGCTGAGTTAGATTGCGTGGTTTTTAAAATACATGTGTTTGGATGATGGATGCAAACTTGTACGATGATTTTGACGATTGTGGTCGTTTTACCCGGTGGCCCAAACAGTGTGTACGGTAAGAGATGAGACGCTCAGTTTCGAATGCTTTGACAACTGCTTACTGCTCTGTATTATCCGACATGTGGGAATCCAATCAGGAGGTGCTGAAATGATGATCCAAGATTTAGTCTACGAATACTCACCTTATTGTCATTATTAAGTTTTTATTTTCGAAGAAATACTAAAATTCGTGTATCTATCACTGCAACCGTACTTACATCATTTCAACTCTCAGTTGCTTAAATTCCGCAAGTCACTGGGGTAAACAGGGGTGGTAATTTCTATTGTCGCACAACGTCCAGGGCCTGCAGTTTCAACTGACAGACCAAACAATTGCGTCAGCATTTCCTGCATGCTACGTTCTTGATAGAAGAATTTCACATAGAGTGAACTTCACATACAAGTGTGTCACCTATCTGCATGGACAATGTTGAGCCATGTGCTACCGAGGGGCAAATCATTACATATTTAACTGAATCGAAAATGTGTATGCAATTGGATAAAATGCGTTGAAAAGTACACCAGTGCACCAAATGCACAAATAAATCAAATGCGCTCAAAAATTTGCAATTAATGCTTACTAAAGTGCATCAATGCGTTGAAAATTTTTCGAAAAATGCCGTGATAGCTGAATCGAAAATGCATGAGTGATTCGCCCCTAGTGTGTTACTATATGTTGCACATACGCCATTGCGTTGTAAAAAATGTCACTACTCATCAAACAGTCGTAGCCTTGCACCAAACAGTCCGGATCCATAGAACGGCTAACAGCAATAACGTAGCTTATAACAGAGCCATTTTCGACCAGTTCTCTGCTAATTGCGGACAAGCAAATAGCCCTGTAAACACAAAGAAAAGGCTTTGATATCTAATATCCCGTCAGTGGTTTCAAGATCTAAAATAAAATCTGCAATTGAAAAAAGACGTCTGTATTTCAATAACATAACACCTTTTTCTACATTATGCACCCCCTTGACTGGCTTTTGTTCAATGAGAAAAATCTGCACTTTAATTTGGTACTCATTACGGTTGTTGATATGTTCAAGTAACACATTGGACCGGCTCATCCGTGCTTGAAATTCGCGCAACCGCACATCTTGCTTATGCTGCCAGAACACCTCTAAGGAAAACGTCGAAATACCCTATCGGATGTAATGATACCGTCCGCGCTTAGCAATCACTCTTGGTGGCTTGTGGTTACTTGAGCCAGACCACTCTCCATACGAGGGGCAAATAATTACATACATGACTGAATCGAAAATGTGTAGAAATTTGGGAAAAATGCGTTGAATAGTACACCAGCGCATTCAATGCGCTAAAACATGCACGAATAAATTAAATGCGCTCAAAAATGTGCAATGAATGCGTCAATGCGTTGAAAAATGCCTCAATGCACTTCTTAATACGTGAGGCTGAATCGAAAATGCATGAGTGATTTGCCCCTCGTTTCCATAGAGAAATTAAAATTGAAGCACCAATCATCATGGATAAAAAAAATCAAAACACTGCACTTTTTACCCTTCTTACATCCCACAGGGCCGAGTGTCATATACCATTCGACTCAGCTCGACGAACTGAGCACATGTCTGTGTGTGTGTGTGTGTGTGTGTGTGTGTGTGTGTGTGTGTGTGTGTGTGTGTGTGTGTGTGTGTGTGTGTGTGTGTGTGTGTGTGTGTGTGTGTGTGTGTGTGTGTGTGTTTGTTACAAATAATGTCACATCGGTTTCTCAGCCATCTGTGAACCGATTTCTGTTCTGTTGACGGCAAATGGAAGCTACAACATTCCCACACACAAAAAAGGAAAATTGTTTTATTGAAAGTTTTGCGCTTTTCTTCTAAAAGGTGTTTATTTTTCATTAAATTGAAAGTAAAATTATCCACTACAAAAGTTATATACTTGATTTGAAAGTGGGTTTTTTCGGTTCAGTGTGTAAATTTAAAAGTTTTTTTCTTTTACCGTGAAAATTGTAGAACTGTCATATTCACCAACACAAAGAAAGTCCTTGTCCTCGGCCTCGTCGTCGTTTGAATTTTTTTCACTAAAGTTGTCCACGTTTGCGTCTACTGTGTGGTTTTTTGCTCATGCCCGCTTCCGTACGCATTGTGATTCTGAGATTCTTGCCACGATCACTGAAATACTTGAGCAAAAATCTCTGTCTGAAGGATGGGTAAGTTTTAATTGTTTAAACGTTTTGATTGAATTAATCAACCCCATTTTTTGCAGCGGTGCCACAAACGATGACGAACGGCAGCAGATGCCATGAGTTGCTCAGTTCCGACATGCATCTCTACTAATGGAGAACATTGGTTGAATGTTTATTTTACAATAAAAATAATATGTTTTGAATTATAAAGATGCCACTGTTTAATTACGAAATTTTTACTATTTATCTGAAAATAAAACCTTCTAATGAAGAAATATTTTTTATTTCAATCAAAAAAGCCCATTTTTATTTTCATGGCTCGCCACTTTCTGGATAAAATTTTATTTTGGAATAAAAATAATTTACTTTCCTGTACAACGATGCCGAGTTTCGATTTGACAGTTCTACAATTTATTTTGAAAGTTTCAACTTTTAAATGTACAGTGCAGCAAAATTTTGAATTGACGGTTTGAGGGTTTTTGTTTTGAAAGCAACCCGCTTTCTACGAAAAAGAACCAACGCAACTTTTCAATTTTGGCAATGGTTTTTTTAATTTTAATAATCATTATTCTTTGTGTGCATAGAACGCTATTGATTTTTTTTCATTCGGACATTTCGTTACGAAGACATGAACGAAACAGTACTTGAAGGCCTATTATAATAGTAATCAAACAGTTTAGTCTCCGATTACATACTGAGCTATTTGTGTGCCGATTTTAGTTTTGTTGGTGCCAAATCAAAGCTATGATATCTCCAAATAACTGGTCAAAATTCATTATGATTGGATAATTCTTCATGGAGATATGACCAACACAATACCTGAGAGCACATAATTGTGAGATGACAATATACTCGTTGCAGTGCAAAACCGAACAAGACCAATCACACCAATCGATGCCGCTTGCATTCTATTGTGTCGCATCTGGAGCGTTGTATAGCACATACAGCGGACTAGCCACACTATGCGACTGTATAGATTTAGAGCAGCATCGATTGGCTCGAGTGGTCTGGTTTTGAACTGCAACGAGTATATTCGAAAATTACACAAAGGGTCCATTTACTATTTTCAACGAATATGTACTTATTAAGCATCTTGAATCCATATCGATAATCAAAATTGACGATTATATGAAATTGCTAATATTTATGTAATTTCTTCTTTTATATAACTAACAGAAACAGGTCATTAAAGACTATTAATGGTTATATTTTAATCACATCGATGAACAGTACGTTAAGGATTGTCGAACGTAATCATTTTTAAACACAAAATATGACATTTCGAATATTCCTGGACATTCCTGGAATTTCTGATGAAAATATGTATCCAGTACCATATTGGCCACATTTGAGTTCGTAATTCTGAAAAAGTGTAAGAAGGGTTCAGTCGCACAATCGGTGGATTAATTCAGGTTTTTGTTATAATTATTAATTATAATTATTAATTCTAATCCACCTTTTCAACTTAAGGTGACGTTAAAGTTGTGTCCGTTGCAATGCATATAGGAATTGCAAAAGTGAGTTATATTGTTAATATATAATATTTGGGTTTTGTTATGTAAGTAAGGGAACGTACATTAATTATGCCACGCAAAAAGTGTCTTTTTATACCCCCTCCCCCCCTTCACGTGTTTTGTATGGACCTTTACATTTTCTTGTATGGATTGTTACGTTTCTCCAAACCCCCTCCCCCTTACTGCGTGACATAAATCATGAACTTTCCCTAAAGTACGCCCAGAATGAGTGCTCCATTTCACATGCATACACTGTGCCAACTGGACTAGCGAAATTCAATGGAATGCCTTACGTTTTTTAGCCCCAAGAATTCAACATGGTATTTATTAGATTGCATTATGAAACGAAGGTAAATGGATCATCTTAATGAACGATATTTTTCATTCAGTCCTATGAAGTTCAAAATGTTTGTGTATAGTATTTAATACGGTGTAGCAAACCTGGTGAACCTTTATAAATAACATCAAGCATTTAAAGCTACCACTCTGTATAGATAGAGGGCAGGATCGCTGGTTGTCTTTATTTTTTTAATAAATTATTGCTTGCATTACAGTAGATTACATTTTATGCGTGCTGGTCGATAGTATTTTAAAATACTTTTTTTCTATACCGAAGCACTCTGAGCAAATAGTATTGGGCTGCTCCTGTTATCTAGAATAGTTCCTAAAATCGATAGCTAATACTCCCGTCGGAAAAGTTAAATCTGTGAACTCCGTCCGGATTTTTTTCCTGAAGCTTCAGATCGTTTTCCACTTTAGGAATTATTCTTGATCGTTGATGTTTCTCTTATGTTTTTTCACACAAATTGCAGGAATGAATTTCTTGAGGCATATCAATAAATACCTTATGAAGGTATTAAAAGTTATCATTTTTTATTATTAAAATCATAGGATTTGCATGGAATTCAAAACCTATCTTATGAATTCTAGATTTTCTAAATTATAGCAATTTCATAAGGTAAAACTCTGCGGTAAAACTTAAGAAATTCGATAGTCTAGATGACTGAGTGTACATCATTTTCTGAATTAAATCGTATGTGATCCAGAAAAAGACAATGACAAATTTCGTTTCTTCGGATTAAATTTGAGCATCTTGTAAATAAGCTCGCTGAACTGTCAAAGTGGTGAGGTTATCGTATTCCGCGCAATTATCTATCGCTCGCCATCTGGTAGTGAGAATCTTGACTAATGTTTAATTTTGCGTTATTCAGCTCCCGTCACACATTCAGCCCTCGTATCGATGCTGCCCTCTCGAAGTGAAGAACTGTCATATTCTCATTCGACCCGTCAAAACCTTCGTCAAAAAAAATTCAATCTTCCCTCGTGTTGTTGACTGCTTTTTCTTCTCTGACTGTTCGCTGCTCACCAGAGGACAGAGGCCATCATCGCCATTCACTCTCGAGATCGGAATCGGAGACCTTCTTCTGGGTATGCGTGTGTACCGTCGCTGTCGCTAGAGTGTAGAAAGCATCCGCGGAATCGTCTTAAAAGTTGTGTAGTGTTAAAAAACGCGATCCATCGCTGTCGTCGGTGTGTAAATATATAGACCTTATTCCGTGCGACCATTACGTGATAAGTGGAAGTGAAGAAAAATTTGCTCTAGTGCAGCGCCCGTGGCTGCCATTATTTAGGTCCTGCTGAAAAGAGGCAGCGGAAACTTGGTTTTTTTTTCTTCACTTGTTCTGGAAGGTTGCTGTCAGGGGACGGAGAGCAGCTCCACGGTATTTGGCCTGGCAGTGTCCGAAGGCAGCCCCGATCAGGTAAATTCGGCGATATGTTTGATCCTTGATATCGTGACCGATCTTTGGTCCTTGCTAAAGCCGTGTTTGTATCGCCTTCCAGATAATGTAGAGTACCTAGCCAAACCCCTTATAATGTTTCAGTGGTCCAAATTTTGAGTTCCAAGCTAGTTGGTTGGAAGGGAAAGGCAGACCCATGACAGCGTAAAATAAAAAGTGTGTGTGGTGCATGGGAACTGGCTGCTTCGCTGGGCGACGACGTGGAGCGGAGAGTGATGTGAGGAAAGATTCGGACGCTAGCGGGGCAGTGTGTTATGCAAAACCCTGTCAAGTGAGAATTTTATTATTTTTTCGCTTCGAGAACCTGCCCAAAGGGGCGAAACGGTTTCTGTCCTTGCCTCTGCGGGCTGCTGACAGCTGGAAGCGCAAGCCGAGGAGAAAGTGCGTGTGTGTACTGTTTTGATTCGTGTGGTGGTCGATTGTTGGATGGGTAGGGTTTTTGTTTCAGGGGTGGAATAGATCTTGGGCTGGAGGAAAGGATACTGGGGTGGACGTTTTGGTGGTTGTGGAGAGGAGAGTTTAATACATTTCCAAAAGTGGAAGGTTACTTTGTTGTGAAAATGTGATTGAAACACTATCTTGATGTTCTGAGCAGCGATGCCAGTTTGTGCTTTGTTGTGTGAAGCGAATTGCTCAAATTTGTTTATCGCCTTTAGATAATGATTTCTTTTAGGATGGATTTTGAACGCAGGAATCGGACAAGCTAATTGAATGAACGGAACAGCATTGCTCCAAGAATCCGACTGAAGGATGTGTTGTTACTTAAATGCATGATAATAACTGTGTACAGATGAGCTAACCGGCAGTGCTGCCTCAATCCAGATAGCAAGTTAGTTGTAGTTAGCAACAGATAGATTACCCGACCAGTGAAAACAAATTAATCACATTTGTTAAAAAAAAAAAAGGATTAGTACTTTGCCCTGAAGTTACTTGCCAAGTCAAAAGCTGTCTTGTTTTTTATTTTTTGCTTTTTAACTGGACTCTGAAGAACCGGTTTCAAGAGTTTATGTTATCTTGCGAAAATTAGCATTTCTGATTAGGTTTGAGGCACGACTAAAGTGTTAAAAAGTCGAAAAATATGAAAATACCGTTCAGACCAATGCACTCTCACAGCAGCTAATTACAAACTGAGAGGCATAGATAGTGTTGAAGGTATTCAATTGCACAAAAGCATTAAATTTGGTGGAATATGAGTATTCTTTATGTAATATTTTTGTTAACGCTAATTTTGAGGCCATTTGTATTTATCCTTAGGATCTCGAAAAATAGAACCAACTTGTTATTTTACCTAGCGGTAGCGGCAGTTGACGCGGACGCGACGTTGAAAGTGGCGAAAGTGAAGGTGGGATTGTCTATATATGCCCACTTAGCCTACACCAGCCGCAGAAGGCATGCTTCAGATGCCTAAAGAGCGGGCACATGTCCTGGGAGTGCAAAGGCCCAGATTGGAGTAACTTGTGCAAAAGGTGTGGCAGCACAAGCCACAAGGAGCTGGATTGCAAGGGTCCCACCAAATGCTTGCTGTGCGCCGGGAAACCGGATGATAAGCACGTCATGGGTGGATAGGGGGGGGGGGGGGTCAAGTGCACGGCCGCTAAGGTTATTCCAAGGAACCAATCGTAATGCAGGTAACACAACCAAACCTGAACTATTGTGAGGCCACCCAGCAACTGCTGTGTCAGAAAGTTTGCGAGTCAGCATCGAATATCGCCATAATTTCCGACACAAACCGCATCCCAGCCGGCAACGACAACTGAGTTGTGGACAGGTCCAATATGGCGGCATTATGGACGACGGGCAAGTACCTGGTTCAGGAGGTTGTGTCTACCACAAACCACAGACGGCACAGCAAATATCGAACGGATTTCACAAAATTGTGTTACGTGGAAGCGAATGCTGAGTACAAGCAATTAAACGATCATATCTATAACGCTTATCAAGACCGTCTACAAAAAAGCCTTAAGTCCAACCCCAAAAGCTTTTGGCATCACGTCAATGATCAGCGGAAGGAAGTCGGTTTGCCCTCCACGATGACGGATGGTTTGCTCGAAGCTGATTGCATCTCAGATATTGCCGATATTTTCCGTTCCCAATTCAGCAACGTTTTCTCCGACGAGCTGCTCGACCCGCAGGACATCGCGCTCGCCACCAGTAATATGCACCGTCTTCCTGCCTCCGGAATGCATTATGCCATCACCAATGACATGGTTATTGCAGCTGGTAAGGAATTGAACCCCTCAACGGGATGTGGTCCGGCCGGCATTCCATCGCTTGTACTGAAACAGTGCGTGGATTGTCTTGCGTCTCCGTTAGCAAAGATATTCAATCTTTCTTTGTTCACTGGTATATTTCCGAACTGTTGGAAACAGTCATTTAAGGATGTTTATTTAAAAATTTAAGGATGTTTATTGCTTGAAATCGCTTTAATGCGCAATCGTTCGCCCTATTCTGGAATATTGTTCGGTTGTCTGGTCTCCATAATACCTGAGTGAAATCCAGCATGTTGAGGCAATCCAGCGGAAATTCATTCGATTTGCCCTACGTCATCTCAGGTGGAGAGGCCCGTTAAATCTACCCAGCTATAGCAGTCGGTGCCAGCTCATCAAGCTTCAACCACTTGATGGAAGGCGTAACGTGGCAAAAGCCTGTTTTAGCCCGTCTTTTCAATAGTTGTTACTTTGTGTTTGATTTTAATGTACATAGGGAAACAAATAATAAATTTTAGTTTTAAGATGCCGGTCTTTGGGGCAAATATTTTACCTGTTGACTGTAACAAACAATAATAATAATAATAATAAACGAAGGCTTCGCGGTTGTACAAGTGAATGGAGTGTTCATCTGCAGCTGCTAAGGACAGCTAAGATGGTTGATTGAACAGTTTCCTAACATGCTCAATCGTATGACAACTGAGCTAACTGGCCTAAACCCGTTAGTAATAGCGGGGGACTTAACCGATTGGGCGCTTAAGTGAGGGAGCCGCTTTACCAACCCCAGGGGCCAGATTCTTCTGGACGCCTTGGCTAGGCTGAATGTGAATCTAGGCAACGTGGGTACCAAGATTACCTAAAATAGAAATGGAGCGGAATCGATAATCGATGTAACTTTCAGCAGTCCTGGGCTGCTTAATAATTGAAGGATGGATGATGATGCTACACCCATAGCGTCCACTTGGTGGTTCGTTATTGTATCGTCCACAATACAAGGCAGCGTGCGGATGGAGGAGTACCCACTCCACTCGCCCGCAGATGGAGGACGTCCTACTTTGACGTAGAGACATTTAAAGATGCGCTTGAGAGGGAACGAAACTCACGCGAAACCCAGGAACCTTGCGGCGAACGACTCGTTATAACACTTACCAAACCGAAGAATGAAAGATCGCCGGTGTATTGGTGGACGGAGTCGATCGCCGAAGAACATACCTCCACGCAAGACGGAGGATGCAAAGAGTGCGGTCAGGCGCCGATAGAATCGAGTGTAGAAGGGCGTCACCGCGAAGGCCGCGCTAAAGTGGGAGATAAAGGCCAGCAAGCGAGTCGGCATTGAGGGCCTGTTTCAGAAGACCAATACGGATCCGTGGGGTGACGCCTATCGGGTAAAGTTCTGTCCAGTTAGAATCCGGAATCACTTATTGTGTTGTGGTGGCACGGAGAGTGACCGCGGCAAGAATTCTTTTACAGCTGTTTGCTTACCTAGACGCCCACTTTTCGTGCAGTGAGTCAAAATGTATTCCAGATGGAAGTCGAGAGGAGAGAAAAAATGCTGCACGCCCACGTTGATAATCCAATGTGCTCCGCAATAAAAATCGCCAAATCAACCGTGTACGATGTGCTCGAACGTTTCAGGGAGCGAAAGAGCGTGGATTGAGTGTCTCAAGGTATGCGTCGTAGTGGAACATGACCGCAAGCTGAACCAGAAGGTGATGCGAACCGTCAGAAATCGCACAAAAATACGCTGCTGCTCGCAGTACCGCTCGAAGAATACGTTTGCGAGCAGGATATCGTTCTTATCGAGTTCCGTCACTAAAACTCGAGTTCGGAAATTGTACCAGCAGGTTTTGACGAAGTACCAAGGATGCCTGCTCATCGACGATGAAACCTACGTGTCTTCCTGGCCAAAAATTCTACATGGCAACGACACGACAAGATGTTCCTGCGAAGTTTGCTTCTATCAAAGACCAAAGTGATGAATAAGACGATGGACTCGAAGCTGTACAAGAAGAATGCTTCAAAACCCACGTTCTACCTTTCATTAAAGCCCATAAAGATCCCGTGAAGTTTTAGTCAGATTTGGCGAGTTGCCACTACAGCCGGGAAATAATCCAGTGGTACCGCGATAATAACGTAGATTTCATCGACAAAAACATAAATCCACCCAACAGCCCGCAGTTCCGGCACATCGAGAGATTTTGGGCAATAATGAAGAGGAAGCTTAAGAAAAGTGGAAAAACGGCTCAGGACGCGACTCAGATGACCAAAATGTGGAACAAATGTGCCAAGGAAGTTGAACAGTAAATTACCTTTGTTTTGATGTAATAAACTTATGTGTGCGTCAATCCATCACCGAGGTACAGATGATTTTATTAATCCGGATTCTAAATGGACATAGCTTTAGTAATGGCCAAAACCAAAGGATCGGCGACTCTAACCGAGCAATCACCAGAGCTGCTGCAGGTGATCGTTAGGGAACTCTTTCCGAACCACGACCCCAGTCCATGGCCCCCCGGCGCCGTAGATTTGTCGCATAATCAGCGTTCCAGTATCCCAGATCTTAACTATGTCATAGCGACGGAAGAGTGGGTGGCTCAGCCAAACACCCGTGACCACGTGGGCAATGACATCGGCACAACGGGGGCCGGTGACGAACGAAGAACTCGTTGCGATAGCAAAGTCGCTAAAGATGAACATAGCGCCGGGACCGGATGGTATTCCAAACCTGGCCATCAAGACGGCTATCTTGCTGGTTCCCGAAATGTTCAGGGTGGCGATGCAAAGGTGTCTAAACGAGGGCGTCTTTCTGGACGCCTAGAAAATTCAGACCCTAGTGTTGCTACCGAAGACAGGGAAGCCACCGGGGGGTCCATCGGAATATAGACCTATATGTCTGTTGGATTTAACGGGTTAGGAGCTTGAGAGGGTAATCCTCAACAGACTGACAAAGTACACGGAGAGTATAGGCGGTCTGTCTAACAGCCAGTTTCCGTAAAGGGAAGTCGACGGTGGATGCCTTTCTGTCCGTCACCAAGACGACTGAAGCGCCAGTTGTGTGGCTATCGCCGACTTGCTCCAACGCCTTCAGGCTCCTGGGTACCTGTACAAGATTCTGGGAAGCTAGTTCCAGAATCGCGTACTGGTATACAACACAGAGGTAGGCCAGAAACGTGTTCAGATCACCGCAGGCGTCCCACAAGGTTCGATCCTGGGTCCAGTGCAATGGAACACGATGAACGATGAGGTACTACGGCTTGAGTTCCCGAACGGGGTGAAGATAGTCGGGTTCGCGGACGACATCACCCTGGAGATATGTGGTGGATCCATTGAAGAAGTGGAGCTAACGAACTTTGGCATTCGGGAGAAATGGATGAGTTCCAGGGAACTAGATCTAGTTCATCATAAGTTACGGTGGTAAATAACCGAACACCGGAGGAACATACGACGATCAGTGCAGGTAACTTGGGATCATGATCAACGATAAGCTGTCCTTTATCACTCACGTCGGTTACGCCTGGTAGAAAGCCAGTATCGGCATTATCCCGCATGATGTCGAATAGCTCGGCGGTGCAAGGGAGTAAGCGTGAACTCCTGGCCAGTGTCGCCCTGACCATACTTAGGTACGGCGGGCCGGCTAGAGAGTACGCACAGGCTTATGTGCCTAAGAGTGGTTAGTGCATACGCGATCTGCGTCCTAGCGGGGATGATGCCAATAGGCATTGTCATAAAAGAGAATGTACACACATATATACTCATCAAAATTAAACTGATTATCGGATTTTCTTGAAATTTTCAGGGAATGAAGAACTACTAATGAGTTTTGATTTACAACATTTGTTTTATTCAATTTCGTCTCCCATCCCGAATGCACGCACCTTCCTTTTCATTCCACCCATCACATTTTGTATAACCGATTTTCCCAGTGTTTTTGTTGTTTTTACCCAAATTTTCTTCAATTCTAGCTCTGTTTTTATAGTTTTGGGATGTTTGCGAAGTTCCGTTTTCATAATTGCCCAGAATTTTTCAATTGGACGAAGTTCCGGTGAATTTGGTGGGTTCATATCCTTTGGCACAAAATTGACTCTGTTGGCTCGGTACCACTCCAATACATTTCGAGCGTAGTGGCAGGATGCTAGATCAGGCCAAAACAGAGTTGATCCTTTGTGCTTCTTAATGAATGGCAAGAGACGCTTCTTAAGGCACTCTTCCGTATAAATCGCACCGTTTATTGTTCCGGAAGTGATGAAGGGAGCACTTATTTCACCACATCCGCAAATCGCCTGCCAGATTAGAAACTTCTTTGCAAATTTCGATAGTTTCTTCTTTCGAACATTCTCCGGAACATCGAACTTCGACTTGGCAACGAAATATTCTTGCCCAGGAAGTTGACGGAAGTCGGCATTGACGTATGTTTCGTCATCCATCACGATGCAACCGGATTTGGTGAGCAGCTTCGTGTAAAGTTTCCGGGCGCGGGTTTTCGCAGTGATGTTTTGTTTTTCATTCCGGTTTGGGGCTTTTTGCATTCTGTAAACATGTAACCCAGCACGCTTCATGGTTTTCTGCACAAAACCGACTGACACCTTAGACTTTTTAGCGACATCTCGAATTGACATGTTTGGACGGTTCTTGAATTGTTGTACGACTTTTCTGGCCGTTTTACTGTCGATTGGACCACTTTACACTTGAAGGTTCTTATTACACGAGACACAGTTGTATTTGCAATCCCAAGCCTTTTAGCAATCCACCGGTGGGACGCCCCTGGATTTTGATTGTGAGTGCACAAAATTTTCTCACGGTCAATTTCTTGTTTCGACGACATGACTGGAACTACTGAATGTATAACTATGAAACTTGGCAGATGTAAATAATACACTATGGATAAGATCTACTCAAATTTCTAGGTTTTTTACTCATACGATTCAAAAGTTACAGAAGATTTTCTGTGTGCCATTTTTATCGAATACACCCTTTACGGTTGAGTGGCAAAGGGAATGGAACAACTCCACCAAAAGTCGGTGGACCCACCGATTAATCCCGGAACTAACCGGGGGGTCGGTAGGCGACACTTAACGCAGATTTTGTCAGGCCACGACTGTTTTAGACAATATCTGCACAATTATGGGCATGTATCCGCATCCACCGAGTGCGCGGAAGATGAGAAATCCGCGGAATATGTGTTCATCGCATGTAATTTGGTGCAGATGATGTGCCAAGACCGGGACATTTGGGACGCGGTATGTATAGTAGCCTCACAGATTGTCCTCGATCTCCAACAAAAATGGCGAAACGACCACCTAACTACTAAAGTCATAACTAGCTAGACATAGCAGGTGCTTAACAAGCACAATAGCCCCCTCCCCGAAGTAATACCGAAAGGTGGTTCCGGGGAGGGTCCAGGGCTTAAGGCACGGGTGGGTTTTTTAGTGGTTCGAGGAGTTAGCACCCTCATCTCCACATCCTTAATTCTTCAGGAGTCTGGTTGCAGATTTTGCATCCAGTCTAAAAAAAATTCTTTTCAGAATTTGGGAGGGGTCTCAAACCACCATAAAAACATTTTCTACTGTCAAAAACTCTCTTTCATTTCAGCGACAACATTTGATTAGGGCGAATCTGCTTTTGTAAACAAACACTTTGTCTACTAATTTATCGGAAGTTGAATACAGTTCCTTCAAATTGAATGTATCAGCGGATAGAGATAGAGCTCCTCTTCCTTAAAGTGTGCTTAATTTGTATTTGTGACCTTATGTTCAAAAGAAAATGACTACGAAAGCCATTGTTTACAAAAGCAGATTCGCCCTAATCTAATGTTGGCGCTGATTTTTATAATTGTCCCATTTTGCTTGCGGAAAAGTTACTCAATTTTACGAAAATCGAGTAACATTTTCGTGTGAGAAAAAGAGAAAAAAGGAATACAATTCTACTCAGTCACTGAGTAGAATGAAACGAGTGTGTAGCCTATTTCGTATTGTCAATGAATTTGCATTCTAGCAACTAGTTCGCAATTGACCGGTTCAAAATTTGCACAGGGCGCATCAACTTGAAAGGAAGGAAGTGACGGAGCAAATTAATCGGTACTTCAAAACCCCGTTGAAGAGGTTCTGAATCGATTTCCGTTGATTGCACAAATCAGAATGGAACGGTCATTACCATTCCACTATCATCAATCCCAAATGGGGGTATTATTAGTGAAGTGTAGTAATAGTGGCCGTCGGTTTGTTCCGACCACACGACAAAACATGCAAGCTGAAATCATCACGAGACGTTGCACTCAGGAATTAGTAAACACTTGCGCAGGCGGTTCGAAAAACAGTGATGATGCAGCTTTCGCATTTGAATCTCTCGGTGCAATAATGGGTCGAAAGTAGATATCAACCAACCATCAGCAAACTGCGTCAGTTCACAGCCCAGCACACGACAAACCACTTGACAGCTGATAAAGTAATAAATCACAAGGTTGTTTGGTGAATTCTCGCAAATGTGACCGTATTTTTTCTGCGAATTCATTTTACAGGATTGTGATCAGCACGTGATTGAGCTCCGAACTTATACAATGGTGATTATTGTGGACTGATTGCTGTACTCCGTTGCAGAACATTCTTGCACCAACGTGCTCTTCATCCTCACCTCTCGGTGGGATGATTAAGAACTCGTAGCTCCTCTGCTATCAGTTTGGTTCAACAATCCAAGGAGAATTCACAACATTGTTTACTGACTCAACTGGCTCCACAAGTTGACCTCACCAGAAAGGAATTGTTGTGAATTCCTGAAATCTACGTGCTATATTGAACTGCAGCTGGCATTTGAAAAATGGTGCAAGTCTTTTAAAAATTTCGCACTTGCACTTGAACTCCTGTGTAGTTTTAATTGCAAATTGTCGAGCGGCTCCAATCCAGGAAAAAAATGGTGATGAGTTGGCGGTTGTTCGTTGAGTTTACTATAGGTAAATAATCAAAAAAAGAGGAAAGAAGTGTGTTTACATATTCACAACAATGGATGGAGAGTGCTTGTATGGAAGTGTCTCTCAATGACTGCCAATAGTTAAGTGTTTGTGAGTAAGCCTTTATCAGCCCTCCGGGTGTATCACGTGTGTATCGGGTGTACCAGATGTGGACAAATCCAGGTTGAAAAAAGAAGAAAACACCGAGTGGTGATAAATCTGGCACCTCCCATGGTAAAGTATTCGACAAAACTTTTAAAATGCTTCTAGAAAATTGAAATGAAATTCTAACTAGAAGCGATTTGTTGTATGATGTAAAGAAAAATCCAATACTACTCAATAAAGACCTCTTCATAAAAATAAAAATAAAATTAAAATAATGCCCCTATTGTGCAGTTTTGGAAATTTCATATGAATTTTCTAGAAGCATTTTAAAATTTTCGTCCTATACACGCTGTCAGCTGTCAGATTTATCACACCTCGGTGTCTTCTTCTTTTTTCAAGTTGGATTACTCTATATAAAACCATTTCTTGATAAAACGTAACTCAATATAACGTTACTTTTTTACCCCTATTTTTGGCAGTTTAAATTATAACCGTGATTAATCTATCTCTATGCAGGGTATTAAAGACTGTATTCGATGAAATTTGTACACACAAAATAGGTCACCAATAATTTTCCTTGAGCCCGATTCTTTTCAAACTTTCTGGAATTAAAGTACTACTAAATGGTTAAGTTTTGACATCATTGGTTTATTGAACCTCTTCTCCCAACCCAAATGCCCGCACCTTACCCTTGACCCCTTTCATCAAATTTTGGGCAATGATAGGACCGACTTGCTTACTTACCTTTAACCACACTTTCTTTAGTTCAAGTTCATTTTCTATCAATTTTGGAGTTTTAACGAGCTTTGCCTTCATGATTGTCCAAAAATTTTCAATTGGGCGAAGTTCCGGAGTGTTTGGAGGGTTGACGTAAAAAAAAACTACATTATTATCTTTGTACCAGTCTAAGATGGGCCGGGCATAGTGGCAAGATGCCAAATCCGGCCAAAAAAATGTCGGGCCATCGTGAGATCTCAAGAAGGGCAGAAGTCGTTTTTGGAGGCATTTGTCCTTGTAGATTTGTCCGTTGACGGTCCCAGAGGTGATGAAGGGCCGACTCATTTGGCCACATCCGCAGATCGCTTGCCAGACAAGGAATTTTTTGGCGAATTTCGACAGTTTCTTCTTCCGTACACTCTCCGAAACGGCCAACTTAGAGGTGGCGACGTAGTGTTCCTGTCCTGGCATTTGTTTGGTGTCGACTTTAATGTAGGTCTCATCGTCCATCACAATGCAGAACGGTTTTGTGAGCCACTCCCTTATCGCTCCGGTTCGGTGCCTTCTGGACCTTGTACACATGTTATCCAGAACGTTTCATTGTTTTCTGCACAAAACAAACTGAAACTTTCCCCTTTTTCGCAACATCTCTGATCGAAATGTTGGGATAACGCTTAAATTGGTTCAATACCATCCTGGCCTTCTCCGAATTTGATGTGCCACGTTTTTTGCCACTACCATTTTTCCGCTTGGTTGTCTTACGGTCCTTGAACGTTTTGATCACATGAGATACGGTTGAATGTGCGATTCCGAGCTGTTTTCCGATCCATCGATGAGAAGCGTTTGGGTTTTCGAAGTGAGTGCCCAAAATTTGTTGGCGCACTATTTCTTCATTCGAAGCCATCACTGAAATCACTCGACCGATTTTCACGAAACTCATTACACAATTGACACAACACAATGAAATACATTCAGTTAAAATTTCAATAATTTTTACCCACACGCTAAAAAGTTACGAACAATTGCGTGTGTCCAAATTTCATCGAATGCAGTCTTTAGGTTCCACTAAGTTAGTGCAAATATTTTCAGGGGTTGAATTCGTGATTTTATTATCTGCCAATTGGAGGCACAACATGACGCACTCATACCAGTATCGCAACAACAAAAACTAAGCAAGTTAGAAAATTTTTGTCAAAAAGAGAGTTGTAGTACATTTTGAAGCCACGTTTTTGTTTAATCGACGAAATTTTCTTAGCTTTTGAATGAAGGTAAAGAATTTAGCTAATTAACATAATTTTTAAGTGACAGTCAATTTAAGACTAACCATTCCCCTTTATTGGTAACGATGAAGTTCAGCCTAGAGAAATGTTTTTGTGAAATTACTGAAAACGTAACTAGAGATGAGAAGAAAAATTAGTATTTTGCATTTAATGAAAACGTATTTTACGACTTTGGCAAAGCAAATTTTGACGAAATGAACGTCTTCCTAGCTGGGAATGATTGGGATGAGATATTTAGTGATCTTGATGCAAATCTAGCGGTTTCGACTTTGTCTGCTATCCTGCTGTATGCCATCGAACAATTTGTGCCAAAGAAACGCTGCCAAGTACTTCCCAAACCTGCTTGGTCGAATGCGGAGCTAAGACAGCTGAAAAAAGAAATGAAACGCTCCGCACTCAGGAAGCACAGCAAATACCGCACGGATCTAGCTAGATCTGTCAACGCTCGAGCAAACAATGAGTACAAAAACTGAACGACCATTTGCACAACGGTCATATTGGCCAGCTTCAACGACGCCTTAAATCCAACCCTAAGCGCTTCTGGCGTTATGTATAATGAGCAAAGGAAAGAATCTGGATTGCCTTCGAATATGACCGACGGCACTTTGGAAGCTGACTCAATCCCGGGAATCGCAGATCTTTTTCGCGCACAGTTCACCGATGAAATTCTCGACTCTGATGATATTGTCGCCGCTGCTAATAACGTACCTAATCTCACTGCTTCCAGTCCACAGATGTCGGTCACTACCGCCATGGTGGTCGCAGCAAGCAAGGCCTGATGGCATTCCTTCGTTTATGCTCAAACGTTGCCTTGTACCGCTCGCGAAGCCTCTAGCAACGGTTTTCAACCTTTCCTTAACGACAACCATTTTTCCGTCCTGCTGGAAAAATTCGTTTGTTTTTCCTGTTCACAAAAAGGGATGTTCGTTTGCATAGTTTCAAACTATCTTGGAACTGCAGCGTTGAGTGCTACCTCTAAGCTTTTCGAGTTGGTTGTGCTTCTGTTTCGGAACTATTCACACAGCATCTCCTTGGAACAACATGGTTTCATGCCCAAAAGATCAACAACTACTAGTTTAGTCACCTTTACGTCATTTCTCATACGTGAGATGGAAAAAGGACATCAAATAGACGCTAGCTATACTGATCTCTCGGCAGCTTTTGATAAAATCAACCATGAGATTGCACTGGCGAAGTATGCTAGGATAGGTACCGATAATGGGTTGCTGATCTGGCTGCGCTCGTATTTGATTGGTCGGAACACGTCCGTGAAGAGCGGTGACTTCATCTCAACACCATTTCCTGTCACATCCGGTGTCCCTCAAGGCAGCCACCTCGGACCTTTCCTATTTTTACTCTACATGAACGACGTAAATCACAGCTTGACATGCCTCAAACTGTCGTATGTTGACGACCGCAAGCTCTACTTTGTGATGAAGAAGACTACAGATGCCATATTCTTACAGCAACAACTGGAAGTATTCGGATTCTGTCTTTGAATGTGGCCAAATGCTCAGTAATCTCTTTTGGCCGTAAACGCTCGCTTTTTCAGCATACCTATTCACTATTCAATGCCGAGCTGAAGCGTGAGATAACAGTAATGGACTTAGGAGTAATGTTAGACTCCAAGCTGTCATTTAAGGATCATGTTTCGTACATTTGTGCGAAGTTTGTCTACTTCGCATTACGACGACTTCCTTGGAGGGACCCCATCAATTTACCTATTTATGCCGATCGCTGTAAATTTATGAACATTGCATTGCTGGAAGCGAGGCGTGACATCGCTAAAGCTTGCTTTGTTGGTGATCTTCTTCAAGGCCACATTGATTGCTCAGCTCTACTTGCGTCTTCTAGGCATCAGCACTAGACGTCAAAATCTCTGATCCGACGCATTCATGTACATTCGACACTCCAGAACAAATTACGGGCGGAACGAACCGATAAAAAGTATGTGCCGTGTGTTCAACCGTTGTTATTTCGTATTTGATTTTAACATTAGCCGTAAATGTAATAAGAATAGTTTTAAGAGGTTTTTGTGCTAAGTTTGTAGTATCTTTGTATGTGTCAGTTCGAATTATATTGAACGGTCATTGGGGTAAACATCTTACATGTTGACATATAAACTAAACTAAACAACCAAAACATTAGAAGTTCAATAACTCTGTAAACTTTGAGATCTGAGCATATCCGTAGAACAGTTTTTTTTTCTTCTGTGTGTCTGTTTAACTGACGGTTAAACAGACTCGGAAATCGGAAAATTTGTATGCAGGAGTCATTAGGCCGAAAAAGATTCTTATGATAGTCCAAAACCTTGCAAAAAATGAAACACAAAATTCTGCATAACTCGAGAACTAATCAAGCAAATGGAACCAAACTTGGCATGTGTTGGCATGTTTTGGCAGGGTATTTAGGATATATCATACTGACTCGACTCTGGGTCCGTTTTTGATCGGTAATTGCGAGCCAGAGTCGGACCTGACCCAGGTTTAAAACCGAAAACGACATATGTAAAAGATTGCTGCAACCCAGATAGGCTTTGTTCTCCTTCACGATTTGAAAATCGATCAACTGTCATTTGCTCAGTTGTCAGATTTTGTCTTCTTTTTTTAGTTTTAATGTATTGTTTCTGTTTTCAACCGGTTCAGCGTTTGACGCAACCGCACCAATGACATCTAACGAAATGGGTGCAAATGCCGAATTTTCATCTAACGAAATGGGTGCACAAGTCGATCAGAATGTAGTTATAAAAAAAAACTCCCGGAAGTGGATGTGTTATGTTTTATTTTTTTGTTTGTTTTGTTTTTCAACGAATCCATTTGATCCGGTCTATTTGAAATAAATAGTCTTGGTACAATCCGAGTTCAAAGATGGATTTCAGGTGTCCTTCAACATATAGCCAAAATTTAAAATGAAGCGCTAGCTATTATGACATTTCAAGTCCATAAGCTGTAACATCTGAAGAGCAATCGACTTCAGATGGAAGTACGCAAAGGGACTTGGCTACTTCAATCGTACCTCAATTGTACTAGGCTCCGCTATCTGGGAAGGTTTAGTGAAAAGTTGCTTACGATGTTGCGTGCAATGCTTCAACATGGTTTGCATATGCCGTCAAAATTCTGTTTTCTGTAGATTGTTTGTTTTTGTGTATGTTGTAGGGAGCTAGCTCCCTCTCGAAGATCATGGTTGTCACCTTGTCGTAGGTGAGAGGGCTAATCCCATGCAAAAGGCCAGCATGGGAGACAAAGAACATGATCAGCAGTGATAGTATCACACTCTACTTTCTTTAAATTGCCACGTCGTAGTACGTTTATTTGAAGGCACTGAAAGAGGTGTCTTACTGGCGGGTTTAGTCGCAAGTCACTCTTATACGAAGCCGGGAACAATCTACAAATTCCTCCAAATAATTTAGGGAAACGACAAAAAGTGCACTTTTTATTTGCTTGACAACTCTTTCATTGCTGTTTACTCTCTAATTGTCATTTAATAAACAGCAAATATACCTACACACTTGATATTCTTAATAAACTTATTGTTCCCATCATTATCGAAAAGGGTGAGTGTTTTGATCATGATTGTGAGCAACTAGTAATATGTCCTGATGTGTCAGGTGCAGATAATGCAAATATATATTATAATTTAAATGTACGCTCTATAAGACAGCCGTGATCAAGGCACTGACTCTAACAACATATTATTTAGCTAGGGATCAGATCATGTGAACACTGGCGGGCTAGGCCGCGATTTACTCTTGGACTTCTTACTTTCAATCTTAGGGAAACGACTAAAAGTACACTTTTCATTTTCGTGGCAACTTATGTTGTTGTTTATCCATTTGTTTTATGGACTAAATAACACAAATACCTAATGCTAATGGTATAATAAGTCAATGTAATTGCAACATCTTCGAAAGGGGTGAATGTTTTGATCGAGGTAATCTGACTGTTCGAAGTGAAGCACGTAGCCATAGAAAAGTGTTTCTTTAAGACGGACGATGACAGGCAGGTACATAAGAAATAGGATGCGGAGGGCCCGCTTAGGAAAGACCTTTTGGTGCAGCAGAATAAACCTTTCCATGTGATGAGGTTTCTCAGAGGCGGATGGTTTCCCGTCTCCATGGGGGGCTCTGGGAGTGGACGGTGGTTTATTGCTGGAGCGGGTGGTGCGGGGAAGGGGTATTGGGGGTTCCGTGTGGGGTGGCGGCGGGATTTGGGATTGGGGGATCATCCGATCGGGCACATGATCTTTTGCCGGGCTGCCCGGTGCGGGGTGGGATTGCGGTGCGCTCCTGGAGCCTCTCATGGGGATGGGAGATAGTCTACTTCTGACGAATTTCATCATAGATCGGTACTCCGCGCATGGGAGAATACAAAAAAAACAACAAGCTGTACAGGGCACTACTAAGGTAAATTCTTTCTACCAATGGCTGTAAAACGAACGCAATTTACTGCCGTGAAACGCATATCAGTCCCATATGGAAAATCATCGAATGGAGAAAACAGCTATGAAAGTTGTGATGATGTTTTTCGTAATACATTGCGTTTCGCATGATGTATGTATTTTTTTCCACCCTGTGACATGAATAATGGGGTGTTCAATACTTTTGTCTCAAGAAACTACAAATTTATAACGTTTCCTGCGAAAAAACCGGAGTGGGACTGATATGCGTTTATTTTGCATGTCCGATTGAAAAATAATCGCATATGAGTCCCAGTCTTTTTAGATAGAATTAGATTGATACAACTTTATGGCATTTGCAGTATTTTAAATGGTGGCATGAGACTTGCGGCTTGCTGTTGCACAGTCATGTTTTAATCACACGAGATTTGGTATTGTTGCCTATAATTGCGCTGCGATATATTTCCCATGCTCTCAAGTAACAACTGAGAAGTATTATACTAAAAAGATTTAAAGATGTGGACAAGCTTGTTCTGTGGTTAGATAACTGTGCTGCCCAGAACAAAAACTGGAACCTTTTCCTCCATTTAATCCTTCTTGTAAATTCTAAGGATGTACAGATTAAGTAACTGGTTCTAAAATATTTTGAATCTGGGCACACTTTTATGTCTGCAAACAGCTTTCACGCCGCTGTTGAGGGAGCAATGAAACAAAACAAGCCAATCACGTACTCTGATTTCAAAGAGGTGGTTAAAAACGCGAAGGACAACGTTGAAGTAATAGATATGCTCCTTAGCCACTTCGAATGTTTTTAATGTCTCTCAATACGTTTTAAATAAGCTAAACCCTCGACCATATATCGACACAATAAGACACGTTGATGTTAAAAAGGGATCTTACGAATTCCATTACAGCAGCTCTGTGGATGGATTGAACCAGACAAGCTGTAACATTATGACAGCGAAACAATGGAAGAAGGTTTGCTCGGATGAATTCTCCCTTGAAGAGCATTTGAAACGTAAAAGCCAACCAAAAGGAATAGATGGAGAAAGAAAAACGGCATTGCTTAAAACCATTATACCGTTAGTGGACGAAGGTAAGAAGCCATTCTGGGTTGAATTACCTGAACAATTCGATCGTCTACGAATTTTAAATTCGGTATGCCTACTGTTGTTACTTTTAACACTGTTTTGTTCCATTTTCATTTTAAGTTTATAATACAAAAAAAAGAATAAAAAAAACAAACATCTCCTTAAACTATCATTTTGTTATGTTGTAACCTGTCGAATAAAACATGACCATACCAGAACGATAACCAAAATGCATAAACTATACCCTGTATGATTTGGATGTAACCCCGAGTAGATAATTAAGGAAAGATCGTTATTATGACTAGTTTCGTATGTTGGGACTGATATGCGTTTATTTTTAAGGTGGGACAAATTGGCCCGGTGTTGTTTTCATGTTTGGTCTGAACAAACTACCCAAGTTTTTCATTAAAACATAAAGAACAACGATAATTAGAACTAATAATGATCATAACTCAAAATCACCAAAAACTCATATGGGACTGATATGCGTTTCACGGCAGTTTACATGGGACAACCTAACCGACTTACCCTTATAACACATCTAAAAATGTAAGCTCATTACATACTAATTCAAACTTTTAGGAGTATTATTAGAAGAAATCGCAGTCCTGTAAGTAGCCGGATATCGACCTTTTGAAAGCATTTGGATGTGATGTAGTGTTGGGTTTGGATGTATAAGGGAAGGGCTGTACAGAGAATTTGTTGGCCAATACAAGGCACCTTCCACGATGAGATTTTGTTTTTGAAATAGACATTTCATAAGATAGGTTCATGTAATGTTACAAATAATCCAAAATCTAAAAGATACAAATATGGACATTGATCCCGCTCTCAAAAATTTCAAATATTTTCAAGAAGTCGGAATAAAATCCTCATTATAAAATAACCAATTGAGCGCAATTTCAATTACTACTAATTCGTTGTTTTCACACGGGTTTCCTTTTAACTTTTTAAGCATTAGTACTTCATTCAGGCATAAATCACGAATTAATGTACCAGAAACTGGACGAACACTTGTGCCTACCCAGTGAAATAACCCGGATACGACCACCCATAGAGTATCGCACGAGCTGACGAGTGCAACGGGAAGGACTATAGATGTATGAGACCTGGGGTGAGTCCCCGGATACGTAATCTTAGCAGGAAAGCACGGAGCTATACACTGAACAATGACAATTACAATTACAAAGAAACGAAGAGTCGTTGTGAAAATATCACCAATAATCTCACATACACCCTGCATGCCACTAACATCTTTTTTCTCTTCTCTTTTTTATGCTACTAACTCTATGCTGACGGGTTGGCAACCACTATGGCCCCGAGTGGTTGCGAAGTTCAAGCACCGGACGCGGTCTAAGTAGCCGAGAATCGCGGTGAAATGGAACGTTAAAAGTACAAAGGACCTTCCCAACCATGACCTACATGCAGTTTTTGTAAGGAAAGGATGCAAAAACTGCACACAAAGAGAAGTATCATCAGTCAGTTTATAAAAATCAACAGAAATCAACAAGTAACATTTTGTTAACAGCATACACATGCGAAGGGCCATCTCTATTCCAAGAGCTTCTACAAACCCCTTGCCCTAACCTAATCCTTATCCTCTCCCATGGTATTCAAGTGGTCCGACATAGACTAGTTCGCCATTACCCCTTCCTAACTCTCGGCTTTGGATTGACTTGCGCTCTCATTGACCCACCAAACGCTGCAAAATGAAAATGAAAATGAAAATGAAATGTTGTAGGGAGCTAGCTGTTAAAGCCTCTTTATTATTGCTCAACTCATAATTCAAGAAGGTCGACTAAGTCGACTAAACAAGAAAAAATCATGAAGAAGTACAAAGTTTGATCTGAATATACCATCTATGCTATGAGATATGCAAAGGACAATATTCTCAAGAAAATTGACCAACAGGGAGGAGTGTGTAAGAAACTAAAATGATATTCCGTGGTAACAATTCAACATATTTTATTTTTTATTTATAGCAAAACGAAAGCGTTCCAAGAATTCTCGATACCCATGGGTTGACGAAGCTCTCTACATATGTTTTTTGCAGAAACGACAGCATCAGACCGGTGAGCCAAAAATGCTACAAGCTCAAGCAAAAAAAAAATCTTCAACACGATGGCTGGAATATGGGAATTCGCAAGCCGTGGTTATGTGGAAAAAATCCCAAAACGCAACGGCATTCGCTTACTGAAAATCAGTGGCGAAAAACTTTTCAGTAATATTTCTGTTGTCGAACAATACAAAAAGGCTGTGCTACACAGATTCGGGAGGAAAATTTGTCTCACAGACCTCGAGCACTCAAAAATCTTAAGGAGTTTCTGTATACTACAGGGCATCCAAAAGCACTTGGATGGCAAAGGAACATTTTTAAGGGTAGTTTTTTGATATATTCGTCCCGAAAGTGATCACCTTTCTCAAGTCAAAAGGACTTCCCTCAAGAGCTGCTCTTGTGTTGGATAATTGCACGCACAGCTCATTACAATGCAGATGAGCTAAAAACTGCCGATGGATCAATGTTTACCATCTGTCTCTCGCCGTTCTTCAACCGATGTATCAGAATATCATTCAGATAATTAAGACGCGCTACAGGAATCTGATGATGCCGGAAATTCAAATTCGTGGAGGAGAGTTTGACGAGTGCGTAAAGAAGATCAACACAAAGGACGTCGTCTGGTTTCGTTAACCAGCTGACTCGGTTCGCAAATCTTGGAACATGCTTTACAGTACCCGTGTAATTGAGGATGAGGATGATGTACGGCTGTCGTTCGTAAGAGACACGGTGAGCATTGGTAAGAAGATAGCACTGACGGAAGAAATCGACGAGGAGGATGCCGAATTCGAAACGCTGAACGATGATGAGATCATCGCAAGTGTTCTTTCCAAAGATGCTGACGAAGACATTTCCTGTGACAGTGACGATATAATGCAGTCAATTTCAACGCCGAAAGAAGCATCACAATCTTCGAGTTTTGCAGATGATGACGAATATGCAAATGTGTCGGATGAAGCAGCCTTAAATGGGTTCGATCTGTTAATCAGATACGCGGAAGAAAACTAAACACATCTGTCATAACTACAATCGAAAATGTATGCTTACTGGCACTTTTCACTTTTAATCCACGCACATTCATACATCATCTCAACCACATCAGTGCCAGCGAGAGAGAATCAAAAAAGTGAGAAAACATAAAATCGATTCGTGTTAGTGATACCAGAAAACATATTTATTCTTTCATGTGTTGATGAGTGTGTTTGAAGTGTGTCGGATTGTGTTTTTGAGGGTGCTAACACATGGTTTAGGGTGCTAACACATGGTTGCCCCCTGGGTAGCAAGGCCTGTATCCGAAAAAAAATGTACCATTTTTATCCGTGTTTAACTTTTTTCCGTAGGGAAAAATTGATGAAAATCTGGGTATAACTAGGAGTGAATTGTTAACATGTACAAAATTTCATAACAATCGGTTCAGTGGTTATTGATATGTCATCGAAACAAGCATAAAATCGCCGGAGAATTTTGCGCGCCGTCATGGAAAATCTGACTGCGACCATAAGAGGGATCGGAAGACAACTGGGAATCACCCATACAACTGTGTTTCGGATAGTAAAGTCGTTTAAGGAGTCCCAGACGACCGAGCGGCGGGCTGGAAGTGGAAGAAAATCGATGACAGCTGACCCTGTGGAGGCCCTGAAGATGTTGGATTATTTCAAGTGTAATCCGAACCTTTCGATTCGCGACGCAACACTGAACGGAAAGTGTTCCGCCTGGTTCGTTCAGCAAACCATGCAACGAGCTGGGCTTCGTGTATTCAAGGTCCGCAAGGCACTGAACCGGTGTGATCAACAAAACACGGCGGCCAAATCCCGTGCAAGGAAGCTGTATCGAGAGTGGTTAACGAAACCGATCTCTGTGGTTATGGA
Organism: Aedes japonicus; assembly: GCA_034211315.2. Taxonomy (NCBI): domain Eukaryota; kingdom Metazoa; phylum Arthropoda; class Insecta; order Diptera; family Culicidae; genus Aedes; species Aedes japonicus. Next base: position 171,519 of record JASCZW010000344.1, on the reverse strand, counting down.
TGACGAAACCTACATCAAGGCAGACGCAAAGCAGATTCCGAGGCTGGAGTTCTACGTTGCCAAATCACGGTTTGATGTTCCGGAAGACATAAGGAAGAAGAAAGTGTACAAATACGCTAAAAAATACTTACTCTGGTAGGCTATATGCCATTGCGGTAAACTGAGTAAACCGTACATCACAACGGGTACCATCAACAGCGAAATTTGCCGCACCGAGTGCCTTCAGAAGCGTCTGTTGCCCTTCCTGCGGTCCCACGGAGGCAAGACATTATTTTGGCCGGACCTTGCATCATGCCATTACTCGCGATCGACGTTGGATTGGTACAGAGACAATAACGTTATTTTTGTACCAAAAAGCGCCAACCCCCCAAATTCACCAGTGATTCGTCCGGTGGAAAGATTTTGGGCCATAATGAAGGCCAAAGTTTGAAAATCGTCCAAGGTGTTTAAGAACGAGCTGGAGTTGAAGAAAGAATAGATGAAAGTGACCAGAAAGGTCGGCTCCACCATTGCACAAAATGTAATGAGAGGTCTTAAGAGAAAGGTGCGGACTTTCAGCCATGGAAAGAAAATTGAATAAAGTAATTATGCCGAAACATAATCCATATGTATAAGTTCATTCCCTGGAAGCTTCAAGAAAATCCGACTTAAAATAAATTTTTGGCGAACACTTTTGTCTGGTGCATTTTTTTCGAGTATGGAATAAACTGAAATCAAAAGTTGATTCATTTTTTCTATACAACGTTAGAAGAATACAGCTAAAAACTATATTCTAAGATACAAAGAGAATGTGAGTGAAAAAATATTAAACAAATTAAAAAAATTTAAAGAATGAAAAAACAAAAATTTAAATAAAAAAATATTAACAGAAATGAAAAAAAAACAATGTTAGAAGAGCTGGAACACCCTGCTGGGTGAATAACATTGATTTTGCGTTAATTTTTGTTTAGAAAAAAAAGCTAAAGCAAAACTTCTTGGAAATTTTTTTTGCGTCGACATAAAGTAACGAAAATAAAACTTGAGTTACGTTAAATCGAGGTATGGCTATAAATTTGTGGAGATTCTTAAGTAGAGAATTTCAAATTATGCATTCGAATGTTTTCTTTGATTCTTATTGCCCTTCTACGACCTATTGAATACATTACTTCTAAGGTGTAACAGGAGGGAATCCTTTCTCCATATGAACTATAGGTTAGGCTAATTATCACTCCATGGTATTGAGACTAAACATCACAAACAAAACAAACAACGCTCAAATCAATCAGAAAATTGATTTAAACAAGATATTGGTTGAAAATATATGATTTGCTCCATTTCACCCTTCTTCATAATGCGTTGGTTTACTAAATAAGCCTCCAAATAGTTTGCAAATTGACTAACTTGAGCTTTATTTTCATATTTACATTTCAGATTTCTCCAACTTCAAGTAGTGGCGTATTCTGAAAAAAAAATCCTGTTTTGTTTATTTACCGGCTTGCTGATTGGGCAAGTTTCGATTGTGAGTGGATTGCGAGTCTCTCGATTTTTTTTCGTTGTTGTAAAATATCTTCATTGGTAAGTATTTTTCATTTCTATGCTACGTGTATATTTATAATTAATTATGAACCGGCAAATTACGGCACGTAATTTCACTCTAGAAGAAAACACAAATAATTCAACACGTCTTTTGAAATAGCTGTCTGAGCTCATTAATAACACAACCAGAAACATATTTCTCTAAGCAACTCAATTTCATCGAATAGCAAAACTTTGTGAGACTATTACAATTTTGGAAAAAATGTTCAAGCTTCGGTTTCGGTGACAATTTTTGGATATTTCTCTTTTTCACGCATTTTGTGTCTCTTTGGCTTTTGATACCTTGTATGGATCAGTTCCAAGCGAAACTGACCATAAAATGTCGAAATCTGCACGAACCGCTTAGATTTGGGCGAAATTTCGCAAACATATTCAGTATAACATGATACGTATTTTGACATGAGGGAACGTCCATTAATTATGTCACGCAAAAAGTGACTTTTTATAAAATCCCCCCTTGTCACGTTTTTTGTATGGACTTTCAATTTTTTTTTTGTATGGATTGTCAAGTTGCCCCCTTACTGCGTGACGTAATTAATGGACCTTCCCTAAGAATATTATTGGAGCCACCCTAGAGCGATTAAGACCATATCATGCTATTCCAAGTACTGTCATATATTCTCCTGTACTAAATCAAGTGAAACCGCTATCGATCTCGTTCCTGCCAACTGATAGACCGTATCATCCCGATCTAAATGTAGAGATTTGCTACGCAGCTTTTAAATAAGCTTCAGTAGGTTAAATGCAACCAGTCAAAAATATATCGTTGAACAAAACGCATCTCGGTAGCCAGTTTTCGTTTCCGCGGTAAAGTGTCATTTCGGTTAATTCGGTGAGTGAAAATAAAGTCCTTCGGTAGCAGAAAATCGTCCTACTAATTAAGCCGCGATTACAGATGTATTGTTTCCTATTGTTTTCAATATAAATAGTATTGTTGTACTTATTTTCTATGTTATAATGATAAATTTACTACTTGTTCACTTTTTTAAATACATCATGAAAACTGCTTACTTCGGCGTTAAAATACAGTTTAGCATCTATTTTGTTATCGCAAATAGGTACAAAGCAATGATACTTTTGGGTTTCTGGAACTAATTTCGCTTGTTGGGATGTGCTATGTAGTTCTTCTGACCCATTATCTCGAATAACTAATAGAAAAGGCGTGTTTCAAGTTTTTAACCACTCATAAATTCAAAATATCTCGAAAACGGGAGATCACTAATATGAACATTTAAATTAGAAATTTGATGTAGAATCATACTGTGGCATTGAAAAGTACTTTTGGTAAACATAAATTAATGTTATGAAAACCTTCCAAAACTTGCTATTAAGAAATTTTTTTTAACAATTTGTTGTCCATGTTGTTCTTACCTCTAAAACAATGGCTTTTTTGTCCAAATTTTACCATCGATATTTAAAAAATAAAAATAAAAACAGTGAAGCGTAGAAAGTTTAGTCGAGTTATTAGTACACGAAGAAGTCTGCACATTGGAGACGAAAAACTACGAAAAAACGCGTAAGCATAAAGGTAGTTGGATTTAAATAAAAAATACTAATTTTTCTTCTCATTTCTAGTTAAAAATAATATCTTTTGGGCATTTGAATTCTAATTTGAAAATTTAAAATGAGTGAAATTTTTTTTTCAGTGTTTATTTTTTTTCATGGACATTTTGATTTCCTGCTATTTTTTCTCATACACTTTTTCTCTAAACCGAACGATTTCCAAGTTACTGTTTCCCTAAAACTGTTGTATAAAAAACACATAAGCCCTTATCAAAAGTTACTCTCGTATCGAAACGTCTGTTTTTCGTGCCAGAACACTTATACTGTTATTTCGAACACGTTTGCAAAGTTTCGGCCAAATACTGAAGTTTTTTGTCATTTACTGAGCTAAACATGGTCCCCAAACTGCAAGGTTCACACTAACATTCCTTCCCTATTCCCACCTAATTGCAAGGAAGATGGCCGGCGCCGTTGTTGATTATCAAAGAAATTGAATTATTGAAACTTGTACGGAGAGAATGGTCGGATACTCCTTAGCCGCATTCAGTTAATTCATTGTGCAATTTTACTGATTCTGAAAAATCATGGAGCAGCAGCCATTGAAAGGTTCAATGAGTCAAGCTACGTTAAGCAATCTCTATCAAAATTAAGTGCAAATTATACGTGGGATTTCGATTAAATCCACTCTGCTTTGGATCTCTATGAGGTAGTCGTACTCTACAGAAATTTTACAAAGACTTAGGGCTTTCGCGACTCCTGATTGAGATTTTGGAGGAATTCCACTTGGGAGAATTCCGGTCGAATCCTGTTTATAATTTTGAAAAAACCTCATCAGCTAAGTTAACTCAGGTTGTGAAAGTGTTTATGTTAGCATTCTGAACGACATTTGCTGAGAATGGTGAAAAAAAAATTCTCGTAAGATTTCAGTTTAACAATGTTTAACACCCCAAAAAGCTTACATATTTGACTTTCACAAAGTGTTTGTACCATGCACTTAAGAAGAACGTACAATCCAATAGAATGTTTAATTTGTATGATTATTATTTTTTATTTAATTATTATCGTGATTTTCGGGCTTCGACTGATTCATCTCCCATCTTAGTCACTTAAACACTGTTTGTGTATGAATCCTAGAGGGTTTGAGCTGTTTAGTGGAATACATGTAACTAGAAATTAGAAGAAAAATTAGTATCTTCCATTTAATTCCAACTACCTTTGCTTATCTTCGACAGATACGCGTATTTCGTCTACAATGTGCAAACTTCTTCAGTGTCTCGTACTAATAACTCGACTCAAGTCGAGTTATTAGTACGAGACACTGAAGAAGTCTGCACATTGTAGACGAAATACGCGTATCTGTCGAAGATAAGCAAAGGTAGTTGGAATTAAATGGAAGATACTATTTTTTCTTCTAATTTCTAGTTACTGTTTGTGTAGTTTTTATGACTTTCTGGTGGTGCGATTTGAACTCGTGATTATGGCGTAGGAACGTATGGACGGTAACCACTACACCTTTGTCCGTTACCGGTTAACAGATCAATTTGAAATATGGAATGATCTCACAAATTATTCACAAATCTCCATTAATGGCTGCCTCTACCGAACGGTGAACCAATGATCACCCTAACCGTAACACTCTAGATTGTCATTTGGAGTTATGCTTTCAGGGTACAAATTTGAGCAACCCTCTCTTATGTTTGCTTTTAAAAAAAACTTTCAATTGTCACTTTAAAAGAAGCCGGCAATCGCCATAAATAAATCGAAAAAAGACGGAAACAATGCGAAAATTTGAAAATTTAAATCGATCGCTCCTAAAATAATATACCAGAATTTTAATAATAAAAATTGCAAGAATATATGTTAGAAGTTTTTATTAGAAATTTATTAAAATATTTCAAGACAATTAAGAGAAACTACGTAGGAGTTGAAATCAAATCTTAATCCGAATAAAGTTTATTGTTAAGAAAGACTTTGCTGAGAACTACAAAAGAAGTATACAAAACGAAATTCAATCGCATAATTTTGCAAGGCAGATGGTCACTGTTCATCCGTTTGTGATCTACAAAAATGTTCATGGTGAGTTACTCCATAAAACTTTTATCATTATATCTCCTGTTGTTGATCACAACTATGTTCTAGTACATTGTTTATTTTAGGATTGTTTGATTGTATGAAGATCAATCTCGTTCAAATAACTAAAACATACGTGTTTACTGATGGAGTAGGGAGTCAGTATAAAAATAAGTACAATTTCACCAACATATCGTTCATGAAAAATGATTTTCACGTGTGAGTTATTTTGGTCTTCAAGTAAAACTATAACATGAAACTAATATACTGTACATATTGAGCAAAATGCTCTATATAACTCAAAGTAGTGCAAAATCGAACTTTTTACAAAACTGATTGGTCCCCTGGCGAGTGAAAGGTTCCGTCAATTCGAGTTGAGGAAAGTGCCATTCTCATTTTTAACACATCTTTCGATCAATCAATGTTGGATCGTAGAATGGCATTCATGGTGTCTGTATTCAGGTGGATCCGGGTTATCCAGATTGTATTGCGCTCAACCGCTACCAAAGAATGCAGAATTAGTAGAAAGTTCACAATAAACTGTCTTAGCAAGGGAAAAGTCAGCTTCTTATCTAATCGTTTGATACTCAGCAGTTTTCTCCAATAAGTCCAATCATTCGATTCCTCCACCTCAATGTCTTTGCAGATTATTGTCGAAAGTCATTATCGATGTCCTGTTCCTCACCGCTTTCAAAGAAGTTCGGATATTGTTTATCAATCGAGTTGAACTCCTTCAAAGGGTGCAGCTTCTTGAGGTCAACGCTCGACGCAGTAGTCAGAACTGGATCGTTCTGATCTTAGCACTTATGATCTGTTCAATTAACTCGGTATAAAAATTACAGCAGATCGAGTAGAAAGCCTCCTTAAAGTATCATCGAGTGTTCCGGATCTGTTGCCCTGCTGCTATCCCGATACATAAATATATTTCCGATTTCTAACGAAGATGTTTCTGGAAATTAGAAACTCCGCTCCAGACGGATGGTGTTTTAGGCAATCATCCTTAAAAATATTTGCATGTAGCAAGACTCCAACTGATAGCATATGTTTGGGAATTCTGCAGCTTCTGACTGGAAGATACGGTTCGCTTTGTTGATAACGAGCGAAACGTAGCTCAAGAAGATGACAGGGAATGCGCTGTACAGTGTAATTTTTTTCGCAGTTATGGAACGAAAAAACCGTTCCAGCTTCCCTTTGACAACTGATTCCAACCATAGCCATTTAGTGGAAGATGGATTTAGAACTTTCAAAGGCCATCACAAGATACTTTGTATCATCTGAAATTCCCTGGATCGAATCGGATCGGATCAACTGTTCCAGGTATAATGGCAGCTTTTCGCATGTTTCAGCAGCTTTTTGACGAGTCGGTCAGAATCCATCTGATCCAATGGGCATGAGTCTTCTTTTGTAATCTGTGCTATCGACCAGGAACTGCTTAACTATTGCGCAACATATGTGTAGGCTACTAAATACATCATTTCAGTACATTTGTACTACACGCTAAGATAAGAGTACCGAAAATACGGTTTTAATTTTACCAAAAATTAGATTTTGGTAGCAAAACCTAAAGTATCGGTATAATTTACCGAAACAAAACGTTTGATTTTACTTATTTTTCAGTAAAGTGGATTTACAGATTTTATCGTTATATTTTACCTAAATTTGGTTAAAACTGCTCTCAAAATTACCGTACAAAAATAAGTAATTATTAATGTTTTTCCCGGTTTTCAGCAACACCGAAATTTCGGTAATCCATGTTTACCGATAATTTCAGTATGTGCACTTTTGTGCGATTTTCGGTATTTTTTTCCCAATTTTCCGTTTTTTTGTCTAAGCATGTAGGGATTTAGAAATATATTCCTGAATTAGTCCTAGATTCCTAGAAGTATAGAAAGAAAAGACCCACAATTTAGGGTACATCCTGGAAAGTTTAGAAGACGACTTCCCAGAGCTTCAGGAAGATAATTCCCGAGGAAGAGACTTCCTCGAAAAAAAAACTTCTCCGATGGTCAGGTAGAAACATCTCAAAAGTATTGGGAGCAAGCAAGGAGAAATTCAGGACCGAATATTACCGAAGTTCAAGATCATACTTACCGGAACTTCAGGACAGAACTTCCCCAAGAATCAGGAGAGGACTTATCAGAGCTTCAGGACGAAGTGGAGGGAAGAAGACTTCTTTGAAGTTAGGAACTTTTCAGAGGTTTTAGAGTTCTTCCCAGAAATTCTAGATTGAACTTGCCAGAAGTTTTGAAAAAAACTGCCCCAAATTTTAGACGGGAACTAACCAGGAAGAGAACAATTGAAAATTTTAGAATAAAGATTTCTTAAAATTCTTTAGTGAGAACACAATGAATCTTTACAGGAGCATTGGGGGCAATTCTTTCTAATTTGAGTACGAATTTCCCAATAGTTCCGGAACAAACTTCCTCAAAGTTCTGGAGAAATCATCCCATAAGTTCAGAAGTCCAGGAAGAAACTTCAAGAACAAATTTAAGGGAATTCTCCTAGAAGTTTTGGAGTTCCCAAAATTTCAATAAAAATGTCCTCGTAGTTCAGGATGGGACCAATCAGAAGTTTGGAAAGAATAAGCTCAAGAAAAAACTCCCCCAAATTTCAGAAAGAAACTTACCAGAGAGGGCACTACCTGTAGGATCAAGAAAGAATTTTTCCAAAAATTCAGTAAAGAACTCTTCAGAAGTTCACGAGAGGTCTTTTCAGAAGTTCCGAAGAGACCAAAAGTTTAGTTGGAACTACCCAGAAGTGCTAAAGATCTTTCCTAAAGGTTCGAATCGAACATTCCAGCATTTCAAAATGAGAACTTCACAAAGTTCAGAAAAGCCTAGAAGGTCAGGTAGATACTTTTGATAAATCCGGAAGAAACTTTGGGGGAGCTTTCTAGTAGTTCATGGAAGAAGTATTGGGGGTGCTTTCTAGTAGTTCAAGCACTTCTCAGAAATTCAGGGACGAACATATCCGAAGTTCAGGAGAATACTCCCCTCGGAAGTTCAGAAAAGAACTTCTCATAACTTCAGGAAGAAAATTCTTACAACTTCAATACCATTCTCCAAGAAATTCTGGAGAGTACTTTCCCAAAGTTAGGCGGAAATTTCCCGCGTAGTTCAGGATGGGACTTATCAGAAGTTTAGAAAGTAACTATGTTCAGGAAAAAAACTTACCAGATGTTTCTAGAGGGTAAGGTTGGGTTCTTAATTGTGAATGTCGAAGAAAATAAGCAGCTCACGAGGAATTTTGTCTGAAGTTCAAGGGGAAAAATATAATCCAAGAAAAAAAAATGAAGAAACGTTAAAGGCCTGTTCATAAACCACGTAGACTCATTTTTGAAAATCTCAGACCCCCCCTCCTCCCTCGTAGACTTTTCTCCATACATTTTTTTGATGGAGCGTAGCCTTTGGTCAAACCCCCCCTCCCCCTAGAAAAGTCTACGTGGTTTATGAATAGCCCCTTACATAATTACATATAGCGAAAATGACATAACTTTCTCTCTTATCACGTTTTTTCGTTGAAAGAAGTCTAATTTTGTAAAAAAAAATAAAAGACTTCTATAGACATTCCCAGACATTTCAAATTTTTATCACAGATATTTGAAAAAAATATTTGGCATCCCTGCTTACAGACTTCTTTAGTGTCTAGTGCTCGAAATTTTCCGTGCATATTGCGTTATATACTTTAGAGCACAAGTTGCACAAGTCGTCCAAGCCAATTTAATTTTCATTTGTTTCCTGAAAGCGGGTGCATTTTGCGAAAGTTGAACGGATTTGTTAAGGCATTTTCCTCAAATTTTAACAACTGTTTACCAGATCTGTCTTAACATCTAACATATGTGTCTCCACTCGCCATATTCTTTGACAGTGACACAAATGTTAAGCCAGAAAATGCTAGTGGAGACACCGGGTAACGTGACATTTGCCTGTCCAAAAAATAGATGCTTAGTTCAAAGTAGATATATTGTTTAGCTTCTGTTTAGTCAACATTAAGTTCATATTTCAGAAGAAAATGTACGACGCTCCTTCCAGAAAAAAAACATTACGTAATAAGTGCATGGCTCTTTTGTGAATATAACAAGCGTCTTTATATATTAACTTAAACAAGCATATATTCCATATTACAACGCATAAAGCCCTCAAAACTTCAATATTGATTATGTTTGAACGAATACCCTATAACTTTTAACCTTAGCTATAATTGTCAATGTACTAGCCTCCGCCCATTTATCTGAAAATGCTACTATTTGGATCACTGGGAGCTACTTTGAAGCTATTCATTCAAGAAGATAATTCTCCCACCGTACATTGGTTTAGTCTAAATATAAATCTTCATATTTAATCAATATCCCCTGGACTGACGTCCGACAGACATAATAAACATGAAACCATCAATGAAACGCACATTCACCGGAGCTTATCTATCCATAAAACTGCTGCCATTTATGACTACAAATGCCCCCACCGGCAGTATCATGTACCTAGCTATTTTCCTCCAACATGGTAAATTTGAATGGTTTATTGTGATCACGGAACAAATCGATTTACAGTACGCTTCTCTACGTCCAAAAAAGGCAAACAAGATGGCGACCAAATCCCGCATACGCAGCGTCAGCATATTCCGCCTCACGGTGTGAAATTCTCGCACTCCGTAGATGCTAGAGCAGACGAGGCCGCGGCAGGCAGCAGCAGTCCGGACGGTGGAAGAAAGGCAAAGATATCGATTCTTCCTCCGCGTTCGAATAACAACCAGCAGCACGTGTGAAGTGTGTGGCGAAGGTTTTCTCTGCGTGAGAAGGAAAGAGAGAGAGAGAGAGAGAGTGGTTTATTTTTGGGTTATCGCGTTATCTGCGTTATGCATTGTGTTACTATTATCTTTGCAATTTGCGGATAGGTAAAAATCTGTAGATTGACTTAAATTTTGATAATTATTTTTTTATTGCTGATGATATCATGAATTTCTGGCAAAACATGGTTGGTTTTCACTTGAATCCTATCAACGTCGAATGACATAGAGAGTAATTTATTATGTATTACTAACAAATTGGTTCTATTTCGTCAATCTCCCGTTTACATATATGACCTTTTGTTTATCCGTTGCCGTTGGTTCTATGTTAAATATTGATACCCTGTGAAAGAGGTAGCTTGCTACACCCGTCGATTCAATGTCATCATCAATTAAGTGACGTCACCAGCAGCTGCGAAATTCTCTCCGTGTCTCGCGCGATGGAATATGACATTCATTCATCCCCGTTCTCTCGATGTCCTTGATTATTGGTAAGCGAGCCCACCGCCTTGGATGCGGTGAGGACTCCGACCCAGCTGAAAATCGATAACCCATTGTCGTGTATGAAGCGCATGTTAAAGGGCGCAACACGGCGGGGAGAGGATTTGAGGTTAAGCTTTCTTCTGGTGTGTCCTGAAATGCGCCATCTCGGGCTCGGTGCATGAACCTGACCCAACCCAATCTGTTTCGCGAAGGAGAACTGATTCGTGGTCGATCCGTGTCTGACCTTAAAAACTTACGGAATACACAACCGTCTTATTTCTCGCGTAATATGAGAAAAGGGCTTATGATAGTTGGTCATTTCGGTTGCTGGACTTTCTCTTTCTCAGGCAATTAAGAAAATTTTATAAGCTTGTTCCTCCAACCAATAATTTAACGAAACATGTATGCATAGACCCTTTTCCTTCGGGTTTCGCGAAATTTCGATTATTGGTTTTTTTTCCATCGTCCGAATGGGTATGTGTGACTTGAATACTTGATAGAAGCACGTGTATCGATTCCGTCACGATGCACTCTTGCCGAAATCGGTTTGGTGTGGGTATTCAAAATGCACCTGTACACTAGAGATGTCCAAAGGGATTCAAAAAAGATCAATTTCAATTCAAAGCAATTCATTAATTTATACAGGCTCAATCGAATTAACTTTTCAGAGCCAAAAACGATCACACTTGGAAACATCTTTAAATTCTATAATCAATTATGTCACATGAACTTTTGATCTTTTGAACGCATTTCTAACGACTCCCAACAATAGGTCAGTTATTCGTATAGTATTATATACTACCAAAAAACTTCCACTAAGTGACAAGTGAATACATGAAATCAACACAACACTCGAAACGTACAGCTTCTTGGTCTTGGTCACTGCTATTCTATTGAACGCAGACTCGCAATTCCAGCGAAAACATAAACCATGAATGAAAAAGTTGAAAGAAGACATCATTGCATTTCTTCTCCTTCGTTTGTTCGCCTTTCCTCAGTCCACCATCTTAAGTTTTGTGCATTGTCAGCGTCTAACTTCGTATTCATTGTCACAATCATCAACGGTTTTGTATGAATCTCAAGGTCAATAACGAACCGCAGGGAACGGCATAAATTGCTTTGACTGAATAAAACAGACGATTTGCATTTTTCCTACATTCCTATCGAGCTAGACTTGCGGAGTAATCAATTTCCATGCAAGTTAGTAAAAATTCAGTTTCTTTTACCCAAACCAAAAATGGTCAATATGATTCAATGTTTTGGAAAAGTACTCCACACGAAACAACACAAATACAAGCTCAATTTTGTTTTTCTTTTCTTCTTTTGCATTTGCCGACTCGAAACATGTGACCGGGACTCTGCTGCGCAGAATCTGCACTTTTTCCACTCGTTCTACAGATATGTATATACGTATAAAAGTGCACTGCACTTGCACGAGGGGGGGCACCGTTGGTTGTTGTGGAAAAACCGGCTATCCGAATCGGCAGACTAACCCACATACTTCTCTATCTCTCGGCAGGCGGAGCATGCTCTCGAGTCGTGCCTTCGCCCGCGCATCCGAAATGCAACTGCATGCAAAAGCAAGATGCATGTGCTCTGACAGCGACCGGTGTAGGATTCCTCTCTCAGCGGGGACTCAATTGACAGTTTATTATAAAATGCATAGGGCTCAAGTATTCAAACCAAGTTACATTGCAAGCATTACAAATGTTTTATAAGCTTTCTTCAAGGTGAATGAAAGTTTGCTTAATCAAATCAATAACTAAATTATTAAGGTTGTGATTCTTAAAATTGCTTTCCTGTGGATCCTTGTATTCAACCGTCCGAGGTGGCTGCTCTGGCTATTGCCAAATCAACTATAACACAGTGAACCAATGGATGACTTTTGGGCCTAACATGCATCCTCAATATGTAACAACTGATTATTTATCCAGTGAGTTATTTCTCTAAACTATTAGATTTACTTAATAATAAGAGAATATCATCTGAACCATCAAATCATGCCAAATTGCCGTTCGCTTGAATTCGAATATAATAATTCGACTTAAGGTAATGGGCAGTGGCGTCTCGTCCATATGTGCACCTCGTGCACTGCACAGTCTTAAATTGTATATTTCATGTATTATCAAATTCATCGATTTAATACTCCGTTAATACTCGCAGTCTGGGCATTTCAAATGGTGCACCAGATCCTGTATATACCACACGTGGATCGCTTGTAGATGTTTTTTTTTTTTCCTATAACTTGATTGCCGATGAGGTAGTGTCTGTTTTGTGCACTTTGTGGTCTGCACAGAGTAGTTTTACTCACTGGCTAGATGCAATTTTATTCTGTTGTTTCGGGACATTGACAAGGTACTTTTTGTGGCATATCACAAGAGAATCGGCAAAGGAGGAACTATGGAGCAAGATATTGTTGTCAAAATTGACGTCCGGGTTCGAAAGAAAGTGCACAACCGGTTAATTTTCTCACGAGACGCCACTGGTAATGGGATAGGTAAGGTTAGGTTCGGTTTCTTTATTGGACTTTCAGTCTTTGGTAAGGCAAAACGATGGGGCGCCTGAAGGTGATCTCCCAAGTGTACCTTTCACAAATTATCTGTACCTTATAAAGTAGATGAACTGCCCAGGTAACCAATAAGCAGTTCCAAAGGGTCTTTACAGCAGCCTACACACTTAGAAATATTTACAGTATTCGGTAATTTTTTACCGAACTTTCAACAGCTGAACATTCGGTCAAATTTGACAAGTTCCGGTAAATTTTTTATCGAAGTACAGTGAAATTTCACCGAAATCCGGTAATTCGGATTACTGATCGTTTAGCTGTTGAAAGTTTGGTAAAAAATTACCGAATACTGTAAAATTTTCCAAGCGTGTATCAAGCAATTAAGTAACCTTAAATGCAACATAAATGCCTACTTTACTGCAATGCTATGATAATGCTTCATCAATGCTATTTTGCATTCGAAATGCTTATCACAGGCTACAATAATTGAAATAGCATTTGAAATCCAACTTTACAACAGATAGCATTCAAGATGCAGTATAATGCTAATATAATGATGATAGTATCTGAAATTGAGATTTAGGGTTAACTTACTGCATATGCTAATGCTTATTGGTTACCTGTGTTCGTGGTATTCAATTTCGTAAGTCCTTGTCGTGTCCTTTTGCAAGCGTATGGTCCGTCTTTGGTGGGTTGAGTCGGTTGGCTGTGGGTTGGAAATACTGGTGTCGTTTAGTCAGTTTGGCGGTTGATGGCTCCGGTGGTTAAATGGCGTTATATAGGTGGAATTCTTTAAGGATCGAGCAGATCAGTGTGGTCTCTTCCGTTTGGGTCCTCGGCCAAGGGCGCCCCTTATGCTGCCCGAGATTCCGAAAAGCTGGCTTCGCCCCTCGAATTTGGGACAGTGGCATAAGAAGTGTTCTATTGAGTGGTGTGTGTTACTTGCGAAAGTATCCGCGGCTGTTAGTGGTCAGGCGGGTTCTTCCATTGGTGGGCGGCATCTTTTGTATTCCATATAAACCGGATCCCGGCACTGCGACCGTTCGCTGCTTAAGGCGTTCCAAATTGTTTTCGAAGGCCAATTTTTGGTGTCGTCTCCAAGGACAGTGTTGGTGAATAATTTATCCTTTCTACCGATAGAGGCCAGCCGATTTCCCTCGACATCCAAGTGATTGTTGTTACAGGGGGGCTATGCATAAGGCTTACCTAGGTTGGGTTTGGTGTGTTGGGATTTGTACGTCAAGGATCTCAACAACCCTGGCTGAGTCGGTGATGACAGCGATTTGCCGGTGAGATGGAGTTGTCAATGCCACCCAGACAGCTAGGACTTCGGTCTAGGAAATTGAACAGTGACGGAGCCATCGAAACGATGCTTGCACCGCTTGCGGGTTTGCTCCTGCCCTGAAGCTTCTACGGAGAGCGTCATTGCTACAGTTGGCTGGCTCCAGCCCTCCGCTTCACGTTTGTAGAACTCCGCACCGGAGGGTTTACATGGTTGGCGCAACTATGGATAAATTGGAACCCTCCATTGCTGAACCCGGAGGTTTAGACTATGAATCCAGCCACTTGATCGCAAATGGCTGACCCAATGTAATGTCGAAATGGGAGCACCCCTGTCTCCACGCAGGTTGTGACCCCGGGGGTTGGTGGGAGTATGATGACTTAATAGTAACCGAAGTTTCTCTGCGGTCTGGCAAGGCTGGAGATCTCAAGGTCGTGTATAGTTCTGCTGTTGACGATGGCTTCAGAAACTCGAACCCAGGTTGGGCAGTTGCAGTTTGGGTGTCTTCCGGTGATGGTGCGGAGCAGGGTCAGCCATTTACGGCAGTTTGCTCGAACTTCATTGTAGTGCTGGCGAAACGATACGGAGTGGTCGAAACTGACACCTAAGACTGAAGTTTACTACATGACGGCAAAGCTTTCGAGCGCGATCGGCGTGGTCAGTGTTCGGCAGTTGCTGCCACAGATGTGCGTGAAGCCAGAAGAGAGTTGGAAGCAGAAGGTTGTGGCCCAGCTCTGGATCTCCACACAGCTTGTGCCACTTTTTTGCAGAGGTCAGTTACTGTGCTCCTCGCGACCATCACGACGATGTCGTCCGCGTAGACAAAGATGCAGATGTCTACTAGGTAGTGTCAAAAATATCCCATATCCTAACAAGGAATAGGGTATCGACAGTAATCGAACCTTGTGGAACGCCTGTTTCCTTGTTGAAGTGTCGCAGCGGTGATTTCCAACGGTAACTAAGAATGTCCGGTGTTGGATAAAGTACATTATGTGCCCGGATAGTCCCCATGCGACTAACTGTTTGAGGACCTCCGGCATCCACGGCCGATTGTATGCCTATATTGTATGCAGCGCTTGGCCTAGTATGTTCAGGTAGACGCCGAAGCCCGGCCGGAAGGCATATTGTCAGTTGTCGAGTAGACATCTAGAGTGGAGGAAATCGTATAGTTGGCGCTCGAGGATTGTGGAACCACAGCAGATCAGAGAGTCGGGCCAGTAGCCCTCTTGTGAGAGTCCCTGCTTGCCGTCGCTTTTAACGGGTACTAAGGTGTGGCCCAGTTAGAATTGGAACATAGACTATTGCGCATATTTCGGATACGTTAACAAAATAGTATTCTGTTTTAATTAAAATGTTCGACTTTATGTGAACTTTAGAGGGAAAATACAAAACAAAATTAATCATCTCGATTCCGAAAAAAACTTGCGGACTTTTCCCGGAATACATTTCATCTTCTGGCGCTCATTCTTCTCATCTATCGTTTTGGCAATCTTATTCCACTTGGCTCTCAATTCATTGATGCTTTGCCATTCACCTTCAGCTTCCTCTTCAAAATAGCCCACAATCTCTCTGTCGGTCTGAGCTGGGGACAGTTTGGTGGATTGAATTCTTTCGGTATAAACTGAATACCGTTGGTTACATACCACTTTAGCACTGTTTTACTGTAATGACAGCTTGCAAGATATGGCCAAAACATGACAGGTTCATTGTGGGGGGATCTGATGAATGGCAATATTCGCTTTTGGAAACATTCCGTTCTGTACAACTCTGAATTAAATGTCTTATCAGTGATAAAAACCTTGGTCTTCCTACCGCAGCTACAGATGCCTTGCCAAATCATGTATTTACGTGCAAATTTATCTGCAAACACAAACTTGAATTTGGCAGGAACATCTCCCCGAGCCATAGCCAAGCAAAAATTTTGTCCCGGTAGCTGTTTGAAATCGACCTTTACATAGATTTCATCATCCATGAGGAGACAGCCATTGAATTGCAACTGATCATAAAGTTTTCTAGCACGGATTCTGGCCGCATTATTCTGCTTTTGATTCCTATTTGGTTGTGTACAGGTACGGTATGACTTGAAGCCTTCCCGAAGACGAATACGTTTCTCTGTACTGCGTTCAGCGCGAAACTTTTTGGCCAAACCGCGCTCTGACATGTTGGGGTTTACCTTAATGTTTTGGATGATTTTGTTCCGCAGTTGACGATTGGCAGAACCCGCCTGACGCTTGCTTTGAGGCATGCGATCCGTCGACAAAGTTTCTCTGTACGTTTTCAAAACACGCCACACGGTATTTCCGGGAAAACCCAACACTTTAGCAAGTTTTGGCCCAGACCACGAAGGGCAGGGTGGCCACAGACTCGGAAAAATCGGGAAATGCGGGAAAAATGCGGGAATCCAAAATCATCGGGAAATATGCGGGAAAAAGGCGGGAATTTCAAAAGTCATCGGGAATTTTTGTCATATGGAAGGAATTATACTCACACCTTTTTCAAATGATTTGAGTAGCGTTTTCAAAACGTATCGCTTAGAGCATCTTCAGCGGTGGTCTATTTTAACATCTTTATAGTTGATTTGCATCAGCAAACTTAAAAAAAAAATAGACCAACTTTGCGTTCCCCGCTCCGGTGTAGTATTTCTTGTTGTTAAACCCACCAACACCTATCATCTTGTCAATCATACAATATCCAGAGATCAGAAGTTTTGTTTTTTTCAGAGACCGAGGATTTTTCGCAAACTTTTTACCATGGATTGGCTTGTGTGGTGGTGAGTGTGTGAATGCATGCATCTCATTTAAACGATATTAGATAATGCTGATAGTGATAGATAGAGCCACGCCAACCTATGACAAGAAGCACTTTCTGCGACGTTTCAACATGCCAAGGGATATGATCCTAGACATTATGCGACAGCTAGAGTCAACTGATGACTTTTTCCAACTGTTGCGATGCAGCTGGAAATGTTGATCTTATTGTTACATACGTGCACTGCAGCCTAACGGATGTTGGCGTACGTCCTCAGCTAGTTCTCTTCCTAGAACTTCAGGGATCTTTCCAGGTGATCGAGAAACTTTCCAATCGTTCCGAAAACATCCCATCAGGGTATTTAAGTTATAAGAAGAACTTAAACTTCTTACGACTCGATTATTGTTCGAACCCAACCAAAACGAGAATAAAGAAACCAACTACTTCTTAATCAATTTCATAGAATTTCCACCTATTCACAATCTTGGAGATTGTAAAAAGTTCTTGTACGGTTTAACAACATCTCGGTAATGCTAACTATTCCACAGAAATTCCACGGCTTCCAAGATTTGTTTTTCAATTTCTCGTAAGTTATTTAAATATGTGTGATATTCTGCTTTTTATCACACAATATGTACCTGCTGGATGTTAAAACAACTTCTGGGAAGCGAAATCTGATTTTCTAAGTTTCCGTCATTTCCAGAAAGTTGTTCCTATTCCATGGATGATCAGCTAACTTTTTGGAAGTTCATCCAAGATTCCAGAAACGTTAATAATTTGTCGGCAATTCAATGAACTTCTATAAAGTTTCACCATGTCTCTTCTCGAAAGACAGCAAGCAAACTTCATGATCATCTGGAAACTTCCAGTTATTTTATTCAACTGCCGAGAAGTTTAATCACGTTCATTATAGATATTTCGACCCAATCTTCATAGATATTCCGAAGTTCATTGAATTAAATTTTTCAAGAGTGCGTTCAGTAAGAAACTTAGAAGCTTATATAAGTTCTGAAATGATGCAAAATAGATGCGGTATAAAACAAAATGTACAAACACCAGCGATGCAGTGATGTTTTTGCGTTTGGTCTAAACAAATAAATCCAAACCACGATTTGAACCACCGTTGAAGATGCCCACAGAAGATCTGGCTACACGGCTGTAACAGGTGAGGCCAGAAATGAACTTATATTTCATGTGGTGGCGAATGTGTTTGAAGTTTGGCGAATTGCGTTAGGGTGTTAACACACGGTGAAAGAAGAATTTGGGCAGCTGTGTTCAATGCCGTCTGACGTTGTTTGCCGGATTCCAGAGAAAAGAAAATGGACAAATTTTGGCTAGAATCAAGAAGGAGCTACCAAATTTGACAACATTTGTTTAAAATTGGCTCATGCTGTCGCACAAAAAGGCGTATGTTAAATGAATGGAAAGTGTCTGGTGGTAAATCAAACTGGAAAATGTTTGGGAGCTCAGAGATTTAGCTACTAGTAATTTATATTAACTCATCTGAACAGTCGGGAAAATAAGGCAAAAATGCGGGAAAAATTCGGGAAAAATGCGGGAATTTTTATATAATGATTGTGTGGCCACCCTGGAAGGGTTTTCTAAATGATTGCGCACAATTATTTTCCTTCTTTCTTCTTCCATTTTGATTTTTTCTGAAAAACGTTCGAACTGCTCCGCGAAAAAAAACTTCTGATGTTGTTATTGCTATAGGGAACACATAAGATGTCATAGTTTACAAATCCGACCACTAGGGTTGCTGTAAGAATCAAAAACGTTTGTTCCAATACTAAATGGGCCACACCTTACTCTAAAATTGAAATTCTTACACTTCACTAGAATTATGAACTCAAATACATATTTTCATTAGAAATTCCAGGAAGATCCCGGAATATTCGATATGTCATACATCCAGTTCATAAAATGAAATATTTGTCAATCCTGAACGTATTTATTGTTCATCGATGTGATTAAAATATTGGCATTAATAGAGCTTAACGACCTATTTATGTTAGAAAAAAATACATAAATATTGGAAATTCCATATATTCAGTCCATAGAATGAATTATTAGACAAAGCGTTAATTTTGCTTATCGATATGGATTCAAGATGCTTCAAAAGAACATGTTCGTTGAAAAATGTGTGGTTATAATCAATGGAGACTTCGTGTTATCTGCGAATCCATCCGTTGCAGTTCAAACCCGAACAATTCGAGCCAATCGGTCCTGCTCTAATTCCATAGAGTTGCATAGTGTGGCTAGTCCGCTGTATGTGCTATACAACGCACCAGATGCGGAACAATAGAATGCATGCGGCATCGATTAGTGTGATTGGTCTTGTTTGGTTTTGCACTGCAACGAGTATATTGTCATCTCACAATTATGTGCTCTCAGGTATTGTTTTGATCATATCTCCATGATGGATTATTCAATCATAATAAATTTTTGACCAATTATTTGAAGATTGTATAACTTTAATTTGGCGGTAACAAAGCTAAAATCGGTACTCAAATAACTCAGTATGAAATCGGAGACTGTTTAATTACTATTATAATAGGCCGTCAAATACTGTTTCGTTCATATCTTCATAACGAAATGTCCGAATGAAAAAATAGCGCTCTATGGGAATGTTGTAGCTTTCATTTGCCGTCAACAGAACTGAAATCGGTTCACAAATGGCTGAGAAACCGAAGTGACATGTGACGTCGAGCTGAGTCGAATGGTATATGACACTCGGCCCTCTGGGCCTCAGATAAAAAGTCGAGTTTTCAAGCGATCTTAATACCCTTCTTTTGCTGTAAGAAGGTTAAAAAAGGGGGGGATAAGTCAGAGTGGTATTTATATCGAAGGCAAATAAAAAAGGCAAGTCTTCACCAAAGTCATTTAGACATATAAATCTATCATCAATATTTTTGAAGTTAATGGAAAAAAATTGATGAATAACCACTTATCACTGATTTGCAACAAGTGTGCTACTCGGGTATGATTCACTGGATATATTTAACTATAGTCAAGCCCAGAAACACGTATGCCTCGCTTATCTGGTGGCTAAAGACTAAAAAGATAAAGGCACAAGAGAAACTGAACAAGCTGAAAAGGCTCTATAACTGGGCCAATGCATAGTACTCCTTCAAAAGCACTAGATGCTTTATTCGACATTCTTTCTTTAAATCAATTTATACTACAGGATGCAGAAAAAAAATTTCTGAGGCTCAAACGGTCCATGAAAATTTTCGATGGAGATCTCATTGAAAACTTGACTATCCTAAAAGAGTTTTCGATAAGTCCTTTAATATTGATAAGTGAAGATAGTATGCTTAGGAGAAACTACTTCAATCATAAATTTACAGTCCATGCAGTTACTCGTTCTGATTAAGATAAAAGAGAACCGAGTTTTCATCCGGGCTCAACAGTCTTCTATGCAGATAATTTGGTAGGGGCCGTGTATAACTGGTCCTGGAATGAACTTGTATGTGCCAAGGAGAAAATATCCCACAGTGTTTCAAGCTGAAATATATGCCAAACTGGAATGAGCATCAATCTGTATGAAAAGCCAAGCAGCTCTGAATTCGTAAAAGTCAAAAACATTCACATCTAAACTGGTGTGGGAATGCGTACATTTTTTACAGCATTGGTCCTGTCGTTATATGGTTAATCTCTGTTGTTTTCCTCGTCATTGCGGAATTGAAGGAAACGAAAAAGCTGATCAGTTGGCAGAAAATAGGGTTATCCATGCAATTCATAGGGCCCGAACCATTTGTGGGATTATCTTTTTACGCTTTGACTGCAAACTGTTCGTTAATCCTAACGCTTCTCATGCACAAAAGTTATCTAAACTTTCGAAACATGACTTGAGTACATACATTGGTTTGATAACAGGACATTGTCCAAGTAAATACCACCTGGAAATCATCGGTAAACTTCATGAAGATAAATGCTACTTTTATAAGTTAAAGAGTGAAAGCTCTAAGCATTCAATGTGCGACTGTGTTGCACTATTTAATACACGATGCAGATTTTTTGACAAGGGATTCATTGAACCCTGTGAGGTCTGGGACGCTGTTCCCAATCAAGTTGTACATTTCATAATAAATATAGTAACTGCTTGGGAAAATTGCTTTCTGCCGTTGTGGTAACTAAACAGTAACTTACCAATGCGATAATATGGCAAAAATAAAAAGAGGACACGACACAATAAATCAAATCAATGGTTGTAGTGGCAATACGTCCCCAACAAGCAAAAAAATAGTAAACTAAAACACTAGCTCAATCTTATAATATAGGATTAATCTTGTTTCCATCATCTACAAATGCTTGTGAATATACCAAAATCCGGTCGTTGTGCTTCGTCAAAAAATATGTTAACAATGCTACAAGTTGTGGTCATGTTCAGAGTGATCACTTTTATAAGGGTATCATTGAAAATGTTGAATTTGAAAACATTTCATTTCCTTTTGCCTACATCCCAAATTTTCCTTATCTCTAGACTGCATCTGCATTTTTCGAGCATAACATTGAAGAATTTCGATCTCTTATGCAATGTATGTAACATGGCGCGATCGTTTTTAGAATCTCTCGGAGAAAATAAATTTGAACCTAAAACATTTTGGGAAATGCAGCTGCGGAGCAAAGACCAAAGTGTTTGTGACGAATAAGCTGTACAAGGAAGAATGCCTCAAAAACCGCGTATTACCTTTGATTAAAGCCCATAAAAGTCTTGTGAAATTTTGACCAGATTTGGCGAGTTGCCACTACAGCCGGGAAGTCATCCAGTGGTACCGCGATAATAACGTAGATTTCATCGATAAAAACATAAATCCACCCAACTGCCCGCAGTTCCAGCCCATCGAAAGATTTTGGGCAATAATGAAGCGAAAGCTTAAGAAAAGTAGAAACACGGCTCGGGACGCGACTCAGATGACCAAAATGTGGAACAAATGTGCCAAGGATGTTGACTCCGGAGGTGTGCAGCGTTTGATGGGAGGAATAAAGAAGAAAGTGCTTATTTTCATTAGAAATGAAGAGAAATAATTTATATTGATGTTTTTTCCTTAAAGAACAGTGAATTACCTTTGTTTTGATGTATTAAACTTATTTGTACGTCAATCCGTTACCGAGATACAAATGATTTTATTATTCCGGATTCTAAATGGACATAGCTTTATTGCAACGATCATGTTAAGTTAGGGCTTTCAATTCCCAATATTCAGTCTAGAGGCTATTTTTCAACGCTTCACAGACTTAGGTTTGAGGTAACAACATATATTCTAGAAACTGTTGTAGGTGTAGCATTCGGAACGTGGCAGTATTTATTATTTTGTGTTTCAAATCAGGACTGAGTTATATCTATGTCTCAAGTCTTAAATTATTTTTGTGCATCAAGGATTTCATCACCAGTATTGGAAAGGCTTATAAGATGGAACACGATCCGTTTTTTTGCTCGTAACATGTAGAATTTTTATTTTTCCGAGGATCCAAAGACATCTTTCGAAAGAGGAACTAATAGGCTCCAATTTTGCTTAAGGAACTGATTGTTTATAGTCATCAAAAAAAAGTTATGGCCTATTTTCAAAATCCATCCAAAATTGCAATTTCAAAAAATGGCTTGCAAGATGGAATACGATTCGTTTTTTGCTCGTAACATGTAGAATTTTTATTTTTTCGAAAAATTTTCGAAAGAGGAACTGAAGGGCTCCAAGTTTGCCCACAGAACTGATTATTTATAGTAATAAAAAAATAATTATGCCCAATTTTCAAAATTCATCGAAAATTGCAATTTCAAAAAATGTATTGTTATATTTCAATTCATTATTGATTCCATGGCATTTTTAAACATAAAAAATGTCATTCATATGTTTTAAAACGAAAAAAAATGTGTTCAATCGTACAAGCTCAACAGTTTTCCATCTTACAAACATGACGCCATAAACACAAAACATCAAAAAATTGTTTCACTTTACGATTTGTTTGGAAATGCCTTTGGATCATAAAAATACACCAAAAATGCTAGCCAACACAAATGTTAACCTATTGATATCGATGGGAAATTTCCACTTACTAAGCACAAGAAATAATTGCTATTTTAATTATTTCACCACTTTCGAACAATGCAACCTGGAAGAGCTAGATCGAATGAGTGTATTCACTCCAAAAGCAAATGAAAATTGAAGAAAAGTAAAAAAAAATGAGGTTAACACTTGTCAGCGCGATAGTGTTGTCACTATGAATGTCAAAAAAGGCGCTGTTCCATCTTACAAGCCTTTCCTCTAATATTCATTATTTTTAAGAGTGAGCAGTTTTTAAAAAAATACCAAAAAAACCTATGATTTCATAATAATGAATGAACTCACAAATTTATATATAAAAAAAATTGGAATACAACATTACTGGAAGTTAGATTCATATGATCGCGTTTTTCTGGGCTTGTTGACTTTATTGGACTAATAGGTATTAGAGGTGTCTATAGCTCCCTATTTTTGTGAAATCTAGATTTTCGGTAAACAGGGCGGCTTTCATATGCCCGAAATCATCAAAACTTATTAAAACATGCTGGTCTTCCAATAATTAATTATTGAAGAAATTAGTTTTGGAACTCATCGTTGCTTTTGAAAAATGTTATTGAATATAACAAATTCATAAAAATTTACTTGGACAATGATAGATCGAAACATAAATTTCGTGATAAATTTGTATTGGAGCCAGTATTCAACAAGACTAATTTGTATAGCAATCTGCTTTGCTTTGAATAATTGAACCCCACCGGTGTCGTTTTCGATCTCCTCCAATCAATATCATATGGTCTAAGCACTAACCACCGCCGTTGTAAATTACTCTCGCGCGTTTCAATTCGATGTTTTTTCGCTTTCTACGCACTTGTTTTATACCTCACCTAAACTGCTTCAGCTTTTGAAACACGATTCCTAAATATATACTATAAAAGCGACTCCAAGCTTGTATTAGTCTTGCTATACACGTCGATTAGCAGAACCTGTGTGTGATTGACGAAGCGCAGTCCCCGTCGCGAATTCGAACCGAATGAATCTCGCAATAAGAAAATAGTCATTACCCAAATCAGCTGTTACTTGACCGTTAATGCCCACAGTCTAGGGCTGGCAAGACCACTCGCATGAACACAGTTGACGGAGGGCCGCCTATATTTACTTTCTGGCATCAGTCCGGCACTAACTAGTCAGTCGAACAGTTATACAAAGTTGATGTCACGCGCCTAGGCAGCAGTAGCAGATCCACAAACTATGTGCCAAAGTGACGTCCCTACGAGCGAACTTATAAATGCTAAAAAACCACGACACTCGGTGCGAAACCGATTAGCTACTTACTAGTAGCTACATATATGCAACCCATACGATACAAGTACCCAACCGGTCACTATTTCACAGGTGGTGTTAGTGAGCGGTACTTGTGTCTGGGCTGCGTTGTGTAATCCTTCTAGTTCTTGTGACTTTTTTCCCCAAGTGCAACCTCAGTTTAGGTAATCCATCTCCGTGTTTACGTGCCCGAGAAAAGGAAACCGGAGAAGATGTGGATATAATTAGTCGCCCAACGCCTAATTGAGATATTTCACAACCTCTAGAGTTGAACTACGTGCATTTTGCATGTGCATTGCAAAAATCGGACGAGTTCTCGTGCACGACACGGCACGGCTCGGCTGGATTGGATCGGAAGTGGTTGGAAAACTTTGGCTACGATTTCTCGATCGAACGATATAACAACGCCGGACCGGACAATCATCATGACTTGTAAGTTTGCAACATTTACGTTTTGTACACGCCTTTGTAAGTGTGTGAAATGATCAATTTAAAAGTACTTTCCGTTCGTTACTGTTTAATGAGTCCCGCATATTGAAATGTGCGATAAATGGCGTGCAGTGATGGGGATTTCATTGCGGCACGTGTGTTGTCAATGAGTGCAAGGAATTCGATGTTCTGATGCGCTCGGTTTGTAAGTCGGGTCACGTTCGGGGAATTTCCTGGAAGAGATTCAAGGTCGAGTTCTGGCCAAGCTGGGGCAGAGTTATTGATTAGTTTGTGGTCTCCGTGGGGAACTGTTAGCGGGCGAAATGGACAACAAAGGGTGGCGAGCAGTTTTATCGCAATCTGATAATCTTGCCTTCTTTAAATTTTAGTGTGTAATAAGATGTGCGGTGTTATCTCTGGCCAAATTTATACAAACTGATGAGGGCCATAAATAACTGAAAGCTTATGCCATATGATTATACAATTCTTCGAATGAATGAATCAGACTCTGCATGCATAGTCAGTGTTGTTTTAGACCATTTCGCTACTGCTAAAACCCCGTGGAATCCCCGTGAGGACTTCATTTTTGCCTGAAAACACAATAAGCGGGAGATAGTTTCTCTCCCATGTAGGGGCTTTGGGAATGTGAATAGACAGTTCGTTAGAACAATTTAAGCTATCTGTAGTATATGATCACGATCAAGCGCACATTCTTTTGCCAGTCAAGGTGGTGCATTCGTTTCCTGTCTTGACCTACTCCGCATGGGGATGCTTGGCAAAAGATTGTCAGGGTGGCCAAAGAACCGGGAAAACCGGGAATTAACCGGGAATTCAAAAAAAATCGGGAAAAACCGGGAATTTATGTTTACATGATTGTTCATAATTAAGATTGTGTGTTATTATCATCGAGCTCTAGGTATTCTTTTCTTAGCGTGTCAATTGATTTACCTCCTATAAATATCCTGCACAGAAAAAAATCTTGTAGTAGAAACTACCATTTTACCCGACTACGCCTATATTTAAAACTACCATGAAATGTCAGTCAAATTTACTACGTTTATCTTCAAACCTTCAACGTTTTTGGTATATTTGACAGACCTTATGTTGATACCAACTCTACTATGGTTGACTTCAATCGCAGGCATGGTAAAATCAAACGCATTTATACTCAGGTGAAAATTGTTGTTGTTTGCGCTCAATTTGACCCTTGAAATGGTAGTTTCTACTGTTTTTTTTGCGTGTGGATCATTCTTGTAAGTTTGTAGCGTTTGTAGAGTTGCCACAATATTTTTCGTTCCCATCTTTAATTTTCACCAAAAAAACTTTTTTATCTGTGTTTAACAGCAGAAAATCTTGGCAAGAACCTTGCTTCAAACATTCGAATTTAGATGGTCTTATTCAGATTGTAGAAAGTTCGCAATGAACTTTCTAAGCAAGATAAAAGCCAGATTGAAACACAGCAGTTTTCTCCAACAAATTTCCAAGTCATGATCTTCGATGGCCTGTATCTCATATTTTTCGTAAAAGTACGGATATTGTTTAGAAATTGAATTGAACTCCTTCAAAGTGTACAGCTACAGGGTTCAACACACTATGCAGTTCGTGTTGACAACTGACTAGAACGATAGCCATTTACTGGCAGATCGATGCAGAACGATGCTTCAAATCCAAGATATTTTGTATCATCTGGAATTCCTTGGATCATTTGAGGATGCATGATAAGTAACTATAAATATCTTGCATCAACTGTTCCAGTGGCAGCTTTTTGCATGTATAGCTTGCACAAAGAACCAAAAAGTGGCAAGTAGATTTGATAATTATCAAATGAGAACTGACACGTTTCAGCAGCTTTTTGACCGATTGGTCAGAACCCATCATTACCGATGCTCCATCTGATCGACAGCCAACAAGCCTTTTTTTGTAATCGTGCCATCGATCTGGTATTGTTCAACAATTTCACAATATATATTGAAATGGAGTTTTCATAAGGGGGCATTGGGTCGCAATCATAAACAATGGCTTCTACCGCAAATTTCTCGAGAATGCTAACTTAATCATAGGGAATTACCACGATGATCGTAGAATAGAAGTTGTAGTTTACTTGAGTGAGTTTGCATTTTCAAGAAATTTGCGGAAGAAGCCCTTTTCTTTTTTTTAAGGTTTACTTGCGGGACTCTGAATAGAGTTGAAACCTCTACGCCAGGCCTTTGATGATATCGTTGCGTAAATCGTTTCGAATCATTTTGCCAGCCGTGCACGGAGCATGTCATCTTTTTCATCTTTTTGTTATTCAGTTTGTCAGTGTTTTTTCAGTCTTCTGTAGTTTAGAATGACATTTAGGTGCTGTAAAGTCTGTTTGAGCAGTTTTCTCCAATCTAAATTCGTCGAGATATTTGAATTCTACCAGTTTAAGTCATGTCTGATGTCTCAGTAGTCCCAACAGTATAATTTTAATGGTTTGCTGATGGGACTAATGAGAGAGAAGTTTTCTTTAAAAAAAATTGGGAGGGCGTTGCGTCTTTTTATGCTAGAAATGTTAGAGGGCATTTCGTAACTTCTTCAGTCGTTAATAGGTTAATAGATGTCTAGTTCTTATGTGCTCTGAAATTCATCGATGTATACCTCGTCTAACTTCTTTTGGATGACCTATCACTTTGTCCGCCTTAGTCCGTTCTTGTCTTCTGCGTTATTCAGTTAAATTCTATAGTTTTTCTGTAGAATTGTTTACGTTTACTTGTCTGATCATTGCCTTTTTTTTATTTGTCTAATACTAATCTCTAAGTCGTTTAGTCGCTTCAAAGTCTGACAGCAAGTGCAGCTATTAGATTCACTTTTCGGTGGCAAGGTAAAGCTTCATCACGCCTAGTCCCTATCTAAGATTGTTTGTATACCATTGTTATAATGTGTGGTATTTTTATTATAACTCTTTGAAATGAAAAATAACAAAATAAGAATGGTGCCACGTTCGTAGTTTTAAAACTTCTACTCAGTGAATCCAACAGTCGGTTCCCTACAAATATCAATAATCTTGAACACATTGTGTACCAATATGTACCTGTCTAGCTAGATTTATAATTAAGCGCGGCTTCGGCTCATCATGTCAGGGAACGCTAAGAAAGGTGTCGCAGCCAAGAAGAAATCCCACATAATTATTATTGAGGAAAGAGCCCCACCAGACTGCACCAGCATTCAAGGCTTCCAGACAGGATGTCCGTTGGATCACATCTGTAAAATCAGTGCATCAATGCCAGATATGTGACGCGGCATTAAATCAAAATATTCAAGATGTGATACTACCACGTCAGGATATGTCTTTGGTTACCATCTCAATGCTGATGGCTTAGGCCCACCCATCGCGTCCAGATCACATATCCGAGGGGAGGGAAGAAATTTGCGGAAGAAGCCATTGTAAACAATTGGCCCTTATGAAAATTCCATGTCGATATATAGGTTTTCGCACGGCAATATGATATTAAAGATAACCAAAAATCACTTTCAAAATATTATCATTGACTAACTCTAAGACCAGTAGGTCCCATACAAATTCGATGTTTTTCTTGGCTCAGTCAGTACTTACACATCGGTCCCAAGCTCAATAATGCGCCCCTAATAATGAACTCACACTAACACACTCTCAAATATTCTGTCAAAATAACACAGCTAATCAAAACAAAGGAGCAAATATGTATAGTAAGGTGCTGGCTTCAAGGTGTACTTCGGACCAAGGGGTACTACAACAGTGAACCAATTTCAAATCGCTAGTTGCATATTGATTGTTGATATTATGCTTCGAATAACAAAAATTAATATCGAGAACATTCTTCTATTCGGCATGAATGCATGAAGATATTTCTAAATTAGAAGATCAATATTTTTATAGAAATCCTTGTAGGAAACTCTGTCAAATTTCGTGGAGCAACCGATTGAGGAACTTCAAAAAAACACTGCTCCAGCAAAATACTTGAAGAAATGTTTAGAGATTTATATCTAAGAATCCTTGCAAACATTCTAGACAAAACTTAACAAATAGTTCTGCAAAACCGCTTGTAGAATATTTTACGTGAAGAATTGAATACACGAGATTATGAAACTCGTGCAAACAAAATGTCTTAAATTTCTTCTATAAATCAGGTTTTTTTTTCCAAGAATTATTTCAGCAATTACCTTATAGTTTTTAGTTCTTTCAGGTGTCTTCCAGGGATTCCTTTACAATCACAACACTTCATAAGTTCAGGGATTCCACCATAAATGTCATCACAAGAAAGTTCAACAGAACAGCCAATGAACTGCCAGAAGAAACTGCTGAAAGAATCGCTGGAGGAATGGCTACAAACTCCCGAAGAATACCTATAGAAACGCCAGAAGGAATTTCTCAAGCAATGGTTGAGAACTTTTCATAGAATCTTTGGGAAAAGTTTCTTAAAAAAAATATAAAGAAATCATTTGGCGGTACACACACAAACTGACTTTCAGACTGTCATCTTTTTTCAGACTATGATCTAAATTATTTTCTTTAGCTTCATGGGCCTAAAACTGAAAGCAGAATTTGTTAATGTAGTCATTTTTGTATTATAAACAACGCTTATACTGAAAATATCATTTTATTAAGCTTTGGAGCTCAATTCGTTCAAAATTGTTTGCTTAGAGTAATTGTTTTCTATTCGTTATTCTAGTTCATTACTACATGATCCGCGCCTTAACCCGGGAAATTTTTAACATTTGGTCCGAGAAAACCGGGAAACACCGGGAATTTGAAAATAAAAATTGAGTGGTCATCCTGTTGTTGAATGTGGCTAAATCAACTGTTGCCAACGTATTAAAAGCCAGGAAAGCTGGATCGGGGGTAAATCAAAAGCCGGAGGCCACAGCGACGACAAAAAGAGTTGCCCGCTGTTTCGAGCGGAACCCCAACCTCTCCGTCCGAGGTGTCGCAAAGAAGCTGGGAGTGGCGCCTTCAACCGTGAATAGAGCTGAAAAACGAGCTGGACTGTCGACTTACAAGAAAATGGTGACTCCAAATCGCGACGATAAACAAAACACGTCGGCCAAAACACGATCCCGAATACAGGACGATGAAACTTACGTCAAGGCAGACTTTAAACAGCATCCTGGACAGAAATTTTATACGGCAACCGGACGGGGAAAGGTGGCAGATATTTTCAAGCACATGAAACTGTCAAAGTTCGCGAAGAAATATCTGGTGTAGCAGGACATCTGCACCTGTGGCTTGAAGAGCAACGTTTACATTGTGACCGGAACCGTCAACCAGAAAATTTATCTGAACGAGTGCCTACAAAAACGTCTGCTGCCTTTCCTGAAGCGACACCGTTCTATTTTGGCCGGATTTGGCATCTTGCCATTACGGAAAAAATGCCATGGAGTGGTATGCTGCCAACAACGTTTAAGTGGTGCCCAAGGACAAAAACCCTCCCAACACGTCAGAGCTCCGCCCAATCGAACAATATTTGGCCATAGTCAAGCGGAACCTTAAGAAGACTCAAAAAGCTGTTGTGAGCGAGAAACAGTTCTGTACAAAATCTTATGGCAGCTGTACACTTGAGTTGTTGGTTCTTTGCAAGAAATCTAGTTTGAAACGTCACCGTTTGTATTTTTGCAAAATATCCGCCGAGATCCCAAAAATATGGCACCCTATATTCTCTAAGCACCATTATCATCATATTCATCAAAAACATCCACCATTTCACCGTGGGGTACAATGTATCACTTGTTCGTGCCAATTGTATTGCTCTCGCTGTCTATAATTGAACGTTATTATTCCCCAATCACCATTCGTCTACTAACAGTGCTGAGCACTAATTTGTCTATACCTTCATACTGGCATTCCACACAGCCGAGTGCAGGATAACGCGATAATCTTGCCGAACGGCGGAAGCACTCTCGTGCAATCCCAAAAGCCAGTATGGAAGTCTCGTGACGTGCGAATCGCTTGTGCAACCATAATCCCAATAATCCCCCGTGATCCTAATCGACGCAAGACTCCGCACCCGCTGTCTGGTTTGAAGACGGGCAGCAAGTCACACACCTACGATAATCGCCGATGTGCAAGTTAGTCCGATGACTGTGGCCATAAAAAAGTACTGTCCGGTCCGGAGTAATCTTCATCACCACCACAACTAATCGATTGGTGAGTGAGTGATCGAGCGAGCTTTTTTTCCATTCTTTTTTTTTTTTGTTTTGCTGTTGTGGCAATAAACGAAAACCACTTCGGTCTGGTTTCGCCGGTTGGTTGTGATACTGACCACGGTGCATCGGGGCCTAACTGATAAGAACCATATGGTTTGGCTTCGCCGGATCAATGACATAATTTTGCTTGCCAGTCAATGGTTTTATTGCACTACAATGCCGAGTATGGACAGAAATAGCCCAGCAGAGGGTTGCTGCGATTACACGCGTAAGTGATCAACTGGGTAAACAACACGATGACCACTACAACGATGACACTTCAGAAAAGAAAACACTCAAGTAGGCAACTCAAGCAGGCTATCACATTCGCTAGACGACCACGATGATGATGGAGATGGTCGGCGGTGAGAGAGGTTTCCGATTGGTCGTTTGCTGATAGCAATTGTTGTCAAGATAACAACGCGCCGCAGCAAGCAGCCTACGTTGATTTGATAAGAGCCCGGGATGATGAGATAGCATGTTTGGAATGGAACAGTCGTTTTCCGCCGGTGTGCTCATTTGCAAAGATACGCTCGGGCGACGAACAGGAGAGGACACGAGAGCAATTCTCCCGGGACTGATCACGGGATAGTGACTGCAAAACATCGAAGAACGCTGTTGACCTTGTAACAATTAGGGTGTGTGGAGCTTGTAGAACTGGATCGATAGAACGCCGGGTGGATTCTATTGGACGCAAGGAAAATACACGTGCAAGTGAGTGTGTAGTGAGTTTTTGTGTATTTGCTGAAACGCCGTAGTGGTCTGTGTGTGTGTGTGTTTTTTTTTTTATAACCAGGAATTATCGACGCCTTAGTCAAAGTCCATGAATTTTGTAACCCGCTAGGGAGCTTTGATAAATTTAATCCAAAATTCTCACAAACGAAAACCGTAATGAGTGGTATTTTTTGTGGTAGCCACTTAGCACAGTCGTATTGTATAATGCACTTCCTGAACCGTTTTTTTTTTACTATCAGGTGCTATCGTGGTTTTCGATAACGTAGATTACCCCTTGTATATTACAGGCGTTGATCTCGAAATGATAAGACAATATGCCCTCGTATCGTGCCAAATAGAACCGAAATGTTCAAAACAAAGAACTTATATGTTTACAAGTATTTTGAAAATATCAACTATGCAAATTTTGGGTACACTTTTGGAAAGGATATTTTTATTGTTATTTACATGGCATAACGTCACAATACTATAACATAGCCTGATACACAATATCCCTCCATAAAGCCCGATTCGTGGCTGCTCCTCTCCAATCCCTTGGGCACCGTGTACCCCCAAGGTCTTGCTCCACCTGGTATGATCATCTTGCTCGATGCGCCCCTCGTCGTCTTGTACCAACCGGATTCCCGTCGAACACCATTTTTGCAGCATAGTTGCCCGGCATTCTCGCAACATGGCCTGCCCAACGTATCCTCGAAAGGTGTATTTCATGCAAAATTTAGCATTAACAATCGCCTTTTGTGAGGGATCAGTATTCTTTGTAAATTCAGCTAAGAGTTTTCCAATCGGAAACAGATTTACATGTTTGTGAATAATGAGTTGAGTTTGGTTTAGTTTGTAATATAGTATTTTGCTAGCCAACTGTGCTAACACTTGAATAAAAATAACCTTACAATTACCTTGCAATAATAAACAAAAACGACAAAGCCTATTATTGACCACGAATCTTACTGTTCATGTATCAGACTAATGAAATAAACATATTGTGGTTTCAGCAGATCTACTCTTCATTAAATATGGTAAGAATTTTAAACAGTTGTGAAATGATACAACTAATGGTAAATCACTCAAATTTGGTTGGGAAAATGTGAAATTAAGTATAGTTATAGTACGTTCACCCTACGCTCTATATTACGTGATATTGCAAATTGATATTGATATCAAGTGGAGGTGTTCACACTACATTGACTTGATATAGTTTGACGTTTGTAAAGTGACGATGAAAAAACAGAAAAATACTAAGTCAACTGATCTTTATTGCATGTTCGATACAAAAAGATCAGATCTTCTTGAACTACACTCAAGTCTTTTTTAACACGGGGGATGCGCACCGTGTAAAAAAAACCGCGTTGTTTCGGCAATCGTCGTAGAAAAAACCGCGTTATTTCAAAAGTCGTCGTAAAAAAACCAAAGTATGTCGTTGTAAAAACAATTTTATTTGAAAGAAACCGAAATCGTCTTAAAAAACCGTCGGACGAAAAAAAAATGTTATAACTAATAACTATGAAAGTGCCTATGAATTGTTTCAACACATACTGCATTGTTAAAAGTCCAAATTAATGGTTATCATTAATTTATAGCTAAAACAGGATAAAAATTATGCGTTTTTATCAGCATTCATGTATTTACAGTTTATTTTCCATATCTTGATATTGAAGGGATCATCGAGATAGGCAGAGATCGACATGCAGAACAGAAATTGACTAACCTGGTAGAAAGATCCTCGAAGCATTTTGCGTTGCAACAGTTTTTTTATGTATCCCGTATCCAAAGCAAATCTAGATCGGTTGCTCCAAATACAGGTGAACTTGGGTTTTCGCAGTTTTTTCATCGACTTCCACTTCCATAAAGTTAATTTCAGAACTTTTTTCTATGTGACTAATTCTCCTTTTCACACACACCTAGAAATAATTACTACCGAGTAGAGAAAAATATGATAACAAATAAAAAATCTCTAGAGAACTCATTATTGTGGAGGGACTGTATATTTATATTTAAATTTTGAATTTATTTAGTGACTTATTTATAAGCAGCTGCGGAAAATCTACCGATCTGTAGAATCAGTTTTATTTATTGATCGACAAAACCTCAAAACGCCTCAATCAGTTGATCACATGCATAGTTGTTCCGATTCTGCCGCAGAGACACCATTCCGGTCAAAACTGTGGATTCATTCTCATATGAATTCAATTAATGGTTTTGTAAAAACTGCCGAACTATTGGACCAATTTTAAGAACGGAGAGCTCTCACAATAAAAAAAAACTTCTAAGAAGAAGCCATATGGAGGAGGTGTACCGGTTCCCGGTTTCAATAGCTTTTACTCAGCCACTTTCAAAATTAAATTTTGGATAATATTTTTTTTTTTTACGTGTGCATCCAAAATCAGAAAGCAAGATTGTAATATCAAAGGCGAAGATTAGTATCTACGATTGAATTCCAA
The DNA here is from genome assembly GCA_034211315.2 of Aedes japonicus. Taxonomy (NCBI): domain Eukaryota; kingdom Metazoa; phylum Arthropoda; class Insecta; order Diptera; family Culicidae; genus Aedes; species Aedes japonicus. Next base: position 137,457 of record JASCZW010000344.1, on the reverse strand, counting down.
CAACTTTTTTCTATCTTAACCGATACGTATTTCATCTACAATGACCTCTTCAGTGTCGTACTAATGTTCGACTTAACATTCAATGGAATCAATCTCCGCCTTTGAATCAAGATTGTAATGTAGTTTTGCATAGACAAAAAAATGCAACATTGGTCGTGGGCCAAAACACATAAATTTACTTTAAAAAAAAAGTCAATGTATGCGTGGGGTTGTACAGTGTGTTAGTTATGGATTGTGAGAATGGATGACTCTACATGCTAACTGTCAACCATTTCAACATTGATTGAATGGAATAAAAATCCTTCCGTTGCGTCGATTGTTGAGGCACTCAGCGATACATCAATGAAGGTCAAAAAGGAAGCGATACAGCAATGAAGTAAATATGTTTTCCATCAAGCAATAGATGTATGCAACTTGTCGCTCGCGCACACTTGCTAAGCTTCGTTTATTTATAGAACGCTTTGGACGTTTATTGCTGGTGCTGTTTTCGCAATCTTTTCAACTTTTGGGTGTAGATTCCTTCATCGGCTCATGAACCATTGACATGGGATCGCCCAATTGTAGATGTCATCATTACATATGCTATTTGACTATTGACATATGCTAATTACATGACTATTATGACAAGATTTGACATTTTTTCACAAACCAGAAGTCGCCATCTTGGATTTCAAAATGACGTCGAACATCGATTTCCGACCTTAACACGTCGTCCCTTCCGAAATACCCATATTGCAGAATGTTTGGCAGCTTTACACAAACCGGAAGTCGCCTTCTTGGTTTCCAAAATGGCGACGGACATCGATTTCCGGCCTCTACACGTCGTCTTCGTTCCGAGAATATCCATTCTCACTATTTGACCATTTTTCATAAACCGGAAGTCGCCATCTTGGATTCCAAAATGGCGTTGGACATCGATTTCCGGCTTCTACCCGTTGTTCCCGTCCCAAAAATACCCATATTTTAGGATATTCGGCGGCTTTTACTTTTCACAATGGTGTCGGACGTTGCATAATATGTGAACAGTCGCTCCACAGCACACCATTCAAGGCGTAGGTTAATTCGTCGTAAAAAACCGCGTTGTTTTGAAAATCGTCGTTAAAAACCGCGTTATTTCAAAAATCTCCGTAAAAAACCTGTAAAAAAAGAGGATTCTCTGAACTTGGACGAACTCTTAAAACATTTTGATATATGTCTTGAATTTATTTTTAAACTTCTCTGCTAAACTGCAGGGCAGTTTTCATACTGATCAAAGCTCTCAAAAGAGGTGAGATTGAAACCAAGAAAATGTAATTCCTACATAAGCTTGTGTCCTTGTTCAAAGTACGATGGGAACGGTTGGGAAGATGGTGTTTACCATATTTTAATATGGTGTCATGAGCAACGAATATCATTATAATCATATGAATAAGTTTTAGATTTTAAGCAAATTCCGGGGTTGGAGTTTTTCACCGGCAAGAGCAAGTTCTATGTGGACGACAAATTTAAGAAGAAGAAAATGTCGAAGTTCGCCTCCAAATATCTCATTTGGCAGGCCATCTGCTCTTGCGGACTGAGGAGTGAGCCTTTCGTGACAAAGGGCACAGTAAATGGCGAGATCTACAAATCTGAGTGCCTCGAGAAGCGCCTTTTGCCGTTCTTGCAGCAGCACGACGAAGCTCCGCTATTTTGGCCAGATTTGGCATCATGCCACTATTCTAAAAGTGTCCTGGAGTGGTATGAGGCCAATTCTGTCCATTTTGTTCCAAAGGACATGAATCCGCCAAACTGTCCGGGGCTGCGCCCAGTGGAGCAGTACTGGGCAATGATGAAGCGGGAACTTCGGAAGAGCAAGAAGACAGTCAAAGACGAGAAGGACAGTTAAAAAAATGGAAAAAAAAAACTGAGAAACTGGTACCGGATGACACTGTAAAGACTTTGATGGAGGGCATCAAGCAAAAATGCGTTCAATTTTACACTCAAGGCTCCATCGATTAACTTTTCTTTTGATTTTTGAAGTAAATATATGTATAAAACTACCCTAAAATTTTGGTTTGATTCTAAACATTATAAGAAAATTGGCATAACATTTTCGGTGTCGCAATAATTTCGTGTTCGCCCTTTATCAAACCAACATAACCTTTCAGGAACAGTTGATAATTTTTTTCCTGAACTTAGTTACTGTCTAAACTTCGGATGAGCTAAAACTTTGGGAAAGTTCTCTCCAGAATTTCTTGAGAAATCTTCTTAAATTTGATGTAGAAGGAGATGTTTGCTCATCATCTTGAGGCACCAAGAGTGGACAGTAATGTTTGCTGCAATGAAAGATGTAAAGAGAAATTGTTGAAAGTTCCGCCAGTGTACGGTAGGTTGGAAATAGAACAGAAGTATTGAGAATTGAGCGAAAAGGCATGGGTAAAGTAGTTCTCGAACCAAGGACGTTCCTATTGCCTTACATTCCCCTACGGAGTAGGTCAAGGCACGGACGAAACCGCCACCTCAACAGGCAATAATAACGTGATGGATCGCACTCATGTATCACTGATAGCTTTTTGGTAGTTTCTAGCGGTAGCTCGTATGCACTCTGTTTTGATGCGTACATGGGAGAGGATCCCTCTCCTTTTTGGGATTGTTGGGATCGCAACGTCTGATTCTTAAATTTGTTGGAAGTTTCTTCCTGAACATCTAAGGGGTCCTCTTTGGAACTTCTGGAAAGTTTTCTACTGATCTTCGGAGAAGTTTGTTCTTGAATTTCTGAGCAATTCCTGCTTTAGCTACTAGCAAGTACCCCTGGATTGTTTCTTTCGGTCTTCCTCAGAAGTATCTACCTGAGCTTCGAGAGAGCCTTATTCTGAACTTCTGGAACGTTCATGATTCAGAACTTCTGGAAAGCTCTCTAGCACTTATGAGTTGTTCTAACTAAAGTTTTGAGAAATTTCCTTTGGAACTAATGGAGAGTCCTCTGCTGAAATTTAGAGAAATTTCCTGATATTTTTTCCCTCTTGGGCTTATGGGCCCTCTCTGGTAAGTTTCTTCCTAGAAGGCTGTCAAGTTTTTTCTTGAGCTTATTCTATCTAAACATCTGTTAAGTCCCACCCTGAGTTCCGAGGAAAATTTCATCGAAACTTTGGCAAAGTCCTCTCTAGAATTTCTAGGAAAATTCGCTTAAATTTGTTGGAAGTTTCTTTCTGAACTTCTAAGAAGTCTTCTGAACTGATGTTTTCTCCTGAACTTCGAAGAAGTTTGTTCCTGAATTCTTGAAAATAATCTTGCTCAAACTACTAGGACGTACCCACTATTTTTCTGGAAAGTTTCTTTCAGTTCTTTGAAGCGGTTTCTTCAAGAACTTTCAAAAATCCTCGTTCTGAAATGTTCTCTTTTGAACTTCGGGAAAGCTCTATAGCATTTCTGGGAAGTTACAACTAAACTTTTGGGAAATTTCTACGGAAATCTTTCTGAACTTTAGAGAATCTCTGTTTCGTCTGCAAAACTAAGGTTGGTTCATAATTTTGAGAAATTATAGGTAGTGCCCTTGCTGGCCTCTCCACTAAACTTCTTCCTGAAGCTTTAAACAGTTTCTGGTTTTCAGGGAAGTTTTTTCCTTAACTTGTGGGAAGTATGATCTTGAGTTTGGAAGAGGTTTGGTCCTAAATTTTTTGGGATATTCTTGATTGAACAACTAAGAAGTTGTCTTTCTATACATTAAGAAATCTAGGACTAATTTCATGAACCACTTAACTCGTGGGTCGATTTCCTAATCCCAAATGTACTGAAATAATGCATTTGGAAGTGCTTCAAATTTCAAAAGCTCTTCACTTTTATTGTTGTTCTGAGTGCGGACCGGTCAGTTACGGAAGAATAGTTAGTTGTGTTTTTTTGCGGAAACATTGGCAGAACATCTAAAACTTTTGAATCTTGCACTGCCAACCGAGTTCGTGTACACTTCTCGGTCTCTCGAGCACACCCGCAAGCGGAAAACCCGGATTGTGCAGTCGAAATAAACATCACTTCTAGCTCTGTTGAACATGTGGAGTCTGGGGTTTGTCAACAGCTAGGAAAGGTGGATTGGAGGGAAATCGAAAGGCGGAGGCCACAGCGACGACAAAAAGATTTGCCCGCTGTTTCAAGTGGAACCCCAACCTCTCCGTCCGAGCTGTCGCAAAGAAGCTGGCAGTGGCGTCTTCAACCGTGGATGGAGCTAAAAAACGAGCTGGACTGTCGACTTACAAGAAAGTGGTGACTCCAAATCGCGACGATAAACAAAACACGTCGGCCAAAGCACGATCGCGAAAGTTGTACACGACGATGCTGACGAAGTTTGATTGCGTGGTACAGGATGTTGAAACTTACGTCAAGGCAGACTTTAAATAGCTTCCTGGACAGGAATTTTATACGGCAACCGGACGGGAAAAGGTAGCAGGTATTTTCAAGCACATTAAACTGTCAAAGTTCGCGAAGGAATATCTGAGTGACAGGCCATCTGGTACCCGTGACTTGAAGAGCAACGTTTACATTGCGACCGGAACCGTCAACCAGGAAATTTGTCTTAGCGAGTGCCTACAAAAACGTTTTGGCCGGATTTGGCATCTTGCCATTACGGAAAAAAAGACCATGGAGCTTAATGCTGCCAACAACGTTCAAGTGATGCCCAAGGCCAAAAACCTCCCAACACGCCAGAGATCCGCCCAATCGAACAATATTGGGCCATCGTCAAGCGGAACCTTAAGAAGACTCAAAAAGCTGTTGTGAACGAGAAACAGTTCAAGGCAAACTGGCGTTCTGCGGCGAATAAAGTGGACAAGGAGACTGTTCAAAATCCTATGGCAGGTGTTAACGAAAGACCCGGCAATTCGGATTCGGTCAAAAGGAAGCCTAGCTGAATATTTCTCCTGTATACTGTATTAACTGAACTTGAAAAACGAAAGAATTTGACTTATTAATAAAAACTTTGATCGCCTCACACATATTACTGTTTGACCAAGTTTTGATCGGAACACCCGTTAGTCAACTAGAGCTTTGCAAGTTATGAAAATTAAAAATTAAAGTGAAAAAAAAGTTTGTTTTCAAGCTGAAGGTTCCTGGAAATGGAATCATTTTGTGGGCTTAAAACGTTGTAATTCCAAAAGTCAATGCTGCAGAATTTCAGGCAAATCTGAACCTCTCATGTACATAATTTGCCCTAATAGCTATTTCCTAAACATGTTAACTTACATTCAACTGACCAATTCACCAAACTAATCCTCACTCTTCTCCTTTCTTTTCTTTCCAGATTGTTCCTGATACACAGTAATGTCAGTAGCCTAGGGCGGTTGCTTAAAAATTACGACCCTCTCGCCTGAAACAGTGCAACTTCCCGTGACAAACAACCTGCTCCCCGAGGCAGCACAAAAACCAACGACACTGAAACCGGAGCGCACAACCCAGAGTGTGATCGAACGCCCCTTCGCAGAGCACCTCGCCAGTTGCCGGTGTATGTCATGAATCCAGACGAATATGAATCGCTGCCGACGACCAGTGTAGCCACCAACATGACGGCCGGTGCCATCGCCGGCGTCATGGAGCATTGCGTGATGTACCCGCTGGACTCGGTCAAGACCCGGATGCAGTCGCTCACGCACATGCACGCCAACGGTACGATCGTCTCGACGATGCGCGACATGGTCCGGACGGAGGGCCTGTTGCGACCGTTCCGCGGTGTGATGGCCGTCGTTGCCGGGGCGGGCCCCGCACACGCCCTCTACTTCGGAGCGTACGAGTACTCGAAGGAGACGATCGGGCGCTTCTCGGATCGAGATCAAATCAACTACATGGTGTCGGCTGCGCTGGCCACCCTCGTACACGATGCCATCTCCAATCCGGCGGACGTCGTCAAGCAGAGGCTTCAGATGTACAACTCACCCTACAGATCGATCCTGCACTGCGCGCGGCATGTCTACCGGACCGAAGGCATGCGAGCATTCTACCGATCTTACTCGACGCAGCTGGTGATGAATATCCCGTACTCGGCGATTCAGTTCCCGACCTACGAATTTTTCCAGAAGCTGTTCAACAAAGACAACAAGTATAACCCTCCGGTACATATGCTGGCGGGTGGTGCTGCGGGAGCGGCTGCATCAGCCCTCACCACACCGCTCGATGTGTGCAAGACGTTGCTGAACACACAAGAAGATGGTGCCGGTAAGACCACGGGCCTCATACAGGCGGCCAAAAAGATCTACCGTACGGCAGGCTTCATGGGCTTCTTCAGAGGATTACAGGCTCGAGTCCTCTACCAAATGCCCGCTACCGCCATATGTTGGTCCACATATGAATTCTTCAAGTACATCCTCACGGAAGGCACTCGAGGAACGGTGTGGAGTAGCAGCAGCAACAATTCCTCGGCAGATGTGGTAGTAGACAAGACAAAGGACGACAAAAAGCAACTGTCCGATTTGCGATACGTGCTACCCGTCAGTGCGGCATCGGCCGAAGCTTCGGCAAGCAGTCTGATCGTGCGCAGTGGGGCTAACAGCACATCCGGTGGCGAACGGGACTGTGGTCGCCGCGAGCTGCCAGCAATGTCCGGGGCCGGAATCTACGGAGCGATGAGCTACAACACGATGCACTCGAATGATGCTAACATCACCGATCATCACCATCCCCTGCGGAGGTCCAACTAGATCAGAGCTGGTTCACAAGGTTAGTTGGCATCTCCCATTCCCTGGCATATCCCCACCAGTCCCAGTCGAACCAAACAAGCAGCGACGGAAATTCTAGTTTCATCCAAAAATCCCAATCCTCTGTAATCATGTGTAATCAATCGACTCGATTCATACCAATTTGTAAAAGCAATCTCTCGAACAGATTATCAACTGTCTTTCTCATTTATTTTTATATTTTGTTTGGGTGCATTTCTGGATGCGGCAGTTGACCTATGTTGGTTCTAGCGATACAAAGAAGAACCGCCAGCCTGCTCTTGGACGGACGGAACGAATCATCCAATGGTGGATGATGATGATGATGAACATGATGCAGATGATGAGAATAATAATTGTTATTAGTTGTGTAAATAGAAGCTTTCGCTCCACAGGCCCTGGACCGCGTTCGTATGTGTATGGAAAGTTGAATAACAGACTACAGAAAACAACAAAAGATCAGGGATTAAACGCGGAAACGGCCGAACGACCTTCAGTGAGTGCGATAAAGATGTCGCGTTCTCAGCGTCCAAGACGCTGCTGCCACTTGTAAATTTTTAATCGTGTAGATTCGCACTCCCAATCCAAATCCTTGTCCCCCCAGTTCCTTACTTCCTTTCCGTCTTTTTCGAATATCATATAAGTGTGAGCAACAATCAGCAAATGTTTGTATTGTTCATCGTTTGGCGAAGTATTTTGGAAGTCAATTAGTACGATAAGTTCGACAAATGGTAATCCATTTTGAGGAAAACCAATCATAATTGGAACATTTCTAAGTATAAGAAAACGGAAATAAAAATGTCGCGTTCCCTTTCGTTGTACGAAATCCTATTTGGACCTTGGTAGTTCCTTCAGTGTAAGCCGCTTCTCGATTGTTGCCACCAAAATCAAACTTCTCTGCGTTCTCCTATCTGCCGTGTTTGATGTAGCACACCAGTTTAATAAACTCGTTACCGACAGCTGCGGTGGTACGTACGGTTACGACTATTTGAAGCACCCTTTTGATATAAATATAGTATAAGGAGACGTGCAGCTTTGCCCCGTTATCGAAGGTTCCAAACGTTAAATTACAATCAAACAACACACACACACACAAACACCCGTTATATTTTGTAGAGAAAATGTTTGTCGCTGGCGAAAAAGAAAAGCATAAATCAAAATTTATTTTCGAAATATCATTTTCGCTTCAAATTCGAAGGCTGGAATTTTTCAGAAAATAACCGGAAAAAAAACACTTAGTAAAATGAAGAAATTCAATCGAAACAGTGACGTTTGTGGTATAAACAGCGGACATGTTAGAGCAAAACAATAAAGAAAAGGAAATCACACACACACATATATTATACACCTCTATATTATATATTTTTTACTTTTGGATCGGTACTGAGTATCGTCTGATGGTGAGATGCCATAGAATGCTTGATACCAAAGGATCAAGATGATAACTACTGAATCTAGCGTAATTATTAACGAAAGACAACAATACAGACAACATCAACTAACAAAAGAATCACATAAAAATCCAGCGTAAATTGCTGGTAGTTGTAGAAGAAGTAAAGAAGGAAAAGAGGATGCTTCCTATTAGCGTTCTTAAACCCGCGAGGAACAACAATGATATTAGTAGTTGGTTGAGTTTTTTGAAAAAGAAAAATCCAGGTCCGGCACGGGTCATTCGGTATGAGTGTGACTCGTTTGCCGGTAACTCATTTCTCAAGGTAAATTTTAGAAAAAAAAAGGATGTATGACACCTGTTTTTTCCACTAATTTAGCATGTAGAATGAGTTACCGGCAAACGAATCAAACCCATGCTAAATGACCCATTCCAGTCCCGGAGAAATCATGTTTGTTCTAATTAATTTTTTTTTCGGAACGAGCGACAGACAACAGAAAGAAAATTATTTGATTTTGGTGCACACAAGTTGTACCATTGAGATATGGAAAAATTCAAATTAAAGGAAGAAATTAACAAAAAGAAGTGACTACAATAAATACCTGTATATGAGAAAAGTTGAAATTTAAAGTAAAAAAAAAATCTTCTGGTTATCTATATAGCTAAAATGTACCGAAATCCGTGTAGCAATGTGTCGTCAAATATCTGTTTATTGTAGGCTTCCTTTACTCAGTAACAGCTATAAGGCAAGGCTATGCGGGTGATGAGTAAATTTGATTCAAGCGCGTCACCATAATGCAGAAATATATTCAGCTGGCTCGCCGTATTCCTGGAGAGCGTACCTAAATGAAAATCGAGCAATCGTAATTTGGTGTTTGACAGGAAAA